>JAOEGL010000003.1:1232500-1735000 GCA_034509955.1 Urosaurus nigricauda
ATTTGACCTTGCTTTGCATCCAGGATTGGGTGTTCTGGTGTATTCCTGATTGCATTCATGCACCATGTATATAGTTTTACTCTTTGAGTACTTGGTTCATATTTCTGCTCTGTCAGCAGCATTGCACTATTGTTGTTGTGTTTCTCTGCTTGATACAAGAACCACACAAGGGTTAGTTCAATTTGACAATTTTTATTGTGGACCAATAAAGGTTTTTTGGTTCATCTTACAACTGTTGTTGTGACACTCCCTCCGCCGCTGACTTAAGCTTGTCAGTCTAACCCATTTTCATGATTCGCAGAGACCACGAAGAAGAAGGACAGGTTGCTTACCTGTAACAGTATTTCTTCGAGTGGTCATCTGCGAATACATACAAATCCCGCCCTTCCTCCCCTCAATGTCCTGCTCAACATTGTTCTGCTCCTCCGTCGCTTGCGGTGGAAAAATTTTGGAACTGGGGAAAAGAGCGGAAACAGGGCTTATATAGAGGAGGGGCGGAGCTACTTTTCTGCCCAGTGATTCCAGAGAGTTCCGAATTCGACTGCGCAGGCACAGAGAACCCATTTGTATATATTCGCAGATGACCACTCGAAGAAATACTGTTACAGGTAAGCAACCTGTCCTTCATGGTTTTATATACCATAGCGGTCTAATCCTTTTATCAGATAAGTAACCATATATCATTATTCTGTAGGCATGTGTCTATATGATATCTTCAGTTTCAGCTTTAATACCCAGCTCTTTCTCTTCTTTGAATCTCCTAGCTAATGAATTCATAGAATCATAGAATCATAGCAGTTACTGTATTCCATTAGAACTGCTTTAATTTCTAATTTGCCTTGAGTCTTCAGGGGAAATCTAGGTAGAAATTTAATTCCTTCCCAGGATCATCGCTGCACCAGGGAAGTGGGTCTTTGTAGAAGTCAAGTGATATCAGGATATAATTTGAAAGGGAAAGTATAGTAATCATCTCCACTCCATGTCCTGTCCTGAAGCCGGTTTGAAATGGATCAAGATAATCGGTTTCATCCAAGACAACCTGGAGTTGAGAGGCAACTGCTCTCTCGATCACCTTGCTCAAAAAAGGGAGCAAGGACACTGGTCTATAGTTGTTCCTGTCCAGGGGGTCAAGAGAAGGCTTCTTCAGGAGGGGCTTAACAGCTGCCTCCTTCAGACAGGATGGTAAACAGCCTTCTCTGAGGGACGCATTGATTGTATCCCGAAGGAATACCCTAGGTGCGTCCCCTCCCTGGACGACCAGCCAAGATGGACAGGGATCGAGGGAGCAGGTCGTCTTTTTCATACTTCCAAGAAGCTTGTCCACGTCATCAGTACTCACAGGTTGGAACTCATCCAGCAAAGTGACATCAACGGAGTTGTTGGACACCTCATCTATTGGTTCTATTGGAAAATTGACATCTAAGTCGGCCCTTATCCGAGAGATTTTATCCGCAAAGTAGGTATTAAACACGTCACAGCAGGCCGTCGTAGGGTCAAGTTGGGGATTCAACACAGGAGGGACCTGTGTTAGCTCCCCCACCACCTTAAATAGCTCTGCTGTGCGGGACTCTGCAGACGCAATGCGTGCAGAGCAGAAGGCTCTCCGCGCTGCACGCAAAGCCTCCCGATAGGCACAAAGATGCTGCCTATGGCGAGTTCTGTCGGATAAGAGCCGAGTTTTCCACCACTTGCGCTCTAGTCATTGTCCAACCCGCTTCATCTCCCTAAGTTCCTCTGTGAACCAGGGCTTACAGTTAGGAGCGGGTTGGAGAGGACGCTCAGGGGCAATCGCGTCGAGAGCCTTGGGAAGATCGGTATTCCAGGTGGTGACCAAGGCTTCGACGGGATCACCGGCACTGCCAACCATTAAACCCTCTAAGGCCTTCTGGAAACCAATTGGTTCCATCAGCCTTCGAGGGCAGACCGATCTAATGGGTCCGCCACCCCCGGGGGAACGGATAGCGGCTTTTAGCTCCAGCTTGATCAGGAAATGGTCCGTCCATGACAAGGCAGAGGTTTTAGTTACCTCTGCCCACGGATGTTGCTGTTCCGTACTAAAAATCCCATTGAGTGTATGACCAGCGCAATGAGTCGGCTCGTTGACCAATTGGGATAGGTTCATGCCTGTCATGGAATCCATGAACTACCGAGCTGCGCCAGGTAACTCAGATGGGCTGGTCTCAAGAGGGATGTTGGTCGCCCAGCACCAAAAGTCTGGACGTCTCCAAAAAACAACTCAGAGACCAGCTGAGTCAGCTCAGATAGGGAGTCTGCTAGACAACGGGGTGGCCGGTAGACTAACAGAATCCCCAAACTATCCCTGGATTTCAAGCTAAGGTACATGCACTCAATGTGGATTGTTTTCCAGACAGGTTTCCTGATCAAGGTTAGGTTGGTTTTATGGACTATGGCCACACCACCACCCCCGCCCACTTTCCCTTACCTGCTCACTGACCGTGTAACCCGCTGGGAGAGCCTGCGCCCACGTAGCAGCGCTGGCATCACCCAGCCAGGTCTCGGTAAAACATGCCAGGTCGGCCTGTTCACCCACGAGGAGGTCGTGGATGATATGGGTCTTGCTCTTGGCCGACCTGACATTGCAAAGGAGCAGGTTAAGGGATTGTGGAATGGATGGTGCGCTCTCCGCCTTATCTTGGGAAACAGAGTGAACTGAAGAAGAGATAGATACCAGACATCTATCCCTACTTCTTTTGTAACATCTGTTCACTCTGTTGCCGCCATACCTTCCCTGCCCCCGCGCAACCTTGATGACAGCCCCCAGACGTTAGGTTGAAGAAAGATATTGAATGTAGTACTAGTAACAAGGTTGCCTGAGTGGCTATAGTATAGTATTTATGTGGTAAGGAACTTTTGTAACTAAGGAAAGACAAACAAAGCTTTAATTATATTTTACAAGTTATTTCTTTATTTTACAAATAAACTTGGTAAATGTTTTGAAGTACTGCTTGGCCCCTGTTAAACGTTTGAAACACGCTACCAAAGATAACAGTGCCTCAGTAGGAGAGAGGTGGTGAGTGAACAAGGAAGTGTTCACTACAAATAAAGTGGCAGCAGCGTCGGGATTCGGAAAGTCCAGTTGCCATACCTTTGAAGTGTTTGGGGTCTGAGTGGAATACCAGATACCCATAGTTGGTTTGGCGGTGAGTAAGGGGAGTAATCTCTGAGATAATAGAAAAGGGTAATTGTAGGAGATTACTTGGAACCCAACCACGCCAACGTTAATTTAGACGCTAGTCTCTGAGGTAAACGCCGTGGGTATTGTAGGAGACTAGTAAACAGAAGTAGAGACAGACATAAAGTGATTCCTGAGGTAAAAGTCTGGGTCAAGTAAGGAAATCACTGGTCTGACTTTGAGATTAAATAAAATCTCTATATTTGGTGAAGGCACAGTTGAGTCAAAGTGATTCCTGAGGTAAAAGTCTGGGTAAAGGAAGGAATCACTAGTTTGACCTGGAGATTTAAGTGAAACCGCTATACGTAGTAGAGGCACAGTTAATTTACGGTGATTCTTGAGGTAAATGTGATTGGTAACGTAGGAAATCACTAATATTATTTTAAAAGACAAGTGAATTCTTATTGTTCCATTGAGGCAAAGGAAAAAAGTATTTCCTGAGGTAAAAGTTTTGGGTATTTGTAAGGAAATACTGCTAACATGCCTCCTAAGAAAGTCAAAGCCCCAGCCTTAGTTGAGATAGTGGAGGGAGAGGAGATTTCAGAAGAAATGGTGGTGAGTGTTGACACGGATGTGTCTGAACCTACAGAAAGTTTAGAGATGTGGAGAATCAAACAGGAACTGAAAATGAAAAAAGAAATAGAAATGTCCAGGATAGAGGAAGAAAAATGAGAGGCTTTTGAAAGAAAAAGAACATGAGAGGCTTTTGAAAGAAAAAGAACAGGATAGGATTTTGAGAGAGAAAGAGATTGAAAGGGAGATTGAACTGGCCAGAATTGAAAGAGAAAATGGTAGGCTTTTAAGAGAAAAGGACATGGATTGTCAAGTTAGAATGAGGAGTTTGGATCAGGGAATCCCTTTACCTCAAGTGGTATCTGAGGCAAATAGAGTACCACAAATTGACGTGAAGAGGTTTCCCAGATATTATAAAGGGGACAACATCGAGGCTTTCTTTGTTAACTTTGAGAGAACTTGCTCAGAATGGAACATAAAGGATGAGGAAAGGATGAGTTGCTTAGATCGCAGATTAGTGGAATCTCACAGAAATCTACGTGGAAATAAGGACCGAGGAAGCCCAAAATTATGAATTATTTAAGGAAATGGTGAGACAAAGGTTTGGCCTTACACCAGAACATCATAGGTGTCAATTTAGGGCAATTAAAGGAGAGGGAAATGGGTCCTTTTGTCAACTGGGGGCCAGGCTAGATAATTTATTAAAATGTTGGATTGAGGGAGCCAAGATTACAACTAAAGAAGAATTACAAAGTTTGATGGGGCTAGAACAATTTTATAATATTATACCCCAAGAATATAGATGGCTGGTACAAGACCGACAACCGAAAACAGTGGCAGAAGCAGCTAAACTGTTGGATGCTATAGCCTTAGTCAGGGAAGATGGCAAAAAATGTACAAGATCTGAGGGGAAATCTCAAGAAAGTGAGAGAAGAAGTCCTAAAAATTGGCATGCCTCAGTGGATAAGATTAGTAGCAGTAAAAAATTTAAGCCCTGGCAGCAATAGAAATAACATGGAGTTGAGAGAAAAAGTATTGGGTTGAGAGAGTGTGACCTTGAGGTGCATAAAAGAGACAGTGGTCCTAAAGAACAATTTAGACCCAATACTCAAAAGTGTTATGAATGTGGAAAACTGGGTCACCTCAGATATAACTGTCCAAATATATATATGGCAGAGACTCAAGATCAAACATAAAAACAGCTTATTGTGTGGAGGCAGTTAAACCAACAAAGCAGGAAGGTAGTTGCAGAGAGCAGACTGAGGCGGGAGTTGCCATGGAGACAGCAGTTGAAACAATGTTTGACACTAGGAGGGCCTTTTCGCCCAGACCTTGCCTGTTCGTGACAAATTTACCTCACAAATTAGAAAATGAAGAACATAGAGAATTAATAAAAATAAGTAAGTCCTGGGTGTGGAGCAGAAGTATGTATAGTCAAATCACACTTAATAGCACCTCAAGATTTATGCCCAGAGGAAGAAATGGTGTTAAAGAGCTTAGGAGGTCCTGCACCAGTAGTCAAGTTAGACATTTCATTCAGAGGACACAAACTCCAGTGGAAATTTGCAGTCTGGGATGATATTCCATTTTCTTGTCTAATTGGGAATGACCTGGACAGATATTTTAAGTTTGCTTGTGTTGCCACTAGACAACAAGAGAAGAAGAAATCTTCAGAACAGGTCAATCCATTGCCTGAGAGAAAACAAGCAGAAAAGGAGAATACTAAAGATGAGGGGAAAGTACTAAATACCTCAGAGAGTAAAGATTCTGAGGAGATTAAAGTCAGAAATGACTGTGACTTTGCTCAGGAACAAAGGAGTGATGAAAGTTTAAAATCCTTGTTCACTTTAGTAAACGATGAAACTAATATAGAGCTGAGTAAAGAACACCCTCAAAAATTTAGACTCATAAATGACAACTTATATGGAGAGGTCCTAAAGTGCAAGTATAGCACCCAAAAGGAAATACAAAAGCAGTTAGTGGTCCCTCGAAAATACAGAAGCCAGATTCTAGAAATTGCCCATTCTAGTTCATTTGGAGGGCATCTGGGAATTAAGAAGACCACCGAAAGAATCTCTTCGAATTTTTATTGGCCCAGGATGGGACAAGATATTAAATATTGTTGTCAATCCTGTGAGACCTGTCAGAAAGCAGGCACTGGCAAGGATCAGACCAAAGCCAAGCTTTGTCCATTACCCGTAATATCTCAACCATTTCAAAAGATAGGCATAGACATTGTGGGTCCATTACCTCAAGCAACCCAGAGAGGTAATACTGTAAATACATTCTGACTGTGATAGACTATGTTACGAGATATCCTGAGGCAGTGGCTTAGAGAAATATGAAGACAACAACGTTGGCAAATGCTCTAATCAATATCGTTTGCAGATTAGGATTTCCTAGTGAGATTATCTCAGATTTAGGAAGTTCGTTTACTTCCAAGTTAATGCAGAGACTATGGGAGGTCTGTGGAGTTAAACATACAACCACAACTGCTTATCACTCTCAAAACAATGGCTTTCTGGAGAAGTTTAATGGGGCATTGGTCCACATGATTAAATCCTATGCTGAGGAAAACCAAAGAGATTGGGACACCAAGCCGCAACACCTGTTGTTTGTGTATCGTGAAGTTCCACAAGAAAGCTTAGGATTCAGTCCATTTGAGTTGTTGTTTGGACGCAAAGTGAAAGGACCTTTGGATCTTATTCGCCATGAGTAGGAGACTCCAGACGAAAAAGAGCCTGATGATGTGGTGACATATGTCCAAAACCTGATGACATCCTTGAAACAAGTCGTACAAATTACTGGAGAAAACTTAAGAAGAACCCAGAGTCAACAAAAGACTTGGTACGACAAAAAGGCCAGAGCGCGAAGTTTTGTGCCGGGAGATGAAGTTTTGCTTCTACAACCGACGAGAGGGAACAAGCTTCAATATGCCTGGACTGGCCCAATTCAAGTGACCGAGAGGATCAACGACGTGAACTATATAGTGGATTTGGGAGATGATGGGGGATGTAAATTGGTACATGTGAATCTGTTAAAGCCCTATCACAGGAGAGAAAATCTTGTGTTATATGCTGTCAAAGAGATGGGGGATGAAGGGATTGCCATTCCCAGGTGGACACTGGAAAATGCGGGGAAGGAAAAGTTCAAGAGGTTATTCTTGACTCTTCTCTTACTCCTCAGCAACGAGAGGAGGTAATGCAAGTGTTAGTTAAGTTTAAAGATATATTTTCAGAGGTACCAGGAAAGGTAAAAGGGGTAATGCATCATATTAATACAGGAGAAGCAAGTCCGATTGCTACGTCTCCGTACCGAATAACTGGTCCAGTGGTAGACAGCATCAGTAATGAAATTGATACCATGCTCAAGATGGGGCTTATAATACCATCGCGGAGTCCGTGGGCATCACCAGTAGTATTGGTAGAGAAACCGGACCATACTATTAGGTTTTGTGTGGATTACAGGCGGGTAAATAAAGTCACCCAAACTGATGCCTATCCTATTCCCCGATCAGAAGATCTAATTGAAAAGATGGGAAGGGCACAGTATATCACAACACTGGACTTGACCAGAGGATATTGGCAAGTACCCATGTGTCCTAAGGATCAGATAAAAACTGCCTTTGTTACACATAGGGGATTGCATGAATTTAGAGTGTTGCCCTTTGCTTTGAAGAATGCACCCTCTACTTTTCAAAGGTTGGTTGACACCATCTTAACAGGATTAAAACATTGTGTGATGGCTTACATTGATGACATGGGGTAATAACAGTAAGTTACTGCGTTGGAGTCTGATTTTACAAGACTTTGATTACTCCATCCAGTATGTGAAGGGGAAAGAAAATGTTGTGGCAGACAGTCTCTCTAGACAATTTGAAGAGTGATAACAGAGAGATACGAGTCTATAAAATTATTGATGTAAGTATGTATATAAAAGGTAATATGGATATGTATAAAGTTTGTATGTACAGTGGTCCCCCGGGTTACGAAGGTAATCCGTTCCAGATTACCTTTCGTAACCCGGAAGCTTTCGTTTCCCGGGGGACCGCTATATTCAATGGACCGCGCGGCCGATTTAAAGAGGCCGCGTGGGTTTTTTTTTTTCCGTATCCCGGGGGATCTTTCGGATCCCGAGGGATACAATCGCAGCCCCGCCGGTTTCGGATCCCGGGGTTTTCGCAACCCGGGGGATTCGTAACCCGGGGGACCACTGTATATGATGTTATAGATTGCGGGAATGTATGGTAGGTATATGTTTGTGAACAAGGTTGCATTAACTCACATAACCGTTGGGTCATGTGCCTTAATACACTTGTAAAGGGGGGAGGTATGTTAGGTTGAAGAAAGATACTGAATGTAGTACTAGTAATAAGGTTGCCTGAGTGGCTATAGTATTCATGTTGTAAGGAACTTTTGTAACTAAGGAAAGACAAACAAAGCTTTAGTTGTATTTTACAAGTTATTTCTTTGTTTTACAAATAAACTTGGTAAATGTTTTGAAGGACTGCTTGGCCCCTGTTAAACCTTTGAAACACTCTACCAAAGATAGCAGTGCCTCAGTAGGAGAGAGGTGGTGAGTGAACAAGGAAGTGTTCACTACAGAAGGCTCTTAAGGAAAGGGCTTGCAAGAAGGCGCTGCATTGTTTTACATGCATTTTATCCTTTCCAAAGTTCACATTTAAAGCATTTTAATATTACAAATAGTTTAATTCTGTTTTAATATTGACTTTTTGCATGTTTTAAACTATTTTAATTTTTCTTCTTCTGATGTTGTATTTATCATACATTCTATCTCTTTCCAATAAATTTCTTTCCTTTTATACCTATTACAACTGAGTGCCATTTTTGTATATATAGTTCTTGGTCTTATATTTCATAATCCTTTTATTAGATAAGTAACCATATATCATTATTCTGTAGAAATTTAATTCCTCATCAGGATCATCGCTGTCACCAGGGAAGTGATATTAGGATATAATTTGGAAGGGAAACTATAGTAATCATGTGCCCTTTGTTTTGAAATGGTCAAGGCATACTCTGACAAACCCATCCGGAAGAATGCAAGCTGTCCAAGGTCTGCAGTGAGATTATTTGCACCTTGTCTTTGTCTGGGCTGAAATGCATGAGCTTTTCTCTTTTCTGTGCAGAAGATCCGAGATTGTGTGAGTCACTCCCTACTAAAACAGACCCCTTGAACGATACTCGGGCACCATCCAGACTAGCCCATTTGCCCTGGTTTGATCCAGATGAGATCGATCATGGCAAACCGATTCTATCCAGAGAGGAGTTCATACTATCTTTTGCCCCCATTGAGGCTTCCCGGTGCATTTTACCCCAACGAAGTTCATACACGCAAAAGTAACCATTAAAGATGGAGCCTCTTGGTTGTCAATCAAATGATGTCATGGTGACGTCTGATGCGGCCATTGGCCGTGCGAGATGCTTGTTCTTTTTATATATATATATATATATATATATATATTTTAATATTTGACAGCTTATGCGCATGGAGCATTTGGCTGGGAGCGGTGCGGATTGAGGCGATCCTTTCCTCTCCTCCTCCTCCTCCTCCTCCTCCTCCTCCTCCTCCTCCCAGTACTTTTTAAATTATTATTTATTATATGTTTCAATATTTTATTTTTTATTTTTTAATTTAATATATATTTTATTAAATAAAATATTTTATTAAATATTTTATTATATTATATTCCATTGTATTTTAATTAATTATTTATTGTATTATTTTATTTTATAGTTATTTCATTTATTATTTATTTCATTGTATTTTATTGTACTTCAGTGTATTTTATTGCATTTTATTTCTTAGTAATTTATTGGATTTTTTTGTATTTTTTTGGTATTTTTTTTAAAAAAAATTTTTTCTTTTTTTCCCCCAGTTTGACAGCTGTCATTCGCATTGGCTGTTCTGTTTTTATGAATGGGGCAGAGGGGGAATCCCTGTCCATATATGGACTGGGGTTCCCTTTAAAAGGGCCCCATTCATTCATCCAGTTTAAAGAATGAATGGGGCCCTGAAAGGGAACCCCAGTCCATATATGGACAGGGATTCCCCCTCTGCCCCATTCATAAAAACGGAACAGCCAATGCGAATGACAGCTGTCAAACTGGGGGGAAAAAAGAAAAAAAATATTTTAAAAAATACCAAAAAAATACAAAAAAATCCAATGAATTACTAATAAATAAACTGCCATAAAATACACTAAAGTACAATGAAATACAATGAAATAAATAATAAATGAAATAACTATAAAATAAAAAAATAATACAATAAATAATTAATTAAAAATACATTAAAAATATTTTAAAAAATCAGGAGTGCCCGATTTTGCCAGGAGAGGAGGCATGTTCCACCCCCTGGCCTTTTCCCCTCCCCTGAACTTGACCTGAGTTATTGTATTTTATTTTAGTATTTTTTTAAATATTTTTTTTAATTTCTTATATATTTTTTTATTATTTTTTTTTAGTTTGACAGCTTATGCGCATTCTACGAGGCTCCTTTCCCATCGAATTCTATGAATGGGGAAAAAGGGAAACTCCTGTTCATATATGGATTGGGGTTCCCTTTCAATTTTTAAAGGGCCCCATGAAAGGGAACCCCAATCCATATATGGACAGGAGTTTCCCTTTTTCCCCATTCATAGAATTCGATGGGAAAGGAGCCTCGTAGAATGCGCATAAGCTGTCAAACTGAAAAAAATAATAAAAATAATAAGAAATTAAAAAATATTTTAAAAATACTAAAATATAATACAATTAAATACAATTAAATTACTAATAAATAAAATACAATAAAATACAATAAATAAGTAATAAATAAAATAACTCTAAAATAAATAAAATAATAAAATAAATAATTAATTAAAATACAGTAAAAAAAAATATTTAAAAAATTCTGGAGTGCCCGATTTTGCCTGGAGAGGAGGCATGTTCCTCCCCCTGGCCTTCTCCCCTCCCCTGAACTTGACCCGATCGTGATCGGAGCCAAGTTCACATTCCCCGCAAACCGGGTTTTCCCAAAAGAAACGGTAAAAAACCCGCTTTGGGAAAACCTGGGTTATGGGGGATTTACCCCGCTACGGGTGTGCAAAATCCGGATTCAGTAGTGTTAAATCCGGTTTCAGTGTGAACTTCTTGATTTTAAACCGGTTTGCTAACCGGTTTATAATGTAGTCTGAATGGGCCCTCGGATCAACAGCAGGGCTGGGTCTCCAGACCTTGGGCCATCTTGGTCCAGAGAAGAGCAACCAAGAGTTGCAAAGGTCTAGAAACCAAGCCTTGAGGGGAATGACTGACGCAGCATCTGCACTGCAGAAACAACGCAGTTTGAACCCGCAGTGAAGATGACGCAGCCGGAGGGGAGCTGGGTATGTGTCCTGTGTCCAGTTCTAGGGACCTCAATTGAAGGAGGCTGTTGAGAAGCTGGAGACCGAAAGGGTGAAAGGTCTGGGAACCCTGCTTTCTGGGGAAAGTCTCAGGGAGCTGCTGGGTATGTTTAGCCGGGAGAAGAGCCGGTGAAGAAGGGACACGATGAGAGCCCTGTTTAAGTATTTGAAGGGGTGACACAGTGAGGATGGAGCAAGCTTGTTTTCTGCTGCTCCAGAGAAGAGGAGCCAGAATAATGGACGGAAAAGAGATCCCACTGAAACATGAGGAGCAACTTCCTGAGAGCAAGAGCTGTTCAAGAGTGGAACATCTTCTCTGCTGCTCTTGCTTCGGTTTCCTTGCGTCAGTTTTCTCCCCTGGAAAACCCAGCGGAGCAGCTGAGAGAAGGATGGAAGGGCGGCGCATGGCGGCGCTTCTGGGTGGAATCCCGCCCCTTACGCACAGAGGCCCCGCCCTTCCCAGAAGCCCCGCCCCATGAGACACAATATTCCTGGGGGGCGCAATGTGTCCCTTTAAGAGTCCTTTGTGGGACACTTCCCTGGTTTTTCTGGCCAAGTTTTGTCAGCGGAGGTTTGCCTTTGCCCTCCTCTGAGGCTGAGAGAGTGTGACTTCCTGGTTTTTCTGGCCAAGTTTCGTCAGCGGAGGTTTGCCTTTGCCCTCCTCTGAGGCTGAGAGAGTGTGACTTCCTGGTTTTTCTGGCCAAGTTTCGTCAGCGGAGGTTTGCCTTTGCCCTCCTCTGAGGCTGAGAGAGTGTGACTTCCTGGTTTTTCTGGCCAAGTTTTGTCAGCGGAGGTTTGCCTTTGCCCTCCTCTGAGGCTGAGAGAGTGTGACTTCCTGGTTTTTCTGGCCAAGTTTCGTCAGCGGAGGTTTGCCTTTGCCCTCCTCTGAGGCTGAGAGAGTGTGACTTCCTGGTTTTTCTGGCCAAGTTTTGTCAGCGGAGGTTTGCCTTTGCCCTCCTCTGAGGCTGAGAGAGTGTGACTTCCTGGTTTTTCTGGCCAAGTTTCGTCAGCGGAGGTTTGCCTTTGCCCTCCTCTGAGGCTGAGAGAGTGTGACTTCCTGGTTTTTCTGGCCAAGTTTCGTCAGCGGAGGTTTGCCTTTGCCCTCCTCTGAGGCTGAGAGAGTGTGACTTCCTGGTTTTTCTGGCCAAGTTTTGTCAGCGGAGGTTTGCCTTTGCCCTCCTCTGAGGCTGAGAGAGTGTGACTTCCTGGTTTTTCTGGCCAAGTTTTGTCAGCGGAGGTTTGCCTTTGCCCTCCTCTGAGGCTGAGAGAGTGTGACTTCCTGGTTTTTCTGGCCAAGTTTTGTCAGCGGAGGTTTGCCTTTGCCCTCCTCTGAGGCTGAGAGAGTGTGACTTCCTGGTTTTTCTGGCCAAGTTTTGTCAGCGGAGGTTTGCCTTTGCCCTCCTCTGAGGCTGAGAGAGTGTGACTTCCTGGTTTTTCTGGCCAAGTTTCGTCAGCGGAGGTTTGCCTTTGCCCTCCTCTGAGGCTGAGAGAGTGTGACTTCCTGGTTTTTCTGGCCAAGTTTTGTCAGCGGAGGTTTGCCTTTGCCCTCCTCTGAGGCTGAGAGAGTGTGACTTCCTGGTTTTTCTGGCCAAGTTTTGTCAGCGGAGGTTTGCCTTTGCCCTCCTCTGAGGCTGAGAGAGTGTGACTTCCTGGTTTTTCTGGCCAAGTTTTGTCAGCGGAGGTTTGCCTTTGCCCTCCTCTGAGGCTGAGAGAGTGTGACTTCCTGGTTTTTCTGGCCAAGTTTTGTCAGCGGAGGTTTGCCTTTGCCCTCCTCTGAGGCTGAGAGAGTGTGACTTCCTGGTTTTTCTGGCCAAGTTTCGTCAGCGGAGGTTTGCCTTTGCCCTCCTCTGAGGCTGAGAGAGTGTGACTTCCTGGTTTTTCTGGCCAAGTTTCGTCAGCGGAGGTTTGCCTTTGCCCTCCTCTGAGGCTGAGAGAGTGTGACTTCCTGGTTTTTCTGGCCAAGTTTCGTCAGCGGAGGTTTGCCTTTGCCCTCCTCTGAGGCTGAGAGAGTGTGACTTAGCCAAGGTCAATATGATATAATGTATTTTAAGCATTTTAATATTTTTGAGCTTGGTTCTTGGCATTGAATTAGTTTTAATCTTGGTAGCAATTTAATTCTTTTTTAATATACTATTTTTGTAGGTTTTTAACTGTATGGAGTTTTTAAATGTTGTAAGCAGCCCTGAGTCCCAGCCTTGGGAGAAGGAGGGAATATAAACAAATATAATAATAGTGATGCTGATGCTGATGACTCATAGAATGATGATGATGATGATGTCACCCACTGCGTTCATAGAGACGAGAAGAACTCGAACCCTGGTCTCCAGAGCCATAGTCCCACATTCAAAGCACTGGGCCAGGCTGGCTCTTCTCGGCCAAAGAGCAAAGTGCAGCAACACCCAAAATCCACAAAATACTGCCATTCAGCCACTGGTGTTAGGGCTGCATCCGCACTGCAGAAATAGTCCAGTTTGGCACCGCTTTAACTGCCAGGGCTGAATGCTGTGGGATCCTGGGATTTGTAGGTTGGTGAGAGCTCTGGTGGGGCCATAATAAACTACAATTCCCAGGATTCCCCAGCACTGAGCCAGGGCAGTTAAATCGCTCTCAAACTGGATTACTTCTGCAGTGTGTTTTGGACCCAAGAGCGGTACTTGTTGGAGTGACGAAGGAAAAGTTTCTCTTCTGGACTCCATTACCCAGAATCCCCCAACTAACAGGGCCCTTCCTTGGAAGCGCTTTGCAGCTGAGGTCAAGCAAAGCTCCTCTTTTGCATCTCCAGAGAGAAAGGCCCCAGGCCTCCTCCTTCCCCTCCTCTTCCCTTTCTCTGCTCTGGTTCTTGGGGGAAAAGATACTCTTCTGGACTCCATTACCCAGAATCCCCCAACTGACAGGGCCCTTCCTTGGAACCGCCTTGCAGCTGAGGTCAAGCAAAGCTCCTCTCTTGAGTCTGTCTCCAGAGAGAAAGGCCCCAGGCCTCCTCCTCCCTTCCTTCCTTCCTTCCTTCCTTCCTTCCCCTCCTCTTCCCTTTCTCTGCTCTGGTTCTTGGGGGAAAAGATACTCTTCTGGACTCCATTACCCAGAATCCCCCAACTGACAGGGCCCTTCCTTGGAAGCGCTTTGCAGCTGAGGTCAAGCAAAGCTCCTCTTTTGTGTCTCCAGACAGACAGAAAGGCCCCAGGCCTCCTCCTCCCTTCCTTCCTTCCTTCCTTCCTTCCTTCCCCTCCTCTTCCCTTTCTCTGCTCTGGTTCTTGGGGGAAAAGATACTCTTCTGGACTCCATTACCCAGAATCCCCCAACTGACAGGGCCCTTCCTTGGAAGCGCTTTGCAGCTGAGGTCAAGCAAAGCTCCTCTTTTGTGTCTCCAGACAGACAGAAAGGCCCCAGGCCTCCTCCTCCCTTCCTTCCTTCCTTCCTTCCTTCCTTCCCCTCCTCTTCCCTTTCTCTGCTCTGGTTCTTGGGGAGAGGGTTCAGTCTGGTTCATTGAGGCCCAAAACAAAGCCATGGCAGCCATCTTGGGAGCGGACTAGGCCGAAGCAGCCACTGTGGGAGTAGTCCTGAGCCCCTTGTCTTCTGCCCTGAGGACCATAGAAGGGCATAGAGCGGAGGCCGAGGGTGGTGATTGGTGGAGAGGGAGGTCTTGCCGGATGCTGATTGGACGGAGGGGAGCTGGAGAGAAGGGCGGATGGGGCTCAGATCATGAGACGCCATTTTGTTTGCCCTGGCGGCCATTTTGTGGAGAGGCAAACGTGGGTGACTCCATTTTGTCTTTCCTTCTCTTTTGGGGAGGAAGGAAGAAGCCTTTCTGGGTCTCTGGGTCTCTGGCAGCTGCCAGCCCAGTCTTGCCATTGAAACCATACAAAGGATTCTTCTTCCCTTTGATTTCTAGGCTTTGAGTCCTATATTCCAAAGGTCCAATTCCTTTCTAAGCTCAAAGGATGTCTCTCATATCTCTCAGGTTGCTTTTTGGCGTTGCTTCCAGGACTTCACTGTTTCCGGACATTTCCTCCACATTTGGAGACAGGAGACAGGGTTTTTCTGGCATTTCCAACAAACAGAATTACAATTATTCTATAGTTTAGCTGCTGTCAGGGGCCATCTTGCTTCCATTTTAAAGATGTTTTCTCTAATATTCTAATTTTTAGTGAATTTAAACATGTGTTTTCTTGCTTGCAGCTCTTTAACAGAATTTCTCTTCCAATATCTCTGGCCCATCTTTTCATGTGGTCTTTGATCGTTTCATGAATCTTCAAGTTTCCTTTCTAACAGTGTTTTGTATTATTTAGCAATTTGTTTTGGTTTATCTTCAAATATTATTGTATCGATCTCCTTTTTTGGATGTAAAGACTGAATTTTTTGGTCAATTTTGAGTGTTTCTTGTAATTGATAATAGAAGCCAATGTGTCTTTGTTCTAGAGTTTGAATATCCTTTATGTCTTTTAACTCAAGGCTTCCATTATGTGTCTTTCTAGACCAGTTCCTGCTGGAGAGAAGGAGAAGGAGAGCAGTTCCTTCTTTTTATCACTAGCAGTGATTGGGAAAAATGTTATCACTAGCAGTGATTGGGAAAAAGCCCAGGTCACCAGGGGCCTTTAACCTTAGTGTTTATTAGGGGATTTTTTTTTTTTTCTGAGGAGGAAGCCCATAATCCTATTTCAGTATGGACACTGAGGGGAGTGCCGCAGTCACTTGAAACACTTGTGGGATGTTTGTCTTCTTGCCTACCAATACGGGAAAATTCACATGCCCCAAATGCAAGTTGGTAGCCCTCTTGGAGGAGAAAGTGCAGCAGTTGGAGGCCCGCTTAGCTACACTTCAACATATCAGGGAGCAAGAGGTTTTCCTGGACAGAACGGAACAAATGGTCTCGGACGGGGACCACATAGAGGAAGTCGCTGGGGAGGAGACTGTCACTTCATGTACACAGGAGGAAGACAGCTGGAGGAATGTCACACACACAGACGAAGGGAAACCAGGGATCGTTCTGTAATAATAATAATAATAATAATAATAATGGTTTATTTATAATCCACTCCTCTGTAAGAACACTCGGAGCGGAATACAGCATATTAAAAGACATAAATTAAAACAAAGTTAAAATTGAAACAGTCCCATAACCCACATTCCAACCTCTCACCCATTAAAAATAAATTAAATCAGCAATAATTAAAAACTAAGATCTAAAAACAGTATAGGTGTATCCAGACCCCTTCTTATGCGGCCACATCATAAGTTAAGGATCAGAGATGTGGGAGTCGGCAAAAGGCATAGTCTAGGTCTGGAACCAGGGTCAAGGTTTCAAGGGAAGGCCTACTGAAAGAGAAGCGTCTTTAAGGCTGTTTTAAAGCAGTCTAAAGATGTCATGAGACGCATCTCGTCCGGCAGACCATTGGGAGCTTGGGAGCGGTGGCAGAAAAAGCCCTCTGGGAGGTCTGCGTCAGCCTGGTCTTGATAGGCTTTAGCAGATTTCTCCCAGAGGATCGAAGTGTGCGGGGAGGATTGTACGGGGAGAGGCGGTCCCTGAGATAAGATGGTCCCTGAGAGCTTGCAGCTATAGAATCGATTTGAAGCTCTGTCCCTTATCAAGGAGGATGAGGAAGAGCAGCATGGACAAATTTCAGGGACAGAGCAGGGGAGCCTAAGCTTTAGAGAAGGCGTGTGGTTGTGGTGGGGTACAGAAGGAGTGATTTGTGGGCCTGACAAGATGTCTCGGGAAGTGTGTTGTCTCCCTGGGGCAAAGATCCGTGATGTTGCAGAGAGGCTGACAAGACTGGTCAGACCTATTGACAAATACCCCTTCCTTTTGGTCCACGTGAGAACGAATGACATAGCAGGACACAGCCTTCAAAATATCAGAAGGGATTATGAAGCTTTGGGCAAGAAGCTGAAAAATGGATGCACAGATTGTCATCTCATCTCTTCTGCCAGTTGAGTAATAATAATAATAATAATAATAATAATAATATATTTTCCGCCTCTCCCCATGGATTGAGGCGGGATTCCAACAAATTAAAAACAGTACAAAATCATCATAAAAATGTACACACATTATTACATATAGTTAAAATCTAAGGACCACATACTTTAATAACTATCCATACTATTATCACTGTTTACCTAAATAGCTGTCGTTCCTTGACCATTCAAACTGTCATATCAGGTCAGCTGGATAGGCCCGCCGGAAGAGATCCGTCTTTAGTGCTTTTTAAGAAGCATCCAGAGTAGTGATAAGATGAATCTCCTCCGGCAAGTCATTCCAGAGTTTCAGAGCCACAGCTGAGAATACTCTCTTAGATGTTGCCACCAATCTTGTATTGGTGGCTTCCAGTAGATTTTCCCCTGATGTTCCCCTGATGTTCTGAGGGTGCGGGGCAGATTTTGCAGGGAGAGGCGTTCCTTCAAGTCACTCGGTCCTAAGCCATATAGGGCTTTAAAGGTAACAACCAACACTTTGTGTTGCGCCCGGAAGCTGATTGGTAGCCAGTGTAAGGATTTTAATATCAGCGTGATATGATCTGTTCTTAATGCCCCGGTCAGCAATCTGGCAGCAGCATTTTGGACTAACTGAAGCTTCCGGACTTGGTACAAAGGTAGCCCCATGTAAAGCGCATTGCAGAAATCCAGACGAGAGGTTACCAGTGCATGTATCAATGTTTGAAGGGCATGGTCCAGGAAGGGAGAGGAAAATAGCAGATGTCAACAACTGGCTCTGCAGATGGTGTCGCCGAGAAAGATTTGGATTCTTGGATCATGGGCTGCTGTTCCATGAAGAGGGACTTCTGGCAAGGGATGGGCTGCATCTCACGCCAGTTGGCAAAAATGTTTTTGCCAACAGTCTGAAGAATCTGATCAGGAGGGCTTTTAACTGAGTTATGTTGGAAAGGGAGGCAATTATGTCTGAGTTATGTTGGAAAGGAAGAGAGAAATCAGATTTCTCTGACATGACTTGTTTCTCTGAAACCCATGCTGACTTTTTGTGATTATAGAATTATCTTCTAGGTATTCACAGACTCTCTGTTTAATGATCTGCTCCAGAATCTTTCCTGGTATTGATGTCAGACTAACCGGCCGATAATTGTTGGGATCCTCTTTCCCCCCCTTTTTAAAGATGGGGACAACATTTGCCCTCCTCCAGTCTGCTGGGACTTCTCCGGTTCTCCAGGAGATTATTCTCAAAGATTATTGTCAGTGGTTCTGATATTACATTTGCCAGTTCTTTTAATACCCTTAGATGTAGTTCATCTGGTCCTGGAGACTTATATTCATTTAGGTTAACCAGGTATTCCTGCACTATCTCTTTACTTATTCTTTACTGAAATTTCCCTATCTGTCTTCTGCTCCATTGTCCTCAGGTTTAACACCCTTTGCCTTTTCTGAGAAGACTGAAGCAAAGGTGTTGAGTAATTCTGCCTTTTCTCTGTCCCCTGTGAGCATTTTGCCATCCTCTGCACACAGTGGCCCTACCATTTCCTTCTTCTTGCTTTTGCTGTGGACATATCTAAAAAAGCCCTTTTTATTGTTCTTAACCCCTCTCTAGCAAGCCTGAGTTCATTCTGCGCTTTAGTTTTTCTGACTTTATCCCTACACTTGCTGACTACGAATGTGTTCACATGTAAAACCCCTCCATTTGTTCTTTCTGCAGGAGTGCACCTCTCCAAGATGGCCTCCAAAAGGAAGAGGAAAGGTGAAGCTCTGAGGGAAACCAAAGGAGAGATTACCTTGAAGAAGGTGAATATGCATTCCCTCCTTTGCACTTCAGCCATCGGGAGGGTTCTCAACATAGGATCCCCAACAGTTGATACCAAGGGCAGAAGGATTTCCCTTCCTTCAGAAATCCTCCTCCGTCCTTCGGTGGCTCAATTGACCCCTGCTGCCTGCTATCTTGTCCTCGTTTTCAATCCCAGGGAATCAGGGCCAGGGCTGTTGCTTTTTGCCAAAGATGGCCCCTCAGAGTCTCCCTCAGAGTCTGTCAGGAAGACCTTCTCTATGCCTCCATTTGCCCTAAATGCAGGGATATGAGACAGGGTTGGGCAAACCATTTTGGGGGAGGGAGACGCCTGACTCAGGCAGCTAGTTTGGAGGAATCACGAAAGCAAGCAATTCCTAATGATTTCATTTGTCGTTCGCATATTTTTATTATGAAGAATGAGAAGAGAGTATTGTTTGCTTTTCTTTTAACATAAGAAATTCAATTCATCAGGAATCCAGGCTTTTCTTTGTTTTTCCCCATGTAAAACTCTTCAAGATTCACTGAGTTAAGGGAAAGAGATATTCAATATCTCTTGAATGTTCAGACATACCACCCTCCATCTGTATTCTGAGGGGATGAAATAATATTTGAGATGCACCATATGCTTTCCTCTCCTTTTGCTTGGTCCTTCTCTGGATGAGGGCTTCTTTGTCTTGCAGGTGACTTTTAAAGATGTGGCGGTGTACTTCACCAAAGGGGAATGGCAACTGCTGGATCCGAAGCGGAGAGCCTTGTATGAGGTTGTGATGATGGAGAACTACGAGAATGTGTCCTCCTTGGGTAAATAACCTGAATCTACTGCCATTCCTACGAACATTGAGGGTCCTTCCTTTCATGACAGTAGTCAAACTAACACAGAGGGAACAAGGCAAACAGGTCAAGGACCCAACAATAGGGGGCAAACTAACATGCACAGGCATCAAGTAAAGGCGACACATGGTCTTCCATGTCTCTACACTAATGCACAGAGTATGGGAAATAAGCAAGATGAACTTGAAATCCTAGCACAATAAGGGAAATATGATATAATAGGCATCACTGAAACCTAGTGGGATGAGTCTCACGATCGGAATGTAGAAATAGAGGGCTACAACCTTTTTATGGTAAACAGGCCAAACAAGAAAGGAGGAGGAATAGCATTATATGTCAGGGATGTTTACACTAGTGAAGAGATCCAGGACATCAGTACTTGAAGTCAGGTGGAGAGCATCTGGATAAAAATTAAAGGAGAGGGAAACAACAGGGATGTTACTGTGGGAATCTACTACAGACCCCCAAGTCAGATGGAGGGAATGGATGATGCTTTTCTAGAACAGATGATCACACAATCAGAAAGGAGAGATGTAGTAGTGATGGGGGACGTCAAATTCAGCCAAATCGTCAATGTCTAACAAATTCCTCACTTGCCTGGAAGACAATTTCATTGTTCAAAAGGTGGAAGAGGTAACAAGGGGATCAGCCACTTTAGATCTTATCTTAACCAACAGGGAAGACCTAGTTGATGGGGTGCAAGTGGTGGAATCCTTAGTTGGAAGTGACCATGTTCTCTTGGAGTTTGTTATACATTGGAAGGGAGAAGGTAGGCATAGTCAGACACACACTCTAGACTTTAGGAGAGCTTATTTCAATAAACTTAGAGAAATACTGGGTCAGGAATACTAAAAGAGAAGTGAGTTCAAGACGGATGGGGGTTTCTCAAAAAGGAGATATTGAAGGCGCAATTTCAAACAGTTCCAATGAGGAAGAAAAATAGAGGATGTCTCAAGAAGCCAGGATGGATGACTTAGGAACTTTCAACTGAGTTAAGTTTTCAACAGAACATGTATTAAAAAATGGAAAAATGGGATAATCACCAAAGAGGAATTCAAACAAATAGCCAGCACATGTAGGGATCAAGTCAGAAAAGCTAAAGCTATCTGGAGCAGCTCGGGAGTTCATGGAATCCATGACAGCCATGAACCTATCCCAATTGATCAGGGGGCCTACCCATTGTGCGGGTCACACACTCGATGGGATTTTTAGTACGGAACAGGAATATCCGTGGGCGGAGGTAACAAAAACCTCCGCCCTGTCATGGACGGACCATTTCCTCATTAAGCTAGAACTAAAGGCCACTTCCCGCCCTCCCGGGGGTAGTGGACCCATTAGAATGGTCTGCCCTCGAAAGCTGATAGAACCAATTGGTTTCCAGAAAACTCTAAAGGGTTTGTTGGTTGGCAACGCCGGCGACTCTGTTGAAGCCTTGGTAAACACCTGGAATACCGATACTACCAAGGCAATCAACACAATCGCCCCGAGCGTCCTTTCCAACCTGCTCCCAATCGAAATCCCTGGTATACAGAAGAGCTCAGGGAGATGAAGCGGGTTGGACAACGACTAGAGTACAAATGGCGGAAGTTTCGACTCTCCTCCGACAGAACTCACTATAGGTTGTCTCTTCGCACTTATCGGGAGGCTTTGCGTGCACCGCGAAGATCTTTCAGCTCTGCACCCATTGTGTCTGCAGAGTCCTGCCCGGCAGAACTGTTTAAGGCGGTAGGGGAGTTGATGCGGGTCCCTCCTGCGCCAAATCCCCTACTGGACTCTACAACAGCCTGCTGTGAGGCATTTAACATCCACTTTGCAGATAAAATCTCTCGGATAAGAGCTGACCTGGACGCCAATAAATCTGTAAGTGAGGTGTCCAGCAACTCCATTGATGTCAGTTTACTGGATGAGTTCCAATCGGTGAATACCGATGACGTGGACAAGCTGCTTTGTAGTTTGAGGAAAACAACTTGCCCTCTAAAATTAAGCTTAATTGTGGTGTCCCTCAGGGCGCCATTCTGTCCCTGATGCTATTCCATATTTATATGAAGCCGCTGAGGAAGATCATTCGGAGGCATGGAGCTCAGTGTCTTCAGAACGCTGATGACACTCAGGTATACCTCTCCATGACCAGATCGTCGGCTCAGACCTCAGATGGCGTCTCCCCTCTCAATGACTGTCTTGAGGTGGTAATGGACTGGATGAGGGAAAACAAATTGAAGCTCAATCCAGATAAAACGGAGGTACTCACATTCTCGGGACCGAAGCCAGGTTTGGGAATACAACTTCCAGTCCTCGACGGAGTCACACTCTCCTCGAAGGACTCTGTTCGCAGTCTGCGGGTACTCCTTGGCTTGTCACTTCACATGAAGAGTCAGGTGAATGCGACAGTCAGGAGTGCCTGTTATCAGCTTCGGCTGGTACGCCAGATGCGCCCTTTCCTGGAAATGAGGGACCTAGAAACTGTGGTACATGCTCTGGTAACCTCTCGCTTGGACTACTGTAATGTACTCTACATGGGGCTACCCTTGTGCCTAACTCGGAAACTGCAGTTAGTTCAAAACATGGCAGCCAGGCTTGTTACTGGAACGCCTAGGAGAGAGCACATAACACCGGTGCTTAAAGCTCTCCACTGGCTGCCAATTAGTTTCTGGGCACAGTACAAAGTGTTGGTTTTAAACTTTAAAGCCCTTCATGGCTTGGGTCCATCCTATCTCCGAGACCGCCTCTCCCCGTATAAACCCCCCCACACACTCTGGTCCTCTGGGAGGAATCTGTTACAGCCCTTGAAGACCAGACTGACACAAACCTCCCAGAGGGCCTTTTCAGCCTTTGCCCCAAAGTTATGGAATGACCTGCCGGATGAGATGCGTCTTATTACATCTGTTGACAGCTTTAGAAAAGCCTTAAAGACGCATCTCTTCCGGCAGGCCTTCCAAGATAGCATTTAATTTCCCGGCTCCATATCCACCGCCAACTCCTTCTCTTAGCTCCTCTTCCTCCCTTCGAAATTGTTTTATATAGCTTTGGGGAGTCATTTTTATATGTTTTATTAGTACGCTGCTTTTAATTCTTAACTATTTATTTCTATTTTAAGGGATGGGTGAGGAGATGGGATTGTTGTATTTTAACCTGTGATGCTTTTAACTATGTTGTACCCTGCCCCGATTGCCAGTTCAGAGGGGCAGACTATAAATAAATTATATTATTATTATTATTATGCAGAATGAATTCAGGCTTGCTAGAGAGGTTAAGAACAATAAAAAGGGCTTTTTTAGATATGTCCACAGCAAAAGGAAGAAGAAGGAAATGGTAGGGCCACTGCGTGCAGAAGATGGAAAAAATGCTAACGGGACAGAGAAAAGGCAGAATTACTCAACACCTTCTTTGCTTCAGTCTTCTCAGAAAAGGCAAAAGGTGCTCAACCTGAGGACAGTGAAGAAGGGGACAGAGTGGGGGAATTTCAGCACAGAATAAGTAAAGAGACAGTACAGGAATACCTGGTTACTCTAAATGAATACAAGTCTCTAGGACCAGATGGACTACATCCAAGGGTATTAAAAGAACTGGCAAATGTAATATCGGAACCATTGGCATTAATCTTTGAGAATAATCTCCTGGAGAACCGGCGAAGTCCCAGCAGACTGGAGGAGGGCAAATGTTGTCCCCATCTTCAAAAAGGGAAAAAAGAGGATCCCAACAATTATCATCCAGTTAGTGTGACATCAGTTCCAGAAAAGATTCTGGAGCAAATCATTAAGTAGAACCCCACTCCCTAGGAGATTGGTGGAGTCACCTTCCTTGGAGGTCTTTAAGCAGAGGCTGGATGGCCATCTGTCAGGGATGCTTTGATTGGGAGTTCCTGCATGGCAGAATGGGGTTGGACTGGATGGCCCTTGTGGTCTCTTCCAACTCTATGGTTCTATGTTACACAGTCATAGTACTATCATTCCACTTTAACTGTTACAACATCTGGTGGAATCTTGGAATTTGTAGTTTGTTGAGGCACTTGAGCTCTTTAGTTGAAGATTGTAAATAGCCCTTCTTCAGTCTTTCCTATAGATATATTTGTATATTCATATATTTATATATTTATAAGAGACCCAAAGTGCTATCCAATCCAACCCCATTCTGCCATGCAGGAAATCACAATCAAAGTATTCCCGACAGATGGCCATCCAGCCTCTGTTTAAAGACCTCCAAAGGAGACAAATTATCCTACCCTTCCTTATGGTTTGTTTGTTTGTTTGTTGTTTTTAGCCTGCCTTTCTCTCAGAAATGGGATTTCAGAAGTAGAAAAAACCTGGAAATTCAGGAGATTTTTCACACACCTTTCGACAAAACAGAACAGAAACGTGTGAAAAACCTCCTGCATTTGTGGGTTAATTGTGCTTTAAATCTAATTTAAATCCCGTTTTGGAGCTGGACTCCTCCAGTTTGATAAGGTCCCAAGAGTGGCAAGGAAGAGATGCTGAAGGTGAAATGCTGAAAGAGGGCAGATCCACCTAAATGGGAAAAAAAGGAAGGGGTTTCATGAATGTGAAAGCTAGGAAGGACGTGCAAGAGCAAAGCAACGATAATCTAGCTTTCTTTGGAAAGGAAGGGAACTCTAGGTAAGTCCAGAAGAGAGCCAGAAGAGATGCCTTGACTATTGGGAGGCGGCAGCAAACCTGAAATATTTAAGAACTGGTTCAAGTAAACTGCTGCAAGCCAGCTCAAGTTGCTCTTTTCAGAAATTTAAAGGTGTTCCATTTAGCAGTTATTAGTGATAAGTCTATGAAGGGAGAGAAAGGGACACAAAAACACCTTTATATCTTCTGTTTCTTCTCCTGGTTGAGTTTGCTTAGTTCCATTGTTAATTCCAGAGGCCCCTCATCTCTTAACGCTGAGATCAGTCTTGTCTGTCTTTGTCCTTCTTTATAGAAGAACTTGAGACACATCTGAGAATCGACATTGGAGAGAAACCACACAAGTGCCAGCAGTGTGGGAAAGGTTTTGCTCACAAGTCCAACTTTAGAAGACACCAGAGAGTCCACACAGGAGAGAAACCACACAGATGCCAGCAGTGTGAGAAAGGCTTTGCTTGCAAGTCACATCTTTTGGTCCACCAGAGAAACCACACAGGACAGAAGCCTTACAGATGCCAGCGGTGTGGGAAATGCTTTGTTGACAAGTCAGCCATTGTGGTCCATGAGAGAAGCCACACAGGAAAGAAACCTTACAAATGCCAGCAGTGTGGGAAAGGCTTTGCTCAGAAATCACAACTTCTTGTCCACGAGAGAGTCCACACAGGAGAGAAACCTTACAGATGCCAGCAGTGTGGGAAAGGCTTTGCTCGCAAGTCACATCTTTTGGTCCACCAGAGAAGCCACACAGGAGAGAAACCTTACAGATGCCAGCAGTGTGGGAAAGGCTTTGCTCAGAAGTCAGTCCTTTTGGTCCATGAGAGAGTCCATACAGGAGAGAAACCTTATAGATGCCAGCAGTGTGGGAAAGGCTTTGGTCAGAAGTCACATCTTTTGGTCCACCAGAGAAGCCACACAGGAGAGAAACCTTGCAGATGCCAGCAGTGTGGGAAGGGCTTTGCTCAGAAGTCACATTTTTTGGTCCATGAGAGAGTCCATACAGGAGAGAAACCTTACAGATGCCAGCAGTGTGGGAAAGGCTTTGCTCAGAAGTCAGTCCTTGTGGTCCATGAGAGAGTCCACACAGGAGAGAAACCATTCAAATGCCAGGAGTGTGGGAAATGCTTTACTTCAGGTGCCAGCCTTACAAAGCATCATAGCATTCACACAGGAGAGAAGCTGTAGACATGCTTGGGCTGCAGGAAATGTTTTTCTAAGAATTCACACCTTTTGTGGCACCATAAAACCTACACTAGAGAGAAAGTGTAAAAATGTGACCATGTGAAAAGGCTTTTTTGGTGAGGGAGCCTTCATACATTTTTATTTTGTTTTGGAAAACTCTAATAAAATCTTCTTTTATTCTATTTCTGCCACAACGTAATTGGTATTAAAGTAACTTGTCCTTGTTAAATAAATCCTTGAATTATTTGGAGCATTCTGTGTTCTTTATTGTCTGTCTAACATCAATTATATAGCACCAGTATTAGTATCAGTGAGGTTCTGCTAGAATTTTACTGGTTGTGGCCATGAAGAAGGATGGTGAGAAGGCATTTCTGTCTCCTTTCTAGCCCTGCATTGACACACACAACATGCCTTGACTCCCAGGTGAAATCCTGATTTCCCCCTCTGTCCTCAGGACCCAAACCTGGGCTAGAAAGGATCATGTTTTATTTCGGGTCTTCTCCTGTAAGATGAAATGTTTTTTCTTACCCTTTTTACATGGGGCTGTAGGGGTGCCATACATCAGGGCCTGGCACTGAGCTTTCCATTTTCATAGATCATCTTCAGGGAGGAGATGAGGGTGTCTCTTCTCCATTTTTGGGGCCCAACTCCAGGCAAGAGGAACGGGATCTGTGCAAATATCCAGCTCAGCAGGGAGAGCAGTATCTTATTATGATTGACAAGGCAAATTGCAATTTTTTTGTTACTTAATGCATCATGCTTTATGAAATTAGTGTCTCTTGCCCAGGTCCTACCTTTTGGCCCTCAAACCTCAAGGCTTGGACAATCCTGAATTCACATCCCTACTTGAGAGACTGAGGACTCTTTCATACAAGGCTAAATTGGAAGTATAATTTAAGGTCAATTCGAATGCAATCATGGGTTTTACCTTATTGCGAATTAAAGCTTCGCACGAAAATTCGGGCAGGAGGGGGTTATTTTCGGGTAATGGGAAGTAATTCCAAACGGAGCAGGGGTTCATGTAAATTCGCTAAACAAGCGAATTTACATAAATCCGCATTGGCTCCATTTGGAGTTGGGAGAAATTCCTCCCCGTTTGAAAGAGTCCTGTGGGGCGCCAGAAAGTTGAAAACCAAGGGCCTGTTCATACGACCCAATTGTAGCAGTTTGATGCCATGTTAGCTGCTGTGATCCCATCCTACAGAGTCTTGGTGCTTAGAAATGGCTGTCAGGTAGACAGCCCTAGTGCAGGCATTCATGAGAGATCTCTTTGCATTGTGAAGATGGAGTAATTTTGATTTTTGAAGCTCCAGAGAATATTTCCTGGAGCAATGGGTTCAAACTACAGGAAAAGGGATTCCTTCTCAACTTTTGGATGATAGTAAGAGCCATATTGACCACGGAAGACGCTGCTGCCTTGGAGAGTGGTGGAGTCCCCATCTTTGTAGGATTTCAACGGAGGTTGGATGGTCATCTGTCGCACGGAGGGCTTTGATTGAGATTTCCTGCATGGCAGAAGTGGGTTGGACTCGATGGCCCTTGAGGTCTCCTCGAAGTCTATGATTGTATTAAAGTGGCACCGCTCCAAGCCATAGGACTTCATCAGAAGGGGGAAATCGGGGGTTTAAACAGTGATTATCCCAAGAAAAGCACACAAACACAATCGAGATCTTCAGTCACATAGAGATTAAAGAGTCATTATCCTGGGGATTACCAAGCAATAAACAGCAACAAATCATTGATCGGATTTCCCCATGAATGACATTTTGGTATTTATTGCCTAGTTATTCCTGGGGTAGAAATCTTAATCGTGTTTGCACAATTGTCAAGGGATAATCACTGTTTAAACCCCGATTTTCCCCGTGTGATATAGTCCATGGAAGCCCTGCCCAATGCCCAAACCTGGCAAGGGTTTCCCAACCTCCGTTGTCAAAAGTAGGGAAAAACGTGGCGAAGGAGAGAGCTTTCAGGGGAGGAAAACCGCAGGAGACCCAAAGCCATCAGGGAGGCTGAGCAATGCTTTTAAGAGACCCTGGAGACAGACTTTTCATGCAACTCTCCACTTCTTAAAGGAAAAGAGAAAATCAAAATAATATCTGAAGTAAGACCAGGATCATTCACCAAAGAGAAATGGTCAAAGAGAAAGGAAATACTTGCAACAAATTGACTGAAAGAACGGAAGGGCAAACTAATTTCGCAAACATATATGCAGAGATTACTGTTATTTATATTACTTACGTCCAAAACACACTGCCGAAATAATCTAGTGTGAGACCATTTTAACTGCCTTGGCTCACTGCTAAGGAATCCTGGGAATTGTAGTTTATTGTGACGCCAGAGCTCTCTGACAGAGAGGGCTAAATGTCTCACATAGCTACAGTTCCCAGAATTCCCTAACATTGAACCAGGGCAGTTAAAATGAGCATAGACTCGATTGTTTTTGCAGTGTGTTTTGGACCTTATAGTAACTAATATTAGTAAAGTAACAAACAGCAAAGATATAACCATAGCTAAGATGTATATGTAAAAGTATACATATAGAACATAATTTAAAGCATGAAAAAATGTGAGACGAAATTGTTGTTTGTTATTTATATAGTGTGTAACTATGGTCCAAAATACATTGCAGAAAAAATCCAGTTTCAGATCCTTTAACTGCACTGGCTCCATACTGGGGAAGTCTGGGAACTGTAGTTTTGGGTCTGACAGAGACCTCGGGTGCCACAATATACTACAATTCCCAGAATTCCCTAGTACTGAGCCACGGCAGTTAAAGCATTCTCAAGCGGGATGATGTCGGCAGTGTGTTTTGGCCCCACGTCATAAGAATGAAGTCACTTAATAATAATACTTAAAATTTAAAAAGCCCCTCATCCCCACGATGGTCCTAAAGGCAACTGGTCCCCCTTGTCTTCTTTGTCCCCCAATACTTTGAACGGAGCCCCTCCTGCCCCCCTTTTCCCTCTCTGCCCCCTGGATCTTTCCGTTGCCCCCCAGGAGGACATGGCCCTCCGCTTTGGGAATCCCTCTCCTCAACAACGGAGGAACAGAGGACATGCTTAACAAATTTGCAGAAAGAAGGGACTGAATTAGGAGGAGAAGCTAATAATTCAGAGGAGAGGATCAGAATTCAGAACGGCCTCAATGGATTAGGAAGCTGGGCCAAAACTAATAAAATGAAGTTCAATTTGGAGAAATGAAAAACACCTGTGCTACATACGCCCCATTAAATATCCAAAAACCTCAATCCAGTACATTTTTTTCAATATTGAAACCCACCAAAGCACAGGTGTCCATGTTCCTAACCACTGCTTTGCCAAAGCCTTTGATGGGGAAACTGGGGAGTGTTTTAAGGAGGAAGGGGAATGAGTACAAAGAGGCAGAATAAAGGTGGTAAGAAAGGGAAGGCTAACCGTGCAGAAAAGAGGGAAGAAAATGTGGTGTTACAACCTGAGTGGGGCCCTGCAGGACAGACCTGGGAATTTTAGGGTGAGGGGTGCATGTCTGAGTTCATCAAGACATTCATAACGGATGGAAAATTTGGGGGTACCACATTTATAGCCCAAAATTCAAAGGGCTATGATTCTTATTTTGTTATCCAGGAACTGATCAAAGAAAAGGTAGACGTTGATATTAAAGAGGGTAAGGAAATTAAATATTATCATTTTACCAGCCTGTACCCCTTTGTCAACAAAACTATAGTATATCCTCTTGGACACCCTCAAATCATTTATGAGAATTTTCAACCACTCTCAACGTGTTTTGGCTTAGCCAAGCTTAAAATACTTCCGCCTCGTGGTTTGTTCTTTCCTGTTCTTCCCAGTAAAATCGGTGGAAAGCTAATGTTTGTACTGTGTGCAACTTGTGCAGAGCATCGCCAGCTGGACCCCTGCAATCACACAGATGAGGAAAGGTGTTTTTTGGGAATTTGGTGTACTACTGAACTGGCTGTAGCTATAGAAAAGGGCTACAAGGTGATGAAAATCTATGAGTTGTGGAACTTTTTAGGGATGGTGAGGGGGTTTATTTGAAGACTATATAAAATTACATCTTCGCCAGAAGCAGGAGGCTTCAGGGTATCCCCACTGGTGTGTTACTGAAGAAGACAAAAATAAATACATCCCTGATTTTCAGGAAAAAGAGCGAGTGCTTTTGCGCAAGGAAGAAATTGTTGTTAACCCTGCAAAGTGCCAAATTGTTTTTCAATTCTTTGTGGGGAAAGTTTGGCCAGAAAACAAACCTCAATAACACACCGCTGGTGAGGGATCCTGATGAATTCCTCAATCTTGTATTTTCTGATGCTTACAATGTTTCAGTGTTTGAGTTTATTGATGAGGAGGCTGTTTGTGTGTCCTGGAAGCACTCTGCTGATCGCATAACAACCGCAGGTAGACAAAATGAGTCC
Source organism: Urosaurus nigricauda (assembly GCA_034509955.1). Taxonomy (NCBI): domain Eukaryota; kingdom Metazoa; phylum Chordata; class Lepidosauria; order Squamata; family Phrynosomatidae; genus Urosaurus; species Urosaurus nigricauda. The sequence continues at coordinate 1,262,381 of JAOEGL010000003.1, forward strand.
ATTGCTTGCTTTACAACCTCTTATGCTAGACTCAAACTTTATTCTTTGCTAGATAAGCTTCAAGACAGAGTTCTGTACCATGATACAGATACAGTGGTCCCCTGGGTTACGAAGGTAATCCGTTCCGGATTGCCTTTCGTAACCCAGAAGCTTTCGTTTCCCGGGGGACCGCTTTAGCGAACGGACCGCGCGGCCGATTTAAAGGGGCCGCGCGGGGTTTTTTTTCTGTATCCCGGGGGATCTTTCGGATCCCGGGGGATACAATAGCGGTCCTGCGGCTTTCGGATCCCGGGGCTTTCGCAACCCGGGGGATTCGTAAGCCGGGGGACCACTGTAGTGTAATCTTTGTGAGCAGAGAGGGAGAGGGGAGCCCTCCTCTTGGGGATTACTTGGGCATCCTCACCAGTTAAATCCCCCCAGATCAACATATCACAGACTATCTATTAGCAGGACCCAAAACCTATTGTACAAGCTTTCTGGGGGTAAAGCATGCTTGAAGGTCAAAGGGATTACACTGAATGTTGCTAACTGAAAAAATTAATTTTGACAGCCTGAAGGACCTGGTTTTTGACTACGTCTCAGACAGAGAGGGAGGAGGGCCTCATGAAATAGTGGTGCAGCAACAAGGGATTGTTAGAAATAAACGTGAGTGGTCTATCCACACAAAAGAGCTCAGGAAAACTCAAAGAGTGGTTTATGGCAAGAGAGTCATTACTGAAGGGTTTAAGACTCTCCCTTACGGTTATTGAATACGGCAACACGGTGCCAACACCCCTTCTCAGCTATTCTAGCAGGACCAAGGGACTGTGGAAAAACTGTCTTTGTAAAAAATATGTTGGATAATGCTCACAGTCTGTTTCCAGTGCGACCTGAGAAAATTTGTGGTGTTATAGCTGCTGATAACCTTTGTACCAAGAGCTGCTATGTAAATACCCTTTTATTCAATTTGGAGAGGGCCTGCCCGATAACTTTGATGATGAAGATTTGTTACCCCTGAAAAAATAAAGTTCTTTGTTAAAGACAATCTAATGCAATCTTGTGATAATTCAAATATTGAAAGACTATTTACAGTCCATGTTCGTCACAGGAATCTGAGTGTATTTTTCATCACACAAAATATTTTCTGCAAGGGAAAAGGCTTCCGGACCATCAGCTTAAATGGAAAATACACGGTGCTGTTTAAAAACCCTAGGGATAAATTACAAATTGCAACTTTAGCTCGTCAAATGTACCCAGGAAACACTAACTTCTTCATGGAAGCATTTGCTGATGCAACAAACAAACCCTTTGGTTACCTCATTATTGATCTTCAGACTAACGCACCAGAAGCTTACAGATTACGAACGGGAATTTTTCCTCCAGACTGGCCTATAGTATATACCATGAAGAAAGGTGTCAGGGGTTAAGAAAAGGCTTCAGCTTTAATTCCCACAAAATATTGCTCCCATCACTCCCTTCAGGGCAACAGGTCTGGACGTGTTAAAAGGTATCTAAAGTATTAAAAAGGTATTAAAAGGCCTTCCCTTGAAGAGGGAATAATATATCACCAATGCCCGTCCCTAATAATAATGCAAATGAAAATGTAAATGGCACCGGGGGATTAACTCTAGCTGTCCCTCTGTTCAAACCTTCTGATTCCACCCACTGGGGATTGCACTCGTACTGCCCATCAACTGCACTTTATTTTTATTATTTTAAAATTTTTTAACTGATGTCAATTTTATCTAGTTTTGATTTAATCTAGTCTTAAGGGGGGGAGGTTGGGAATGGGATTTGACTGCTGTTTTATTCTTGTATTTTTTAATTTGCTGTACCCCGCTCCGAGTATTCCATTAGAGGAGCGGGTTATAAATAAACCTTATTATTATTATTATTATTATTATTATTATTATTATCTAGAGCTCTTAAAACTTCTCATTAAGATGCCCCCACCCCAGAGGAAAGCTTTTTTATGTACAGCCTGGTTGCAGCCATTTCAGAAATAGCCCTGAATGCTTTATGAAAGCTCCAGTGTAAATACTCTTTTATTCAATTTGTAGATGGCTTGCCCGATAAGTTTGATAGTGAAGATTTGTTACCCCTGAAAAAATAAAGTTCTTAGTGATAGACAATCTAATGCAATGTGGAATCGAAGGCTTTCATGGCCGGCATCCATAGTTTTCTGTAGGGTTTTTGGGCTATGTGGCCATGTTCTGGAAGAGTTCCTTTCTGACGTTTCGTCAGCATCTGTGCCTAGCATCTTTAGAGAATGTTTGCCTGGAAAAGGAGTGGAGATATATATATATATATATATCTTCTGTGTGAACCTGGGAAGGAAGGAGTAATTTGCAAATGTATTGTTCTGTTGCTAATGGCAGTCCTCAGGGTGGGAGGATATGCAAACAAGGATTAATGCCTGCTAACTGGTGCTCATTGTCTGCTGGGAATCCCCTGGCCTTAGGCTGTTTCTCATTTGCATAGGTTGAGTCTTGACCTTGCTGTCCTTCAAGACTAGGAGCCAAGCTTTGTTTACTCTCAGGGTTTCCTCTTTCCTGTTGAAATTGTCCCGGTCTTTATGGATTTCAATGGCCTCCCTGTGCATTCTGACATGGTAGTTGTTGGCATGGTCCAGAATTTCAGTGCTTTCAAACAGCTTTTTATGCCCAGGATGGTTTATAGCATGTTCTGCTACTGCTGATTTTTCCGGTTGACCGAACCTACCTTTGATCGTTCAATGAAACGTATGGTTATAACTTTTTAGAAACAGGGGAAGTACATCAATATAGGTAACGGTATTTTTAGCTGTGAAATACCTCCACATTTTTGTTTTTAAAGTTCTATTAAATCGCTCAGCAACACCTGCTTTGACTTCATTATTAGTGAAAAAACGGTGAATCCCATAATGTTTTAAGAGGCTACTCAAAGATTTGTTAAGAAATTCACGGCCCCGATCCGTTCGTAATTTGACAGATTTTCTTCCATTTTGGGTTAAAAATAGTATTAAAAGCCCCGGCCGCTTCTCTACCAGTTTTGTTCTTTAAAGCCATAGCCCAGGCAAATTTAAATAGAATATCTATTACTGTTAAAATGTACTTGTAGCCTCTGTTATACTTGGAAAACTGTTGCATATCAACCAGATCAGCCTGCCATTGAGATCCACATTAGATACAACTGTCTTGTTCCTTTTAAAATGCAATTTGGCAGGCCTGTGTAGTGTTATAGGCATCTTGGCCAGAAAGCCACCGGGACACCTCCTCTCTTTTCAGATTTTTGCTGTGTATTTTGGCTTCTTGAAGTAGGGCATTCACACCCCCAAATCTCCCAGCCTTACCTGGTGAATAATATACATCACCCATAAGTTTTTCATGCCCTTCCATTTTCAGCTCTAATGTAAGTATGAACACACATGTAAAATAAATAACTTTTTATTGGTGCAAATATTCGAAAGATATCTACACCTTAGAAATGGGGGAAACATTTATAAGCTGAATACTCTTTCCATCATGGTTCCCAGCACCATCTGCCTCCAGGTCTTCATCCTAAGAAAATAAAAACGGATATAAGAAACACTTAATTCTTTTTCTTTTGGAAAACAACACACTCATCACCTAATAGTTTCTGACATTATATAAATTTACTGTTGCACTATGGTAGCCTGAATCGGTATCTGTTATTTCATCCATAGGTTGTTCCACTTGTGAGGGCTGCGGTGGATCACGATCTCCCTCTTCCATCGCCTCTTCCAATGCCTCTTCCAGCTGAGTGGCAGATTTCAAAAGGCTTGCGCCATCCGATTCATCCGGACTCTATGGAGTGTCGGGCACTTCCTTCTTCTCCTCTTCTGGAGAATCGAAATCACACTCGATTTCTGAGGCCTCGTCATAGAATCATAGAGTTGGAAGAGACCACAAGGGCCATCCAGTCCAACCCCATTCTGCCATGCAGGAACTCTCCATCAAAGCATCCCCAACAGATGGCCATCCAGCCTCTCTTTAAAGACCTCCTAGGAAGGAGACTCCGCTATTCTCCATTGAGGAAGTGTGTTGCACTGTTGAACAGCCCTTACTGTCAGGAAGTTCCTCCTAATGTTGAGGTGGAATCTCTTTTCCTGCAGTTTGCATCCATTGTCCCGCATTCTAGTCACTGCAGCAGCAGAAAACAAGCTTCCTCCCTTCTCAATATGACATCTCTTCAAATATTTAAAGAGGGCTATCATGTCACCTCTTAACCTTCTCTTCTCCAGGCTAAACATCCCCAATTCCCTAAGGCATTCCTCATAGGGCATGGCGTCCAGGCCCTTCACCATCTTAGTTGCCTTCCTTTGGACACGCTCCAGTTTCCCCACATCCTTTTTGAATTGTGGTGCCCAGAATTGGACACAGTCTTATTCCAAGTGGGGCCTGACCAAAGCAGAATAGAGTGGCACTATTACTTCCCTTGATCTAGACACTATACTTCTATTGAGGCAGCCTAAAATTGCATTAGGATATAATTTGGAAGGGAAAACGAACATTGGCTTACCTTGTGAGATGTTTGTTTTCAGCGATGAGGGCGGAGTCATCCTTCATGAGGGTTGGTTCCCCCTGTTTGCTCCAATCAGGCAGGACTATGACTTTTGGGCGTGTCCACCAGGGGAATCCATCCCCCTTGTTTGCCCAGTCAATGTATAGCCAAGCAGAGAGAGTTTATAACAATGAAGAAATACTAACAACAATAGAGAAAGTTTAACCATTTAACTATAACAATTCTAGACACTAGAACAAGGATCCTATTAACCTTACAACACCCCCCGACACCGAGAAAAAATTCCTCAGTTACGGGTGGGCAGGATGACTCCGCCCTCATCGCTGAAAACAAACATCTCACAAGGTAAGCCAATGTTCGTTTTTCCAGCGTTGAGGGCGGAGCCATCCTTCATGAGGGACATACCAAAGCTCCCTAGATGGGTGGGAACTGAGGTAAGGAATTATAGGATGGATTGAAGGATCCGTCTACCAAATGATGCCCCAGCCAGTTGGAAGGCATTGATTCGGCAGCGACGGATAAATATGGAAGGAGATGACCAAGCGGCCACCCTGCAAATATTGGAGAGAAGAACATTAGTGGTTAGGGCAGCAGGTGTGGCAGCACTGTGAGCGGAATGAGCGCTGACCCTTCCTTGCAGCGTATTACCCATCATCGACTCACACTCAGAGATGCAAGCCCAGATCCATCAAGCCAGGGTCGATGAAGAAAAACTTCCCAGGTATGTAGGACCGAAGGAGACAAATAGACTGTCTGATTTGCGCCATCGACAAGTGCGTTTGATGTAAATACACCGAACTCTGCCTACATCTAGTGTGAGCCAAGTCTTTTCAAGTTCCTTTTTGGGGTCAGGAACGAATGAAGGGAAAATGATCTCCTGTGCTCTATGAAATGTGAAGTTAACTTTAGTCATGAACATCAGATCCCGTCAAGCAGAACTGAATCCTCGCAGAAGATGCATATTTCACTCCTGTGGCTAGTGCTCCTGGTTCAGAAAACCTTCTAGCTGAACTAATAGCATTAAAAAAAAATACTGTTTTCCAGGTAAGAAACTTAATATCAACTCTGTCAAGTTATTCAAACTGTGGTTTGGTTAATGCCTGAAGAACTACATGAGGGTACCAATTAGGGTATCTGTGAACTGTGGGAAGTTTAATAAGAGAAGCTGTTCTCAAAACTTTATATATACACCCTCTCTCTCACACACACACATATATATGAATGATTAGACAGTTTCTGGGACAGTATGATTGGAAGAGCTGATGTCCAGTAGGTGCCTTTCAATATCCACATGTGAAGGTTTAATCCTGGATATGGTATTTGACCTTGAGTTAAGAGATCTTTGTGATTGGAAGACGAACTGGTTTCGTGACATCTGGAAGATCTCTGGAAACCCTGCCCTTCTGAAGTCACGAGAGACGAGACCGGAGCATCTACATGAGGGATCTGGAGTTTGGCTATTGGGAGCCACAAACATGCTTCCCGTCACCCTAAGCTGGCATCCAACCTTATGTGGAACTTCAACAGGGCCTAAATCAGGCAATCCTCTACAACTGGCAGCAAAAACCACCATTCAAAGAGGTTTGATTAATCAGTGTATGTCAGAACAGATTATTTATGTGTACCATCTGTTTTTTGATACAGCTAGAAGAACTACTGTAGGCTCCTGGCATGAAATGGTGTTCATGCCAAACGATTAACTGAAACAGATCAGGCAGTGTAGATGCACCAGTAACACTAGGTCCAATAACTGGGAACAACCTACCTGCTCGAGGGTGTTCTTCATGGATCTTACCCTTTGCTTGGTCAGGTAGACTGGTCAGCGATGTGTCTACAACCACTCCAAAGTGATGCAGGTTCTGAAATGGAACTAGGTAGTTCTTTTCGTAAATTACCAGAAAAACATGTCTGGATAGGAAAGAAATCACAACTCGACATCTTATATATATCCTATGGGAGAGAATGAGATCTATCAGGACATTTGAAATTATGGGTCTATATGAAGGTCCCACTGTTTTCAAGACGTGTCTATCTGTGTAGTGCGTGTCACAGAAGAAAACAACAGACTGAATGGTAGAACCTTGTATGGAAAGGTTGGTAAGATATTTGTGATAACGTGGTAGCTTGGGCTGTGGGCAGGAGACCACTACCCAAAAAACAGGAACACACAAAAATCTTGGAGGAGACGTGTCTCCAGAATTGTCTGGATAATCTCCCATCTGAACCTGTGATTATTATAACTCAATTGTTATTAGATAGATAGTATAGTGTTGTTGTTGATGTTTTTATGGCCTCAATATCAATCAGACATTTTGTGACTTTTATATCAATCTATGTTTGTTTGCCTTCCTCTACCTTAAGGAGGCAATGAAAAGTCATATGAATGGTATAGAAAAATATATCAAAGTATATTTTAACAAACAGCTTCATTTCATTTATATACCGCTTCATACCCTTAAGGAGTGTCTAAGCGGTTTACAATTGTAAGCTATTTGCCCCTCAACAATCTGGGTACTCATTTTAGCGACCTCGGAAGGATGCAAGCCTGAGTTGAGCTTCAGCCCTTTGCTGGTCTTGAACTCGCCACCTTATGGTTTTGAGTGAGTGGCTGCAGTACAGGCATTTAACCACTGCGCCACCAGGGCTGACATTTAAGGATGTTGAGGTCTTCTTATTATTCCTAGTCTCAGCCAAGAGACTTTATTCCAAACAATTTGTCCCCATTAAGTGGTGAGAATCTTAGATATTTTTTGTAATGGGCATTTTTATGTGACAGTTCTTTAGTCAAAGTCTGTCCTTGAACTGGTCTTGGATTACATCCAATCTCATTTAGGCTAGTGTCTCCAGACATAGCCACTACCTTTAACCATAGTTAATACCCTGATAGTACTTTATTTTGACCTTAAGTGTTTGTTTGTTTGACAAGTGGGCTAGGCCACACATGTTTAGCCCCAGAAAAAAAGGAAATAGCAGACACCTTAGTTGAGCATAAACTCTGGCAGCCACAAGTGGCATCTGTTGATTCTCATGACAAAGAGGGCTGAGATGTAACCATATATATGTAAACAGCTATTGGATTTAGAATCACAATAATAAATTATGGAGGCCTTGTTAATATCCTCATAAAATCTGCATGAAATGGAGTATTTGGTGTTGAAGGCCCAGGCTTGGAGGAGGGAGGAATATCCTTCCCTGAGGAAATCAGGATGGATCATCCTCTAGATTCAACTGGTCAGAGTTGACATTAAATTCCAATATATAAGTTGTTTTGTACAATAATACCATAAAACAAGTATAGTAATAATAAACAAATACAGTAATAATGAAAGGATCATCAGTCCCCAAACATCTAACAGATTTCAGGAGCTTTCAGGAGGTACTGAAAGGCCCTCATCTTTATTTTTTATTTTTAACTCTTTTTCAGATCACATTCCTCTTCTGAGGAGTGAACTATAGGTATTATTTTCCTTTGTTTTACAAAAGGCATATTAGTTAGCAGAAGCAGCAGGCCTTTCCTTTTCTGCCTAGCTGCCCTTAATCAAAATGGCTGCCACACCTTCAGTTCCAGCTTTGCCTCTTATTTTAAAAAAGGCAAGCACAATACATAAATGTCTTTTTGGCCAAATTCTCCCAAGGAGAGATTGACACCTTAGACCAGGGGACAATGGGGCAGAAGCAGACTCCCTGCACCTGGAAATCGTTTTGTTAATCCTCTCTGATCCCTTCAGTCTGAGTGGATCTTGGAGGAAGGAGAGGAGAAGGCAGTTGGTTTTGGAGGGAAACTCTCCATTTGAATCTCTGAAGCAACTGAAGCCTCCTTCAAAGCTGGCAATGCAAGTCAGAAACAAATCTCTTGGGTAAAGCTTAACCCACAAACATAGGATTAAGGACTGAATCCTCACTCACCTCTTGAAATCTGCCTTCTCTCTCTCTCTCTCCCACTGTCCAAACCTCTTGCCGGGTTTGATGTCCGCAGTGGGGCGCAATCTGGCCAGGGACAGGGCCTCCAGCCGCGCCAAGGTCTGTCAGGGTCTCTATCTCACCACCCTGGGGCTGGTGTTCTGGCCCCCCTCAGACCATTCTCCCTCAGAGGCAGAAGAGGACTGAGATTTGGAGAGAACATCCTCATCTTGAGAGGGTCAGTCTAACTGATCCAAGGGTGTCCCCTTGAGCCAGGGCATACTTAGCTCAGTTAGAAAAATAAGCTGAGTGGAAAAGTAAATGGCAAAGGCAGATTCTGTAAGTTATGTACGAAGCAAGTAGAAAAAGCAGAACTACTTTTAGCAGAACTACTTTTGCAAGCAGGAAATGTAACCAAGCTAGGCTAGACAGAGACAGTGAAAATGGTAAACCGCAGGTATGTTGCTGGGTAGAGATAACAGAATTTTATTGTGATTGGCCGAAACGCTGGGTGAATAATTCTAAAGGAAACTATAAATGACATGTACTTGAACAAGGAAGGGGGGGACAGGTTTTTCACCGTTAGGTGGCTGTTACCCCCACCAGCTGGTTAATAAACTTGGTTGGAATCAAATAATTGGTCTGGTCTTTGTCTCCCGTACCTTCAATTCCCGGGATATGTTTGGGAACGCTTAATTCCCTTACATTTCATGGTGCATTGGCCGGGAATTAAATTGAAGGAAGGGAATCGGACCTGATGTGCCTTTGACCACGCCAGAGGATCACCGCGGTCGGAACCAGCAACGGCGACAGTACGGTGAGAGGGGCCCCGCTATAAGACCATCGGCTTCCCTTTGCTGTGTCCGGCTCGTCGGTCATTCCTGGTGCCAATGGCGAATTGATCCAACCAACGGGGTAGAAGACGTCTTGGTGGAGCCTCGAGGCAAGTATGAGGGTGTATGAATGGTCTTGATGTATGAATGGTCTTAAACTAGTCGGGAGGTGTGTGAAGTGTGTGTGTGTCGTCGCATTTCCCGACACTGACCATTGTTTCAGTACCGGGTCGGCGGAGAGTGGGGTTTGTCGCATTGCCCGTATCTGGCCATATGTGCATCTGGGAGACCGGGTCGGCAAATCCAATGAGTCAAGTGATCGCTCCCCCCATTCCTTAAGTGATCACGAATCCCTGTCTACCCTGTATGATTGTGTGATCAATATTGGGTTGGGTCTAGACCTAGTAAAGGTAAAGGAGAAATAAGGTACCTAGGTTAAGGCTAGTGAGGGTGCCCCAAGATTCTAGCCAAGGAAAATGGGAGGAAAGTCGGGCTGGTGAGGGTGCCCCAAGAATCCAGTTTCCGCAATAGGTGGGGGCAGTTCAAAAGGAGTAACCCCCTTGGATTGTAAAATATAAGGTACCTAGGTTAAGGCTAGTGAGGGTGCCCCAAGATTCTAGCCAAGGAAAATGGGAGGAAACAGTGGGTCAAAGGGAGTGACCCCCTTGGATTGTATGTTAAATAATTGGTCAGAATTTAAGAAATACATTTCTGCAGGGTCTCGTAAGCCAGGCAAGTTAAGAACCTTTTGTGAATTAGAATGGCCAACGTTTCCACTAAATCCATCATGGCCAGCCATAGGGACCCTGGATAAGAGACTGGTTGATAGAGTAGCTGATTTTTGTGCTAGATATCATCCAGACCAGTACTATTACATCTCAGCCTGGCAGATCATAGTGGATATGCAACCACAGCCTAAATGGCTTCAAGATTGCAAATGCATGCCCCTCAGGGCTGCTGCTCCGAAGGCTCCACCACCCTTGCCCCCTTCCGGAACCCCGGAGGACGATGAGGTTTGGCCACCACCTTATCGCCATATATATCCATCTATACCTTCCAAAGACAATGATATGCCACCACTGGAGGGAATGGAGCCTGAGGGTGTTTCAAAGTATAATTTAAGACCCAGAGACAAAGAAGAAGATAGAAAACTTTGCCCCCTGAGAGAAGTTCCTCAAGTAATACCAGATGGCCAAGGGTCCTCACGGACGGTGAACGTGTTCTAACATGTGCCCTTCACCAGTAGTGATTTATTAAATTGGAAGGCTTCCATGAAAGGATGGAGTCAGGATCCCACCCAGATGGCCCAGTTAGTGGAAGGAATTTTCAGTACACACAACCCTATCTGGCAGGACATCCAGCAATTGCTGAATGCCTTATTCACTGCGGAACAAAAAGGACAGATCCTTAGGATGGCCAGGGAGGAGGTAGAGAAGGAAGAAGGGGCCACAGGAGAACAACTGGTGAAGTTACAAGAAAGCCGGGTCCCAACCTATAACCCGAATTGGAACCCCAATACTGAGAAAGAGAGACGGGAACTGGGACAATATCAGCAATATATTTTTAGAGCTATAAGAAGAGGGCCACCCAGACCCGTGAATTTGAAGAAAATATACGATATTCAGCAAGAAAAAGATGAGAGCCCAGGAGCATTCCTGGAGAGGCTTAAGCCGCCTACAGACAATATAGCCCATATGATATGGAAGATGAAAGTGAGTTGTCACAAGGCACTCAAGCATTAAAACAAAGTTTCATAAGTCAATGTGCCCCAGACATCTGGCGAAAGTTACAAAAGCAAGCCGGACTCGCCCACATGACCCTGTCTAGACTTTTGGAAATAGCATCACAAGTGTATGTGGGACGAGAGGATGAGGATGCAAAGTTTAAAAAGAAGGCAAATGTTATAGCCGCAACTCTGGGAGTCGGGAGGAAATAGAAATGGAGGACGTGGAGGTAGTGCCCAGAGAGAAGGAGGTGCGACGTGGGTGTCGGCAGCAACTACACAGGTATTAGGGAATGACTTATGTGGGCTAGCTCCCATGGAATTGACTCTGGAGCTATCAAGCCTGTTGTAAATATTTAAATAATAATAATAATAATAATAATAGAAAGACTGGAAGAGAAAGTGGGCAGCGTAAGCTTCCTAGACTGAAGTCCACTTCCTCAGATGCATTTGGATATGAAGATGAAGATAATAATAATAATAATAAATATAATAAATAATAATAATAACTGGACATACATGTTACCTGGTTAGATATGTCCAGATGTCCTGCAGGAGACCAAGATGGTTTCACTCAGGAAATAAAGGAGGGATGGAGACACAAGATAAACCCTGAAGACTCCAAGGCAGATGTTTCCCAAAATGCCCTTGATGTTAAAGGAACCACAAAAGACAGAAGGTTTTAGAAGAGAATGTTTTCAGTCCAGTTGAGGGCCCTGACAAGTGGATACACTAGGAGAGAGATGAAGCAAGTGAGAATGAAGGGAATAAGAGCAAGTTACTGACAGCTGCAACTTAGGATCAAGAAGGAAAGCCAAAAGCTGCCAGAGAAAAGAGAAGAGATACATGTAGATGAAAAGCTGGAAGAGAGCCAAACTCCACCTTGCCAGCACAGCCTGCAAGAGAGATGTTAGTGAAGTAGGAGAGATGTTAATGAAGGAGATGTTAGACAAAGGACTGAAGATGCGGATGGCAGAGACAAAGAGATAGTTAACCCCAGTCGCCTATGCTATAGTTACAGAGGAAGGAAAGATATTGGGAAAACAATCTTTAGGGCCAAATATTTACACAGATTCTAAATATGCATTTCTAACCATTCAGGCCCATGGTGCAATGTACAAAGAAAGAGGGCTGCTAACCGCAGGAGGGAAATTACTCAAAAATGTAGCAAAAGGAAATAGGTTAGCTGATCAAGTAGCAAGACAAGTAGCTGAAGAAGGATGTGAAAATGAGGTATTAGAATTGGCTTTGCAATTGATGGAATGTTGGTATTTCCGAATGTGAAGGTGTATGTTCCGAGTGTGTTGGCATGGCATATGGTTCGGGAGTTGCATAAACAATATCATCAAGGGGGAACGGCCATGCAGCAATTGCTTGAACGACAAGTGTATTTTGAAGGGTTAACAGCTATAACAAAACAAGTGGCAATGAGATGTGAAATATGTGCAAAGTCAAATCCCCGGGTGGGTCCCTTACTACCCCCAGGTGTTCAAAGGGTTGGATTTTCCCCTTGGGAAACATTGGTTGTAAATTTCACTGAAATGCCTAAGTGTAAGAAGTTTCAATATTTGCTTGTGTTTGTATGTACTTTTTCGGGATGGGTTGATGCCTTTCCCACCACTAATGAAAAAGCCGAACAGGTTGTTAAAGCCTTGTTAAGGGAAATTATACCTAGAAGTGGGTTGCCTTTGTATATAGGTAGTGATAATGGACCTGCATTTGTACATCAAATTGTTCAGAAATTAGCTCAAGTTTTAGGTGTGACTTGGAAATTGCACTGCGTTTATCACCCTCAGTCTTCGGCGCGCATGAACAGAACACTTAAAGGGACAGTATCTAAGATGTGCCAAGAGACTGGACTGGACTGGGTAACTGTGTTACCAATGGCACTCTTTAAAGTTCGATGTACACCAACTAGATTTTTGGGACTCTCTCCCTATGAGGTTGTGTTTGGGAGACCACCGTTGAACTTGCATAGACTTGAGGGGGATGTGGAACAGATTGGGAAACTTGAAATGATTAAAGAAGTACAGTTATTAGGCCAGAACATAGAAAAGTTACAGCAATATGTGCAAACTATCAGATACCCCTTTCCCCGTTACTGCTCTTCACCCTTTCTCTCCAGGAGATCGAGTCTGGCTGAAAGATTGGAAGAGCAACCCCCTTGGACCAAAGTGGAAGGGACCATATGATGTGTTGCTGACCACACCAACGGCAGCTAAACTGAAGGGAGTGAAGCCTTAGATTCACTACACCCGGTTGAAGAGGGACAGGACCAAAGGAGTGGCGAGCAGAGGGAGATCCGGACAATCCACTGCGTCTTCGGATCAAGCGGTCCAGGGAAGACAGGGCAGCATCGCAACGTGAGCCCCCTGTCTGAGGTCAGGTGACCAAGCACCGCCTCGAAGAACAGGAGCCTTGGCTACCCGAGAGCCATGGCGAAAGAAATGAAAGGACAATTGCTAACTGAAAAACCAGAAGTGGTAAAAATAGAAACCACCTTGCAGGTGGAGCATGAAAACGCCCCAATCCCCATTTGTCCCCCAAGTGCGAGGATGCCAGGATTAAGAATTTCACACATTTTCATAATCCTCCTGTTGGGTATTATTGTAATGATGTTTTTATTCCCCTTATCATGTGAAGGAAATTGGGTTGTAAATCATGCAAGAATGATGTTTGGGGAACACGGGGAGGACAAGATCTTGGTATATGAGCACCCGTATAGAGTAAGTGAAATGGGGATGCTTCCTGCCATGATTGAAGACACATCATTCGTGGCATGAGCTTTTGTCACTATGGGATTGGTTAACTTCTTGGCTACCAGATCTTGGCTGGCTAAAAAGCTTATTTGTAACCGGCTTGGCTATTCTGCTTATTGGCATAGTGATATGTACTTGCTTGCCTTGCTTGCTTAAGTTTTTGCAAAATAGATTTGAAAGCATGCTTCAAAAAGAGAGAAAAGTAATGTTGGCGCGTCTGACCTACCAAGAACTAGATAGTTTAATAGTTGACAGCGCCTCGTATCATAACTTACAAGAAAAAGGGGGGAATGAGAGGGTCAGTCTAACTGATCCAAGGGTGTCCCCTTGAGCCAGGGCATACTTAGCTCAGTTAGAAAAATAAGCTGAGTGGAAAAGTAAATGGCAAAGGCAGATTCTGTAAGTTATGTACGAAGCAAGTAGAAAAAGCAGAACTACTTTTAGCAGAACTACTTTTGCAAGCAGGAAATGTAACCAAGCTAGGCTAGACAGAGACAGTGAAAATGGTAAACCGCAGGTATGTTGCTGGGTAGAGATAACAGAATTTTATTGTGATTGGCCGAAACGCTGGGTGAATAATTCTAAAGGAAACTATAAATGACATGTACTTGAACAAGGAAGGGGGGGACAGGTTTTTCACCGTTAGGTGGCTGTTACCCCCACCAGCTGGTTAATAAACTTGGTTGGAATCAAATAATTGGTCTGGTCTTTGTCTCCCGTACCTTCAATTCCCGGGATATGTTTGGGAACGCTTAATTCCCTTACAATCTGAGGATTTTAACTGCAAGCATTTTGCTTCTTAGCCTTAGATGGCGCTCTCCATTATGTTTATGCTTGGAGGAATAAACCTGAAGTAGCATTGGCATGGCTCCCGCCTTTTTTGAGTTTGAATTTGTGCGCCAAGGAGGAACATTTGGGTGCAAATTTGCCCTGCTCCAAAGGGGAATGGCATCCCTGGAAGAGCGGGAGGCGGGGGGGAAAGAAGAAGAGGGTTCCCTAGGTCTCCTGGAATTGTAAAGGAGCCTGTCCCTCTGTGAGCCCGACTCCAGGGGCTGAAGGACCACTGAGCTCCCTCCAGTGAGCTTGGGGTCCATCTTGGAGGGATGACTTTCCAAGGGGGAGAAGGCGTCCCTCGAGAATCTGAAGAATGAGGGAGAGGAAGATAATTCCCTGGCCCTCCTTTATCTCCGAGTCCTTTCTGCCTCTGACCCTGACTCTTGGGAAGAATTCTCTGCCACGGCCTTAGCCTGAAAACGGGCCCCTCTCTGAGAGGAGACCGTTTGGGAGGCAATACAGGATTGCGCCAGCTGTAAGGCTAGTAAGGAGGAGAAGGGAGCCGACGTTCGGGAGGGAGAGGCTGCAGGGTACCCAAGCTGCTCACTGCAGCATTACTCACATTTCTCTCGGCGTCCTCCTTGCCGACCGCACCCTCCCGATTTCGGGACAGGTTCCTGCGGTCTCTCTCGTCCTCCTTGCTAACCGCACCCTCCCGATTTCGGGACAGGTTCCTGCGGTCTCTCTCGTCCTCCTTGCTAACCGCACCCTCCCGATTTCGGGACAGGTTCCTGCGGTCTCTCGCGTCCTCCTTGCTAACCGCACCCTCCCGATTTCGGGACAGGTTCCTGCGGTCTCTCTCGTCCTCCTTGCTAACCGCACCCTCCCGATTTCGGGACAGGTTCCTGCGGTCTCTCTCGTCCTCCTTGCTAACCGCACCCTCCCGATTTCGGGACAGGTTCCTGCGGTCTCTCTCGTCCTCCTTGCTAACCGCACCCTCCCGATTTCGGGACAGGTTCCTGCGGTCTCTCGCGTCCTCCTTGCTAACCGCACCCTCCCGATTTCGGGACAGGTTCCTGCGGTCTCTCTCGTCCTCCTTGCTAACCGCACCCTCCCGATTTCGGGACAGGTTCCTGCGGTCTCTCTCGTCCTCCTTGCTAACCGCACCCTCCCGATTTCGGGACAGGTTCCTGCGGTCTCTCGCGTCCTCCTTGCTAACCGCACCCTCCCGATTTCGGGACAGGTTCCTGCGGTCTCTCGCGTCCTCCTTGCTAACCGCACCCTCCCGATTTCGGGACAGGTTCCTGCGGTCTCTCGGCATCCTCCTTGCTAACCGCACCCTCCCGATTTCGGGACAGGTTCCTGCGGTCTCTCGGCGTCCTCCTTGCTAACCGCACCCTCCCGATTTCGGGACAGGTTCCTGCGGTCTCTCGCGTCCTCCTTGCTAACCGCACCCTCCCGATTTCAGGACAGGTTCCTGCGGTCTCTCGCGTCCTCCTTGCTAACCGCACCCTCCCGATTTCGGGACAGGTTCCCGCGGTCCGGCGCCTTCAAGCGCGGAGAAAAGGGATATCCCTCCTCCGGCTGCGCCGAGCGGCCTACAGGCCACACCTCCCGGGTCAGGGCTGATCCATTCCTCTTGTGGAGAGCCTGTGTAGCATGGCCAGATTCCCCAGACATGCCTGGGCCCTCTAGCTCTTCGGACCTTAGTCGGCCCTCACAGAGAGAGAAGAGGTAAGGAGTAAAAGGAGAATAAAGAAGATTTTGTTTTGTGAGTAAAGGAGAGTTAGGAAAACACGACCTGACGGAGCGAAGGCAGGAACTAGACTGGGGCAAACAAGGGGGATGGATTCCCCTGGTGGACACGCCCAAAAGTCATAGTCCTGCCTGATTGGAGCAAACAGGGGGAACCAACCCTCATGAAGGATGGCTCCGCCCTCAACGCTGGAAAAGTATAGTAATCATGTGCCCTTCATTTTGAAATGATCAAGGCGTACAGTGGTTCCCCGGGTTACAAAAGTAATCCGTTCCGGATTACTTTTGGTAACCCGGAAATTTTCGTAACCCCGGGGGACCGCTTTATTTGCCGGACCGCGCGGCAAATTTAAAGGGGCCGCGCAGTTTTTTTTTCCGTACCCTGGGGATTTTTTTCATAAGCCGGGGCCGTTTTTGCAGCCCCGGCTTTTTCGTACCCCGAGGTTTTGGTACTCCGGGGGATTCGTAACCCGGGGTACCACTGTACTCTGAAAAACCCATCCAGAAGAATGCAAGCTGTCCAAGGTCTGCAGTGAGATTATTTGCCCCTTGTCTTTGTCTGGGCTGAAATGCATGAGCTTTTCTCTTTTCTGTGCAGAAGATCCGAGAATGTGTGAGTTACTCCCTACTAAAACAGACTAGCGAATTCAGGTAATTGCGAATTGGCTCCATTCGCAATTGAGAGAAATTCCTCCCATGTGATAAACTCCACAGTCTACTCAGTGATTTTAGTTTGAGTTTCATGTCCAGTGTTCCTTTCCCTCCTCCCTTGTCCTCGCATGCCCTCCATTTTGGGTGCCTGGTCCTCCTCTGTGGTGAGGACCCTCTCTGGCCACCCTGCCTCCAAAGCCCTTGCAAGAAGGAGCGTGTATGCCATGGGAACCATGCCTCCCTTGGTGCCTTGTGTTGGGAGCGAGTGCGAAGGTGCCGCATGGCTCTCCAAAGCGGAGGCCCAGCAGAGAGAGAGAGAGAAAGGGTGGCCTCCCTCTGTCTCCAAGGCCCTTGCGCTCCTTCCTTCGTGGCTTGGCATCTGGAGGTACGAAGGGGGCTCTGCTGCTGTGTCTTTTGGGGGTTTGGGGGAGGAGGAGGAGGGCCAAGCGGGAGTCTTTGGGGGTGGCCTGGGGCTGAGAGAGGGACCCCTGGCTGCCTCTCCCTTCAAGGCTCCGGCCTTGAGCTGCTCAGTTGAGCGCTCCAACCGCTAGACCACACTGCTCTCCCAAACACAACAAGCGCAAGGTTTGTTCAGAGGGGACTGCCATTGACATCCTCTGAGGCTGAGAGAGTGTGACTTTCCCAAAGTCAGCCACTGGGTTTCTTGCCTGAGCAGGAATCGAACCCAGGTCCCCTGAGCTATAGTCCCACATTCAAACCACTGGACCAGGCTGGCTCTTCTTGGCCAAAGAGCAAAGTGCAGCAACACCCCAAATCCACAAAATACTGCCATTCAGCCACTGGTGTTAGGGCTGCATCCGCACTGCAGAAATAGTCCAGTTTGGCACCGCTTTAACTGCCAGGGCTGAATGCTGTGGGATCCTGGGATTTGTAGGTTGGTGAGAGCTCTGGTGGGGCCATAGTAAACTACAATTCCCAGGATTCCCCAGCACTGAGCCAGGGCAGTCAAATCGCTCTCAAACTGGATTACTTCTGCAGTGTGTTTTGGACCCAAGAGCGGTACTTGTTGGAGTGATGAAGGAAAAGTTTCTCTTCTGGACTCCATTACCCAGAATCCCCCAACTGACAGGGCCCTTCCTTGGAACCGCCTTGCAGCTGAGGTCAAGCAAAGCTCCTCTCTTGAGTCTGTCTCCAGAGAGAAAGGCCCCAGGCCTCCTCCTCCCTTCCTTCCTTCCTTCCTTCCCCTCCTCTTCCCTTTCTCTGCTCTGGTTCTTGGGGAGAGGGTTCAGTCTGGTTCATTGAGGCCCAAAACAAAGCCATGGCAGCCATCTTGGGAGCGGACTAGGCCGAAGCAGCCACTGTGGGAGTAGTCCTGAGCCCCTTGTCTTCTGCCCTGAGGACCATAGAAGGGCATAGAGCGGAGGCCGAGGGTGGTGATTGGTGGAGAGGGAGGTCTTGCCGGATGCTGATTGGACGGAGGGGAGCTGGAGAGAAGGGCGGATGGGGCTCAGATCATGAGACGCCATTTTGTTTGCCCTGGCGGCCATTTTGTGGAGAGGCAAACGTGGGTGACTCCATTTTGTCTTTCCTTCTCTTTTGGGGAGGAAGGAAGAAGCCTTTCTGGGTCTCTGGGTCTCTGGCAGCTGCCAGCCCAGTCTTGCCATTGAAACCATACAAAGGATTCTTCTTCCCTTTGATTTCTAGGCTTTGAGTCCTATATTCCAAAGGTCCAATTCCTTTCTAAGCTCAAAGGATGTCTCTCATATCTCTCAGGTTGCTTTTTGGCGTTGCTTCCAGGACTTCACTGTTTCCGGACATTTCCTCCACATTTGGAGACAGGAGACAGGGTTTTTCTGGCATTTCCAACAAACAGAATTACAATTATTCTATAGTTTAGCTGCTGTCAGGGGCCATCTTGCTTCCATTTTAAAGATGTTTTCTCTAATATTCTAATTTTTAGTGAATTTAAACATGTGTTTTCTTGCTTGCAGCTCTTTAACAGAATTTCTCTTCCAATATCTCTGGCCCATCTTTTCATGTGGTCTTTGATCGTTTCATGAATCTTCAAGTTTCCTTTCTAACAGTGTTTTGTATTATTTAGCAATTTGTTTTGGTTTATCTTCAAATATTATTGTATCGATCTCTTTTTTTTTTTGGATGTAAAGACTTTGATATTTGGGTCAATTTTGAGTGTTTCTTGTAATTGATAATAGAAGCCAATGTTTCTTTCGTTCTAGAGTTTGAATATCCTTTATGCCTTTTAACTCAAGGCTTCCGTTTTGTGTCTTTGGTTTAATTATGTTTTCATATCTTAACCTTATTCTTGTTGATTTATATCTTCTTAAGAATGCTTCCCGGAGTGACATTCCTCCTGAGATACCTCTATAGGAAAGTAATAATAATAATAAAAATAAAATTTATTTCTATACCGCCCTTCCAGAGATCAGAGCGGTCTACAACATATATAAACATTAAAACATCCAAAAGCATACAAAATAAAACAGGGCAAATACAATAAAAACTTTAAAAACATTATCCCCAACGCAAAGTGTGGTGGCAATACAATAGGCAATACAGTAGGCGGCTCACTGACAAGCAGATTACAAAAAAGCCCATTCAAGAGTATGCCTGCTTGAATAGGTAGGTCTTCAAATCCTTTTTGAATTGGATGAGGGTGGGAGACAAGCGGAGCTCTGTAGGCAGTGAGTTCCAGAGGCAAGGGGCAGAGATGGAAAACGCCCTCTTCGTTGTACTCACTAATCTAGCCTCCGGAACTCTCAGTAGCCGCTGTCCGGTAGATCTTAGTGTGCAGGGCGGATTATGTGGGGAGATAAAGTACCTTTATTTTAATCCAGACTCTTAGTAGGACTTTTCTCAGGCGTTGTTCGACAGTGGAACACACTCCTTCAATGGAGATTGTGGCGGAGTCTCCTTCCTTGGAGGTCTTTAAGCAGAGGATGGATGGCCATCTGTCAATGGGGATGTTTTGACTGGGAGTTCCTGCACGGCAGAAGGGGGTTGGACTGGATCAGGGCCCTTGGGGTCTCTTCCAACTCTAGGGTTCTACGATTCAGTATATTGTGTTCAAAGTCTTAATGGACTTTCTCTTTTTCATACTAAAAGTACGCATGCCAACCATCCCTGAGATTAAAGCCCTCCAAATCAAGTAATCTGTTGTTTATTGAGCTTTATTCAGTCCTGGAGCCAAGGTATAATAATCATAATAATAATGTTTTATTTATACCCCGCTCTTCAGCCAAGACTATCAGAGCGGCTTACAATTTGTTAAACAAACAGCTTCATTTACAATTGTAAGCTATTTGCCCCCAACAATCTGGGGGCACTGGCTTCAAAATATAATCCCAAATCTGGAAAATGACAACCGCCATTTTCCTTCTGGACAGGTTTCCATCTAGTCCCCGGCTTTTTCCTTTCCCAGATCAACGTTTTTATCTCTTTATTCCCTGTTAGGAAAGGTTTATTGTTGTGCATTATAGGCAAATTAGAGAATAAAAAGTTTAACCTAGGAGGTACAGACATTTTAATCAATGTAAATCTACCATAAAAGGACAGTTTAAGTCTGGGCCATTTAACCATATTCTCTTCAATTTCTTTCCAGATCTCTCCATAATTGAGGTCAAACACATCAGTATTTCTTCTTTTTTAATTCTTTTTATTCACGAAGCAATTAAAAAACAACAACCCTGACAACCAAACACAAAAACCACAACACAATTTCCAACACATGTAACATCTTCCAACAGATGGACTGGAGGGAGGGCGCGGATTCATAATACATAATTAAAACGAGGCATCCTGGGGCAGACGACATAATCCTGGGAACGCTTTCATAAACAATATAGTCTTTAACTCAGTTTTGAAACTGGTTAGAGAAGTGAAGAGGTGCATATCTGGTGGAAGAATGTTCCAGGAGATTAGAGAAGTGAGGGGCAGCAAGTGAGAAGGGATGAGGGCAGTGGAAATCCTAGGATGGGACATTAGATCTTGACTACCAGAATGGAGGCTACGAGAAGGAGTGTGAGGAGAAAGAAGTTCAGACAAGTATGGAGAGTTCAATCCGTGAAAGTCAACAACAAAAGCTTGTACTAGATGCGGAAGGAGAAGGGGAGCCAATGAAGGGAGGATAAAAGAGGAGAAACACGGTCAAAGCAGCGAGCGGATGTGATAATACGTGCAGCTGAGTTCGGACACTGCGCCCTCCCTAACCCTAAAATCGCCCTTTTTAGCCCTCTTTGTGCCCATCTAGATCGTGCCTTAGTAATTCCTTTCTAAGTACTTCCTTCTTTCTTTTCTTTTTTCAAGATCTGCTTTAAACTCTTTCCTGATATTGAAGCCAGGCTGACTGGGCAGTAAGTATTTGGGTCTCATTTTCCCTTTTTTAAAAGATGGGGAAAACATTTGCCCTCCTCCAGTCTGCTGGGACTTTTCCAGTTTTCCAGGAATTCTCCAGGAGTCCTGACAGACCTAAAACCTTCTTTTAATACCTTTGGATGAAGTTCATCTGGTCATCTAAGGCAGCTTCAGTTGAAGCAATGCGGCCAGGCGGGGAAGGGAAGAGAGGATGCCTTTGGTCTGAGTGCGGACCCCCATCTCCTTCCCCTCCAAGTCCAGACCCTTCCCCAACCTCTGAGCTCCTTTCATGCCCTTTCTCTGCCCAAATGGGAAGCAGCCTGCCGGAAGCAGGGGCAAATGGGGAAGCCTTCAGGCAGGGAATCCTGCAATGGGCCCTTGCTGCTGGAGGAGGCTCAGAGGGTGAGAAGATGGCCCCTTGCACCCCATCCAAAAATGACATCCATTTTCTCTGTGGGGGGAGGAGGGCAGGCCGACTCTTTCCATGTTTGGGTGAATGCAGAGGAAAAAGAGGGCAGACCCACCTGTCCTTTCTGCCTGAGGCCAAAGGGGAGAAGATTTTTCGTCCCCATCTTCTCTTTCAGTCTTCCTCCAGCCCTGGCCAAAGGATAATGCCTCTCTGAATCCCACAGAAAAGGATGGATAATCCTCAAGACCCCTGACTTTGTCTTCCGGTGGGATCCAAGGAGCTTCCTTTCCCAATGACCTCCAGATCCCAGACCCATTTTGAGAAAGACCCTTGAAGGGGGCAAGGTTGTCAATTCCCTTCTTGGCCCCCAAAGGACCAAGAAGAGTCTCCAGGGATGGTCTGGGGAGGTGCAAAGCAGGTGGGAAAGAGGCTCATGGCAAAAACGGAGATGTTTATTGGAGAAGGCAAGGTAAGGAAATGAAGATGTGTTTCATTTATGGTAAATGTCACACATAAGTCATCTGTTGGAAGGGGTGAAAGCAAGTAATGCTGGGAGAGAGTGTTTGAATGGGATTATTCTAGAAGGCTGTTGGGTTTGACTGTTGGCCAGTAAGGAAGAACAGTTCCTCCTGGTTTTCTTGGTGGTGAAGGGAAGGTGGGAGCCCAGAGGCAGATGGGGAGAAGAAGGACGGAGATGGGGGGCAGCCCAATGGGGTCCATGTGTAGGAAGGAAGAATGCGGGAAAGCCCCCCTTTTGGGGTCAATGATGGGGGTCTCAGGGGTCCCATAGGGAGGGATCCTTGGGGGCCGAAAGCAAGGAAGACCCCCTCCCCTTTCCCCCCCAAGAGGCACATCTTTCATGGCTGCAAGGCCTCATCTGCCCCTCGGGAGCCTTGAGGGGAGGCAAAGAGGGAGTCATGGCTCCTGGGAAGGGTCTCTGTGGGAATAGATAGGGCTCTTTCGAGGCAAAAGGAGTCCAGCTCTGGCCCTAAATCTCTTTCTACACTCCTTGCTCCAGACTACGTCTGAAACCGAGGGAGAGAGAAAGAAGTTCTTCCTTTTTTCCCTTCATTGCATGGAGTTTATTTTCTTTGAACTGGAGGGGGCATCCTGTGGACCTCCAGGTATTGATGAAGTTCAGCTCCCAACAGCCCTTTGGGCAGCATAACAAATAAATGAGAGGTGCTGGGAGTTGTAGTCCAAGACCTGAAAGGCTACAGGACTTCCTACCTTTTTAAGGGCGAAATCTGGTCCATAATCCCAGCTAGAGGAGATTTGGTTTTTCTGTTGATGAAGGAAAGCCTTTTGTTCTTCTCTGATGTCAGCTTGGCATCAGCTAAAGGGAACCCTAAGTATGGAGTTTATCATATGACAGAATTTGGGGGTATAATGCAATGGCAATCCGAACGCAATCATGGGGTTTCATCTTATAGCGTATGAGTGTATCTCACGCAGTTTTGGGCAATGGGAAGTAATTCCGAACGCAATTATGGGGTTTCACGCAATTGCACATTAGATTATCCCCTCCCCCCCAGTTATTGTGATGTACCTGTTGTCGATGTAGTTTTTTTTTAAATTGTGGTAATATTATATTGATTTTATTGATTTTTATTTTTATCATGTTGTAATCCTGCCTCGATCTGTAGGGAGAGGTGGGAGATATAAATAAATTTTATTATTATTATTATTATTATTATTATTCTGAACACATTGCAAACACAATTAGAATTCACATAAATTCACTAAACTAGCGAATTTACATGAATTGGAATTGGCTCCGTTCGAAATTGAGAGAAATTCCTCCCTTCTGATAAACTCCTCTGAGAGACCTTCAAGAGCAATTTTTATTGAAAGGCTCAAGCAGGTCTTGCAAAGTCAGCATTTGGCCTTCCTTGAGTCAATCCACCTGCAGTGCGTTCTTTCTCTTTTCCTCCCGCTTTCCATTTTTCCAAGGAGTGCTGTCATCTACCAATATGTCCAAAGTAAGACAGCCTCAATTTAGTCATTTTGTCTTATAGGAACAGGCTTCAGGTTTGATTTTTGTCTCAGCCCCATTGATTATTCCTTTTGGAGGTCTGTGGAAAACTGTGCAAATGTGTGGACATGTAAAACCCCTCTATTTGTTCTTTCTGCAGGAGTGCACCTCTCCAAGATGGCTCCCAAAAGTAGGAGGAAAGGTGAAGCTCTGGAGGGAACCACAGGAGAGATTACCTTGAAGAAGGTGAACATTCGCTCCCTCCTTTGCAATTCAGCCGTCGGAAGGGATCTCAACAGAGGATCCCCAACAGTTGATACCAAAGGCAGAACTTTTTCCCTTCCTTTAGAAGTCTTCCTCCGTCCTTCAGTGGCTCAGTTGACCCTTGCTTCTGTCCATCTTGTCCTTGCTTTCAATCCCAGGGAATTAGGGCCAGGGCTGGTGCTTCCTGCCAATGAAGACCCTTCAGAGTCTCCCTCAGAATCTGTCAGGATGACCTTGTCTAGGCCTACATTTCAACTTAACCCAGGGATATGTCGGTCCACCATTTTGGGGGAGGGAGATGTTGGTTTTGAGGAATAATGAAAGGAATCAATTCCTGATGATTTCATCTCTGGTTCTCATGTTTTTATTGTGAAGAATGGGAAAAGAGTATTGTGGGGTTCTCTGACTCATGGGCTAAACTAATTTGACCATAGAGGTTGAGACTCCAAAACACTTGACAGTTTGGGTGAGTCTGCCCTAGATTTATACTGGTTGGTAATACAGATAGGAAGACCAACGTGGGATAATTTCTATGTGCTAAAGAGAATAAAATGTTTACTTCTCTTTTAAGGGAGGGAGAATTGGGGTTTTATGTTATGTATAAATTTTAATGTTGTAAACTGTCTCCATTGCCTGAGTGCAGATGCGGCGGGATATAGATAAATTTTATTTATTTATTTATTTATTATTGTTATTATTTTCCATTCACATAAGATATCCGGTTGATCAGGAAGTTTATTTATCACCTGCTTCTCTAGTGAAATACTGGGAGCAGGGCACAGCAGGAGTTTAAAAATACAGAGCAAAATGACAAAAATCTCTCTTCCCACCCACCCCCCTCCTTAAAATTAAATGAAACCAAGGCTTATTAAAATTAACAACAGTTAAAAAGAGATGCGTCTTTAAAGCCTTTTTGAAACTGGCCAGTGATGTACGGGGGGAGGGAGGGCAGGGAATTGGCTGGGAGATTTTAGAAGCTGGGTGAAACTTATAGGGGCTTTCTAGATTGGCAGGAAAGTGTGACATGAAGTTGCCTTTTCCTTAATGCTTAGCAGCTACACCGCAGCCTTTAGATGCAGCTGCGCTGTTTCGCTGTTTTTAAAAAAGAAGCTGGGAAAAGCAGCACCTTTTTAAAGGTGCTTCTTCTCCCCTAAAATGCAAAAAAAGAAAAAAAAAAGAAAGAAAAAAAAAGCGTTTTCATGGCACAATTTCCCTTTTTCTCATCTAAAGGCTACACTTTCATGCAGCCATGAACACACCTCTTTTTGCCAATCTAGATCAGGCCATAGTTTCTGGGAACGCCTGCCGGAAGAGATACGTCTTTAGAGCTGTTTTGAAACAGTCTAGCGTTGTAATGAGACGTATCTCGTCTGGCAGACCATTCCAAAGCTTGGGAGCGGTGGCTGAAAAAGTCCTCTGGGCGGTCTGCAACAGCCTAGTTTTCCTCATAGGCTGCAGCAGGTTCCTCCCAGAGGATCGGAGTGTGCGGGGCGGTTCATACGGGAAGAGGCAGTCCCTCAGGTAAGACGGGCCTGAGCCATGTAGGGCTTTAAAGGTTAAAACCAACACCTTGTACTGTGCCTGGAAACTAAGGGGCAGCCAGTGGAGAGCTTTCAGCACTGGTGTTATGTGCCCTCTCTTTGAAGTTCCAGTAATAAGTCTGGCTGCCATGTTCTGAACTAATTGAGGTTTCCGGGTTAGGCACAAGGCTAGCCCCATGTAGAGCGCGTTGTAGAAATCCAGACGTGAGTTTATTAGAGCGTGTACCACAGATTCCAGGTCTTTCGTATCCAGGAAAGTGCGCAGCTGGCGTATCAGCCGAAGCTGATAACAGGCACTCCTGACCATCGCATTCACCTGACTAGTCATGTGAAGTGACGAGTCCAGAAGTGCCCCCAGACTGCGAACAGAGTCTAGAGGAGAGTGTGACTCCGCCTAGGACTGGTGGATGTATTCCCAAGCCTGGTTTTGGACTGGTAACTGTTAGTACCTCCGTTTTGTCTGGATTTAGCTTCAATCTGTTTTCCCTCATCCAATCCATTACTGCCGCAAGACAGGCATTAAGAGGGGAGACGCCATCTGAGGACTGAATCAATGATCTAGTCATGGAGAGGTATATCTGAGTGTCATCAGCGTACTGAAGACACTGAGCTCCATGCCTCCGAAAGATCTCATCCAGTGGCTTCATATAGATATTGAATAGCATCGGGGACAGGTTGGCTCCCTGAGGGACACCACAATTAAGCTTGATTTTGGAGGAGCAGCTGTCCCCGAGTCTCACCCTTTGGGATCTGTCAGAGAGAAAGGAGCGGAACCACTGAAGAGCAGTGCCTCCGATTCCCAACTCCTTTAGCCGACCCAAAAGGATGGAATGATCTACTGTATCAAAGGCCGTTGAGAGATCCAAGAGCACTAACAGGGTCACACTACCCCTGTCAATGCTCAAGCAGAGGTCATTGGTCAGAGCAACCATGGCAGTTTCCACTCCATGTCCTGTCCTGAAGCCGGTTTGAAATGGATCAAGATAGTCAGCTTCGTCCAAGACTGCCTGGAGTTGGGAGGCGACTGCCCTCTCGATCATCTTGCTTTAAAATGGTAGTAAGGACACTGGTCTGTAGTGATTTCTATCCAGGGGATCAAGGGAGGGCTTTTTCAGGAGGGGCTTAACCGCCGCCTCCTTGAGGCACGATGGTAAAGGGCCCTCCCTGAGGGACGCATTGATCGTGTTCTGGAGAAAGACTCTCCATGCGTCCCCACCCTGGACGACCAGCCAGGATGGACAAGGATCGAGGGGGCAAATCATCTTCGGTACTTACAGATTGAAGCTCATCCAGTAATGTGACAACAACGGAGTCGCTAGACACCTCACTTATAGGATCTGGAGGAAAGGTGGCGTCCAAGTCGGCTTTTATCCGAGAGATTTTATCTGCAAAGAAGAAGGAATCCAGGCTTTACTTTATTTTTCACCATGTAAAACACTTCAGGATTCACTGAGCTTAGGAAAGAGATATTCAGTATCTCTTGAGTATTCAGTCATACCACCCTCCATCTGTATTCTGAAGGGATGAAATAATATTTAGAATCCACCATGTGCTTTCCCCCCTTTTGCTTGGTCCTTCTCTGGATGAGGGCTTCTTTGTGTTGCAGGTGACTTTTAAAGATGTTGCGGTGTACTTCACCAAAGAGGAATGGCAATTGCTGGACCCGAAACAGAGAGCCTTGTATGAAGTTGTCATGATGGAGAACTATGAGAATGTGTCCTCCTTGGGTAAGGAACCTGAATCCATGGACCTTCCTATATATATCTATGTATTTTAATAAATATAAATATAAATAAATAAATATTAATAAATATGAAAATCAATCCATCACTATTTATTTATTTATATTTATTTATTTATTTGTTTGTTTGTTATATCACCTTTTTCTCAGAAAAAGGATTTCAGAAGTTTAAAAAACCATGCAAATTCGGGAGGTTTTTCACACACCTTTCTGCAAAATAGAAATTGTAAAAGGGATAAAAACTATACCTTTTTCCTTTTAGAACTTCATGAAAGTAAAAAGGTGTCATTTTTGTCCCCTGTGCGTTTGCTTTATTTCTGTTTTGCAGAAATGTAGTGTGAAAAATATCCCACATTTGCGGGTTAATTCTACTTTAAACCGATTTCTGAGCTGGATTCCTCCAGTGTGATAAGGTCCTGAGAGAGAATGTGAAAAACAGAATGGCAGGGAAGAGATGCTGAAGGTGAAATGGTGAAGCAATGCAGAAGGAGATGAGAGCAAATGGGAAGAAATGGAAGGGGATCAGGGATGTGGAAGCGACGAGGGAAGAACAGGACCAAAAAAAGGAGTGTCTAGCTCTCTTTGGACAGGAAGGGAATTCTGGGAAAGTCCAGAAGATAGCCAGAAGAGGTGCCTTGAATATTGTGAAGGAGCCACGAACCTGAAAAATTTAACAACTGGTTCATGTAAACTGATGCAAACCAGCTCAGGTTGTTCTTTTCAGACATTTAATGGTGTTCCATTTAGGAATTATTAGTGACAAGTCTATGTAGTGAGAGAAAGGGGACACAGAAACCCCTTTATCTCTTCTGTTTCTTGTCCTGCTAGAGTTTGTTTAGTTCCATTGTTAATTCCAGAGGCCTCTCCTCTCTAAATGCTGAGATCAGTCTTGTCTGTCTTTGTCTTTCTTTATAGAAGAACTTGAGACACATCTGAGAATCAACAGTGGAGAGAAACCACACAAGTGCCAGCAGTGTGGGAAAGGCTTTGCTCACAAGTCCAACTTTATAAGACACCAGAGAGTCCACACAGGAGAGAAACCTTACAAATGCCAGCAGTGTGGGAAAGGCTTTGCAGACAAGTCAGGGTTTGTAGTCCATGAGAGAATCCAGACAGGAGAGAAACCTTACAGATGCCAGCAGTGTGAGAAAGGCTTTGCTTGCAAATCAGCCCTTGTAGACCATGAGAGAGTCCACACAGGAGAGAAACCTTACAAATGCCATGAGTGTGGGGAAAGGATTTGCTAAGAAGTGCAACTTTAAAAAAACACCAGAGTGTCCACACAGGAGAGAAACCTTACAGATGCCAGCACTGTGAGAAAGGCTTTGCTGACAAGTCACATCTTTTGGTCCATCAGAGAAGCCACACAGGAGAGAAACCTTACATATGCCAGCAGTGTTAGAAAGGCTTTGCTCAGAAGTCACAGCTTGTGCTCCATCAGAAAAGCCACACAGGAGAGAAACCTTACATATGCCAGCAGTGTTAGAAAGGCTTTGCTGACAAGTCAGCCCTTGTAGTCCATGAGAGAGTCCACACAGGAGAGAAACCACACAGATGCCAGCAGTGTGGGAAATGCTTTGCAGACAAGTCACATCTTTTGGTCCATCAGAGAAGCCACACAGGAGAGAAACCATACAGATGTCAGCAGTGTGGGAAATGCTTTGCCCAGAAGTCAGCCCTTGTGGTCCATGGTAGAAGCCACACAGGAGAGAAACCATACAAATGCCAGCACTGTGGGAAAGGCTTTGCTCAGAAGTCACAGCTTGTGGTCCATGAGAGAGTCCACACAGGAGAGAAACCATTCAAATGCCAGGAGTGTGGGAAATGCTTTGCCAAGAAGTCAGGCCTTCTGGTCCATGAGAGAGTCCACACAGGAGAGAAACCTTACAGATGCCAGCAGTGTGAGAAAGCCTTTGCTGACAAGTCACATCTTTTGGTCCATAAGAGAAGCCACACAGGAGAGAAACCTTACAGATGCCAGCAGTGTGGGAAAGGCTTTGCTCGCAAGTCACAGCTTGTAGTCCATGAGAGAGTCCACACAGGAGAGAAACCATTCAAATGCCAGGAGTGTGGGAAATGCTTTACTTCAGGTGCCAGCCTTACAAACCATCATAGCATTCATACAGGAGAGAAGCTGTAGACATGCTTGGGCTGCAGGAACTGTTTTTCTAAGAATTCACACCTTTTGTGGCACCATAAAACTTACACTAGAGAGAGAAAGTGTAAAAATGTGACCAGCTGAAAAGGCTTTTTTGGTGAGGGAGCCTTCATACATTTTTATTTTGTTTTGGAAAACTCTAATAAAATCTTCTTTTATTCTATTTCTGCCACAACGTAATTGGTATTAAAGTAACTTGTCCTTGTTAAATAAATCCTTGAATTATTTGGAGCATTCTGTGTTCTTTATTGTCTATCTAGAATATATGAGAGATAACATCAATTATAGAGCACCAGTATTAGTATCAGTGAGGTTCTGCTAGAATTTTACTGGTTGTGGCCATGAAGAAGGATGCTGAGAAGGCATTTCTGTCTCCTTTCTAGCCCTGCATTGACACACACAACATGCATTGACTCCCAGGTGAAATCCTGATTTCCCCCTCTGTCCTCAGGACCCAAACCTGGGCTAGAAAGGATCATGTTTTATTTCGGGTCTTCTCCTGGAAGATGAAATGTTTTTTCTTGCCCTTTTTACATGGGGCTGTAGGGGTGCCATACATCAGGGCCTGGCACTGAGCTTTCCATTTTCATAGATCATCTTCAGGCAGGAAATGAGGATGTCTCTTCTCCATTTTTGGGGCCCCAACTCCAGGCAAGAGGAAAGGGATCTGTGCAAATATCCAGCTCAGCAGGGAGAGGAGTATCTTATTATGATTCACAAGGCAATTGGCAATTTTTTTGTTACTTAATGCATCGTGCTTTATGAAATCAGTGTCCCTTGCCCAGGTCCTAACTTTTGGCCCTTAAACTCAAGGCCTTGGACAATCCTGAATTCACATCCCTACTTGAGAGACTGAGGACTCTTTCAGACGAGGGAAATTGGAAGTATAATCCAAGGGCAATCCAAACGCAATCCTGGGGTTTCACGTTATTGCGAATTAATTCTTCTCACGCAAATTCGGGCAAAAGGGAAGTCACTCCGAATGCAATCATGGGTTTAACGTTATTGCGAATTAAAGCTTCTGACACGATTTCGGGCAAGGGGGGGTTATTTTCGGGTAATGGGAAGTAATTCCGAATGCCTTCCGAACGGAGCAGGGGTTCATGTAAATTCGCTAAACAAGCGAATTTACATGAATCCGCATTGGCTCCATTTGGAGTTGGGAGAAATTCCTCCCCGTTTGAAAGAGTCCTGTGGGGCGCCAGAAAGTTGAAAACCAAGGGCCTGTTCATACGACCCAATTGTAGCAGTTTGATGCCATGTTAGCTGCTGTGATCCCATCCTACAGAGTCTTGGTGCTTAGAAATGGCTGTCAGGTAGACAGCCCTAGTGCAGGCATTCACGAGAGATCTCTTAGAATAGTGAAGATGGAGTAATTTTGATTTTTGAAGCTCCAGAGAATATTTCCTAGAGCAATGGGTTCAAACTACAGGAAAAGGGATTCCTCCTCAACTTTTGGATGAACGTCCTGATAGTAAGAGCCATATTGACCATGGAAGACGCTGCTGCCTTGGAGAGTGGTGGAGTCTCAATCTTTGGAGGATTTCAAACGGAGGTTGGATGGTTATCTGTCGCACAGAGGGCTTGGATTGAGAGTTCCTGCATGGCAGAAGTGGGTTGGACTGGATGGTCCTTGAGGTCTCTTCCAAGTCTCTGATTCTATGAAAGTGGCACCGCTCCAAGCCATAGGACTTCAGCAGAAGGGGGAAATTTAAGGTTTAAACAGTGATTATCCCAAGAAAAGCCCACAAACACAATTGAGATCTTAAGTCCCATCGAGATTAAAGAGTCATTATCCTGGGGAATACCAAGCAATAAACAGCAACAAATCATTGATGGGATTTCCCCATGAATGACTTGTTGGTGTTTATTGCCTAGTTATTCCCGGGGTAAAAATCTTAATTGTGTTTGCACAATTGTCACGGTATAATCACTATGTAAACCACGATTTCCCCCGTGTGATATAGTCCATGGAAGCACTGTCCAATGCCCAAACGTGGCAAGGGTTTCCCAACCTCCGTTGTCAAAAGTAGGGAAAAACGTGGCGAAGGAGAGAGCTTTCAGGGGAGGAAAAGCACAGGAGACCCAAAGCCATCAGGGAGGCTGAGCGATGCTTTTAAGGGACCCTGGAGACAGACTTTTCATGCAACCCTCCACTTCTTAAAAGAAAATAATAATAATGATAAAATTTATTTATATTTCATCTCTCTACAAGATGCAATCGGGCTGGCTTACAAAGATTAAAACAAAACAAAACAACATACAATTCAAATCCCTCAATACCCCCTTAAAATAAAATTAAATATAAACAACATAAAGTATACAACATACTTTTAAAAATTGTGGCTGTGGGGGGTGTGTGGAATTCAGCCATTACATTTCAGGGAACTATTCAGGAAAGGCCTGCCGGAAGAAATCTGTATTTATAGCTTTTTAAAAACAAAAAACAAAAAACAGCTTCATTTATATACTGCTTCATACCGCGTAAGGAGTGTCTAAGGGTTTACAAGTGTGAGATACTTGCCCCCAACAATCTGGGGACTCATTTTAGTAACCTCCTCAGAAGGATGCAAGCCTGAGTCGAGCTTAAGCCCTATTGCTGGTCTTGAACTCGAAACCTTATGGTTTTGGGTGAGTGGCTGCAGTACAGGCATTTAACCACTGTGCCACCAGGGCTCCTTTAAAAGCTGTTTAGGGTGGTAATATGACGGATCTCGTCTGGCAGGCCGTTCCGCAATCTGGGTGCGACAGCTGAGAAGGTCCTCTGGGAGGACAAATTCTTCCCCGAGGATCTAAGTGTGCGGGGAGGATTATATGGAAGGAGGCGGTTCCGAAGATAGGTTGGACCCAAGCCATTTAGGGCTTTAAAGCTGATAACCAACACCTTGTACTGGCCCCAGAAACTAATGGGCAGCCAGTGGAGTGACCTTAAGATCGGTGTTATATGGTCTCTTCGGGATGTACCAAAGACCAGCCTGGCTGCCATGTTCTGAACTAGTTGAAGTTTCTGGACCAAGCATGAGGGTAGCCCCACGTAGAGTACATTGCAGAAATCAAGGCGTGAGGCTACCAGCGCATGTACTACGGTCTCAAGGTCCCTGGCTTCCAGAAAAGGGTGCAGCTGACGTAGCATCGAAGCTGATAACAGGCACTCCTGATTGTCGCATTCACCTGATTTGTCATGTCAAGAGACGGATCTAGGAGCACCCCCAGGCTTCGAACACAGTCCTTTGAGGGGAGTGTGACCCCTTCCAGGACTGGAGGTTGTATCCCAATACCTGGATTTGGAGCTGATACTGTGTGGTTTTGTTTCGATAAAGAGTCCCAAGGAAAACGTAGAATGTGTGATGGCCAAAGACCATCTGTAGCTCTTGTAACTTCTTCTAAGAATAAAAGCCTCATGGCAGAGACCTTTGTCTACAGTGTCTCTTCAGTTATTCTGGAAGAGGAGAGGTACTTCTCCAACTCACAAGCGGCTGCCTACACTACAGTCGCGAAGGTGATCCTGGCGCCAAACGTAGCCGTGGTACCTCACCACGGACTGCGCTACTCAAACGCTAACAATTCTTTCCTCCTATTTTCACTCCTCCTTCTTCTGTGTCCAGTCATGCTTTACTTATAATATGTTCTGCATACAAGTTGAACAAATAGGGTGAGAAGATGCTGCCTTGCCTGACTCCTTTCTCAACTGGGAACCGTTCTGTTTTTCTGTTTTCTGTTCTGACAGTAGCCTAAGGAAATCCTATGAAAAAAATCATAGAATCATAGTATCATAGAGTTGGAAGAGACCACAAGGGCCATTCAATCCAACCCCCTGCCATGCAGGAACTCTCCATCAAAGCATCCCCGACAGATGGCCATCCAGCCTCTGCTTAAAGACCTCTAAGGAAGGAGACTCCACCACACTCCGAGGGAGTGTGTTCCACTGTCGAACAGCCCTTACTGTCAGGAAGTTCCTTCTAATGTTGAGGTGGAATATCTTTTCCTGGAGCTTGCATCCATTCTTCCGGGTCCTGTTCTCTGGAGCAGCAGAAAACAAGCTTGCTCCCTCCTCAATATGACATCCCTTCAAAGATTTAAACAGGGTGATCATATCACCTCTTAACCTTCTCTTCTCCAGGCTAAACATCCCCAGCTCCCTCAGGCGTTCTTCATAGGGCAAGGTTTCCAGACCCTTCACCATCTTAGTTGCCCTCCTTTGGACATGCTCCAGTTTCTCCACATCCTTTTTGAATTGTGGTGCCCAGAACTGGACACAGTATTCCAGGTGGGGCCTGACCAAAGCAGAATAGAGTGGCACTATTACTTCCCTTGATCTAGACACTATACTTCTATTGATGCAACCTAAAATTTCATTGGCCTTTTTAGCTGCTGCATCGCACTGTTGACTCATGTTACCTTAAGCTGACAGGCGACTTGAAGGCACATATGCATGCATGCACATACACAAACACATGCAGAGTGAAGACAAGAGATTACCTGCTAGTTTCCCTGTCTGGTCAGAATCAGAAAGACCACATTCATGCATGTGAAAACACTCTTCCCCTCTTCACCTGCCCCACCTTTTAGGACAGAGCACATCCTCCTCCCATCAAATTTGTTATGCAAAGCCAGTAATTATATGGAAATGGCTGGATTTGCCTATTGGAACAACAGAGGACTTGACTTGGAAGGGGGCAACAATCCCAACCCATCTAATTTATGATGCAGGACAAAAGTATCATCAGATACAGAGAGTTCATACTAACTACCAGCGGATCCGAGCTGCAATTAACAGAGCTTCATTTCATAGAATTATAGATTCTTCTTCATAGTCTCTGCGAATACATACAAATGGGTTCTGTTGCACCTCCGCAGTCGAATTCAGAACTTTCTGGAATCACTGGGCAAAGTAGAGCTTGCAACCTTTTGCAACTTTTTGGCGGTAGCTCCGCCCCTCCTCTATATAAGCCCAGTTGCCTCTCTTTTCACCAGTTCCTTTTTTTCCGCTGCGTTGGCTGTTCAAAGGTACTGTGTTGGAATCACTCGGTATTGTCTCGTTCGGTTTTTGGATTTTCGACTTTCTTTTTGACCACTCTCTCTCTCGCCTTTGACTCGTCTCCTGTTTTCGACCGCTCGGCTTGTTTTGACCTCGCTTCTGGACTGTGATTCGGGTTTGATGTCTCCAGCCCCGTTCAAACACTGCACTGCTTGTGGGGGAAAGTTCCCTCACACGGACCCCCACAACAAGTGCCTCATTTGCTTGGGTGAATCTCATGACATCCAGTCTTGTGCCCTCTGCAGGTTCCTGACTCCGCAGGCACGGAAGAACCGGGCTTCCCGCCTCAAGTCCTACCTCCTGGACCGAGACTCGGCCCCGCAGGAGACTCTTCCTTCAAACAAAAACAACAAACAGCTTTATTTATATACCGCTTCATACCCTTGAGTGTCTAAGCGGTTTACAATTGTAAGCTATTTGCCCCCCAACAATCTGGGTACTCATTTTAGCGACCTCAGAAGGATGCAAGCCTGAGTCAAGCTTGAGCCCTTTTGCTGGTCTTGAACTCGCCACCTTATGGTTTTGAGTGAGTGGCTGCAGTACAGACATTTAACCACTGCGCCACCAGGGCTTCAACCTCAAAGACTCTGGTTTCGGCTTCCAAGACTCCAGCTTCAGCCTCTAAGATGCCTCGTGAGTCCACTGAAAAGGCATCTATTTCCACTGCTGGTCCAGCCTCCAAGTCTGGCCGAGAAATCGGCTCAGAAAGCGGGTGAAAAGGCCAAGTTCAAATACTCCAGGAAGGAGGAAATGGACAAGCCCAAGTCGGGCAAGGACTCTAGGGATGAGAGTCGGAGTAAGAAGGCTAAGGTTCCTTCTCAGGGCTCAGCAGATCTGCTAAGAGGAAGCATTCCTCTGAGGGTGATTCCCTCCAAAAGAAAGCCTGCTCCGACTCGGACGGGGGATCTGACAGACAGTGTGCTTTGACACCGAATCTGTCTCCCACCATCCAGAGGCCTGCCTCTGTACCGACCACCTCCCTACTGACATCATCTTCACCTCAGGACCAACCCCTCCAGGAACAGCCTCCTCGCTGTGAGAGTTCCATCCCACTGAGCCTCACCCCTGCACAGTGCTCCCTCCCGCGGGGCCAGAGGTCCCTCACTCCGATGGCGGACTCTGATGAAGAGAGGGGGTACTTCTACGACAGCAAAATGGGGATGTACTACGTCGCTGTCGAACTGTCAACTTTGGAGAGGCGTCGGGACCGACGTTGGCATCCCTTGGAGGTGTCTGCTACGGTCTCAGGAGCGACCAAGGAAGCCACCCAGGTGGAGAAGGAGGCTACCCAGACGGTGTACTCCCCGACCAGCTCCGTCCTCTGCCTTGAGGACAGTTCTGGCTTGGAGGAGGAGGTCATCGAACAGGAAGGTTTGGTCCCATCGCCGGTGGACTCCGACGCTGACCGGGAAAGACCATCTTCCCCTCAGGACTTCTACCAGCGAGGGCCAGTGTCCCCAATGGACAATGTTCATCATTTTGGGGAACACTTCATTAAGATGGCAAATGCCCTGGAGCTCGAGATCACCCAGGCGGATGAGGAGGCCCTGGATCTGGTGGAGAGGCGGGTACAGGGGTCGGCCCCGTCCTTGGCTGCCATCCCCTTTCTTCCTTCGCTGGAGAAGATAGCCAAGAGGTCCTGGCAGATTCCGGCGTCAATCTCCTCGACATCTAGGAAGATTGACTCCTTATACAGGATTGCCCCCTCGTCAGCTTCGTGGCTACACTCGCATTCACCTCAGAATTCGGCCATTGTGGAGGGGTCGCAGAGGACCTTTACTCCTCGTCCCCCACTGAGCGGGAGGCCAAGAAGATTGATGAGCTGGCCAGGAAGTCTTTTGAGGCCTCAGCCTTGGGACTTAGGGTGGCGAACTATAATGCTTGCATGTGGGCATACATCCAATACCTCACGGAGAGAATTTTTATTATTTATTTATTTATTAAAGTATTTATACCCTGCCCTTCAGCCTTAAAGGCTATCAGAGCCACTTACAATTATTATTTTTTAAAGACGGTTCCCTGCCCTCAGGCTTACAATCTAAAAGACACGACACAAAAGGAGAAGGGGATGGCGATGGGGAAGGGGATCAGGTCCAGCAGTTCTTCTCTCCCTCTGACGCCTGGACCAAGGCAGATGGACTGGAGGGAGGGCTCATCTTCTTAGTGTAGGCCAGGCCCGATGGAGATGGCAGGCCTCTCTCTCCCTCTGATGACAAGATGGTGAAGGGAGTTGTAGCCGTTGCAGACTGGGATGGCAAACTGGCCCCTGTACTACTAAGTCTGACCCTTGAGGTATATGACATAGTTCCCCTACTTACACATTCTAAAGTAAGAACCATGGTCTGCATAGCCAATGAAGAATAGCACAACCTGAGCTCCTTTCCCTCTTATTTTTTGTCCCCCTTGTATGTCCCCCTTGCTGGCTGATCTCCCTGAGGACAAGACCCCAGCGGCTCACCAGCTCCAAGATGAGGCTCACGCTGTTGCCGGCCTTCTATTTTTCTCTTTTTCTCACTGTCATTTTTTCTCCTGTTGTTTATTGGGCACTGCATCCATCCCTTCCCATGGCTCCCCGCATCTCTCCCAACCTGATCCCTATCCGACCTCTCCCTATCTCCCAGCTTCCATTTTTCTGCTCCCTCTGGAACTGTCGCTCTGCTTCTCCAAAAGCAGCAGCAATTCATGATCTTTTTCTTTCTGGATCACTCAGCCTCCTTGCTCTAACTGAAACCTGGCTCACAGCCCATGATACTGCTACCCCCGCTGCCCTCTCTTTTGGTGGTCTTTCTTTCTCCCACACAAGCCGCCCCGAGGGCCAAGGAGGTGGGGTTGGTATCTTATTGTCTAAGTCTTGCCAGTTTCAACCCCTTTCTCTTCCCCCTAGCTACTCTTTTTCTTCATTCGAGTCTCATTCTATTAGACTCTTTTCTCCTTTGCAGCTTCGGGTTGCTGTCATTTATCGCCCTCCTGGTTCTGCTAACCAATTCCTTTCGGACTTTGAGTCATTGCTAACCTTTTTTCTCTCAGACTCAGTTCCCTCTCTGATTCTAGGAGACTTTAATATCCACCTTGATGATCCTAAGAATCCTTCAACGTCTCGCTTTAGCTCCCTCTTAGCTTCTTTTGATCTTCAACCTCATTCCAACTCTCCAACCCATTCTTCTGGTCACTGCCTTGACCTAGTCCTCACCACCAAGTGTGTCATTTCCGACTACTTGGCATCTGACTATCCATTGTCAGATCATCATCTAATTTCTTTTACTCTTACTTATATCCCACCGCCTCGTCATGTTGGTCAACGCACTTTTCGTAATCTTCATTCTGTTAATCCTGATCATCTCAGTCAGACCTTGGATTCTTCTCTCTCTTCTCTAAATCTTGGGGACTCTGCTGACTCAGCAATGTCTTTATTCAACTCCACTCTTTCTTCAACCCTTGACAGCTTTGCTCCTGTTTCTGTTCGCAAGTCCTCCTCTACATCTAGGCCTCAGCCCTGGCTCTCTCCCACAGTTAGGTTTCTCCTGTCCTGCTCTCGAGCAGCTGAACGCCTCTGGAAAAAGTCCAGGGACTGGGCTGATTTCATTCACTATAAATTTGTTCTTTTATCCTTCTCACGTGCCTTGTCTATGGCAAAGCAGAATTACTATAAATCATTGATCTGCGCCAACGAGAGGCGCCTGCAGCGATTGTTCTCCTGCTTCAATTCACTGCTAAAACCTTCCTCTCCCCCTGTCTTCTCATCATTTTCTCCAAAAGACTTCGCCAACTACTTCCTCACTAAAGTCACTACTATTCGATCCGAAATTGTTCCTCCTGATTTGCCCCCTACCACTAATCTCCTGGTTCCT
The DNA here is from genome assembly GCA_034509955.1 of Urosaurus nigricauda. NCBI lineage: Eukaryota > Metazoa > Chordata > Lepidosauria > Squamata > Phrynosomatidae > Urosaurus > Urosaurus nigricauda. The sequence goes on from JAOEGL010000003.1 coordinate 1,300,585, forward strand.
TCTACTAATAAACTCTCTGTGTTTTCACCTGTTTCTCTGGATGAACTCTCTACGCTGCTAAATTCTTCCAAACCTACAACTTGTTCTCTTGATCCTATCCCCTCCCATCTTCTAATCTCTATAACCCCTTCTTTTCTGCCCTCGCTCCTCCATATCTTTAATCTCTCTCTCTCTTCGGGTTCCTTCCCTTCAGACTTCAAACATGCTCTCGTTTCCCCAATTCTGAAGAAACCCTCTCTTGACCCCTCTTCTTTGTCTAGCTATCATCCAATCTCTCTTCTTCCTTTCCTCTCTAAGGTTCTAGAACGGGTAGTCTATTCTCGCTGTCTTGAGTTTCTTGAAGCCAACTCCATCCTGGATCCTTTTCAGTCTGGTTTCCGCCCTCGGCACTCTACAGAGACAGCCCTCACCAAGATCTCAAATGACCTCTTACAGGCCAAGGCGAATGGACTCTACTCTATTCTCATTCTTCTAGACTTGTCTGCAGCCTTCGACACTGTGGACCACTGTCTCTTGCTTGACTTACTTTCTGACCTCGGGTTCTCCAACTCTGTTCTCAACTGGTTTAAATCTTACTTGTCAGACAGATCTTTTGCCGTGGTCACAGGTGGTCAGACTTCCTCCTCTGTCCCCTTATCTGTTGGAGTTCTCCAGGGCTCTGTCCTAGGTCCCCTTTTGTTCTCTCTATACACATTGTCCCTTGGTAAACTCATCAGTTCTTTTGGTTTCTCCTATCATCTGTATGCTGATGACACTCAGCTGTATCTTTCCACCCCTGACCTTTCGCCGGGGCTTGAACAGCAAGTCTCCTCTTGTTTGGCTGCCATCTCTCAGTGGATGTGGCATCGGCGCTTGAAGCTCAACATGTCTAAGACAGAGCTTTTCATCTTCCCACCTAAGCCCACCCTTCAATACTCCTTTTCTGTTTCTGTTGACGGCATTTCTATTCAGCCGGTTCAGCAAGCCCGCAGTCTTGGCTTCATCTTTGATTCCTCTCTGTCGTTTATCCCCCAGATTCAGGCCACCACCAAGACCTGTAGATTCTCTCTTTACAACGTTGCTAAAATCCGTCCATTCCTCTCAGCCTCCACTGCCAAGACTCTGGTCCATGCCCTGGTGATCTCACGACTTGATTATTGTAACCTTCTTCTGACAGGGCTTCCTCTCTCTCACCTCCATCCTTTAATCTCTGTCCAGAACTCAGCCGCATGTATTATCACATCCGCTCACCGCTTTGACCATGTTTCTCCTCTCTTATCCTCCCTTCATTGGCTCTCCTTTCCCTTCCGCATCCAGTACAAGCTTTTGCTGTTGACTTTCATGGACTGGCCCCTTCTTACTTGTCTGAACTTCTTTCTCCTCACACTCCTTCTCGTACCCTCCGTTTGGTAGTCAAGGTCTCCTGTCCCAGCCGAGGATTTCCACTGCCCTGTCCCGGATTCGTCCCTTCTCACTTGCTGCCCCTCACTCCTGGAACTTTCTTCCCCCACACATGTGCCTCATCACTTCTCTAACCAGTTTCAAAACTGATCTAAAGACTATATTGTTTAGAGAAGCATTCCCAGATGTGTGACTTTGTCTGGCCCGTTTTAACTGTGCATTATGAAGCCGAGCCCTCCCTCTAGTCCATCTGCATTGGTCCAGGCCTCAGAGGGAGAGAAGAATCACCGGACCTGATACCCTTCCCCATCACCTTCCCCTTCTCCTTTTGTGTCGTGTCTTTTAGATTGTAAGCCTGAGGGCAGGGAACCGTCTAATTATAAGTTTATATGTACAGCACTGTGTAAACCTACAGCGCTATATAAATAAAGGTTAATAATAATAATCACCTCCGCCAGGCACAGCACGGACTGCTCCACCAAGTCCATGGCTGCTGCCACTGCTCTCCGGAAACACACATGGCTTCAATCTTCAGGCTTGACATCGAATGCGAGGGCCACCATCGAGGACATGTCCTTCGATGGCGAGGGCCTGTTCTGCAAGTAGACCAATGAGCGGCTGAACTTCAAATACCGAAGGAAGTCAACCGCCAAGAAGCACGGTATGTTGGCAGCTCAGCAGGCTTTCCCTCGCAGATGGTTTGGAGGCCAGAGGTCTCCTTCACCCAGGAGAGGCAGTACCGCCAGCAGAACACCAGACAGAGGTTCCCCTCTCAGTCTTCATCCTCCTCAGGCGGGCGGCTGCAGTCCCGGTACCGGAGGCCCTGAGAAGTCTGACTCCGATGCCGGTAAGAAGGGGCAATGAAGGATTCCTGCATCCTCTGTTGCCTATGTTGTTTGCTCCTTCTTCCTGGACTTGTTGAGGCCCTTCCACAACATCTGGGCCTGGATCACCACCGATTCTTGGGCTTTGACCATCGTATCCAAGGAATATGCCCTCGAGTTCGAAGAGCTCCCACCCACCGGAGCTGTTGTTTCTACCCCCCCAACTATCCTGCTCGATGAAGTACACACTCTGTTACAAAAAGGGGCTATCTCCCTGTTGGACTCTTCCCAGATTCCTCAGGCCTTTTTCTCCCGGTACTTCATGGTACCGAAGCCGGATGGAGGCCTCCGTCCCATATTGGACCTTCGAGAGCTCAAAACCTTCTTGTCATACAAGAAGTTCCGGATGGTAACTCTTGCCTCTATCTTGCCTCTCTTGTACCAGGGCCTGTGGTTTGCCACAATAGACCCGCTTACTTCCAAGTGGCTATACGGGAGAAGCACCGAAGGTTCCTCTCCTTTTCAATCAGGACGGACATGTACCATTACAACGTCCTGCCCTTCGGCCTGGCCATGGCACCGAGGGTCTTCACCAAGTGTGTGGCCCCAGTAGTCGCTTTTCTCCATCAGCGAGGGTCAAGAGTCTTCCCCTATCTAGATGACTGGCTCTTCGTGGCAGACTCCAAAGAGGACCTCTTGCAGGACATCTCCTTCGCAGTCTCCCTCCTGCAGTCTCTTGGACTGGTCTTAAATTTTGAGAAGACTCACTTGACCCCAGTCACCAGGATCAAGTTTATCGGAGCCATCCTCGACTCTGACGCTTGTGCCACATACCTGCCAGAGGACCGTTTCCAGTCCCTGTCAAAGGCCATCCACCACTGCCTTTCCAACAGAAGGGTTCGAGCCCGAGACATCCAGGTGGCACGACAACCTTTGTGACTCCATGGTCAAGACTTCGGTTTCGACCCCTGCAGTCCTGGTTTCTGTCGGTCTTCGACCCGATGACCGACCCTCCAGGCAAATGGATCACGGTACCGAGGACAGTTGCCTGGTCCCTGTTGTTAGACTCCCGGAATGTCTGCGCCGGCATGCCCTTCATGCCTCAAGAGCCCCAGGTCATCCTCACCACGGACGCCTCCTTGGACGGCTGGGAAGCCCACACATTGGGCCTCACCATAAAGGACAAGTGGCAGCTGTGTCATCGAGACCTCCACATCAATGCCCTGGAGATGCTGGCTGTGGAAAATGCCCTGAGAGCCTTCGAACCCGAGCTTCTAGGCAAGGTAGTACAGCTCTTGATGGACAACACCACCGTCATGTACTACATAAACAAACAAGGGGGCACCAGGTCTCCAACTTTGTGGAGATAACTCTTCACATCTGGCACTGGTGCATACCAGGGGGCATCGTCCTCCAGGCAGTCCACCTCCGCGGAGAAGAAAATGTCCTGGCCAAGCAGCTCAGCAGCTCAGATTTGCAGTGCCACGAGTGCACCCAGAGATGGTGGCAGACCTCTTCCTCAGGTGGGGCACTCCTCGGATTGACCTGTTTGCATCGGAGACCAACTCCCATTGCATCCAGTCTGCTCCTGGGACTGGTCCTGATGTTCCCTGGGGGATGCCTTCCTCCACAGCTGGACGGGGGAGTTCCTCTACACCTTCCCGCTGTTTCCACTCAGCACGAGGGTCGTCTCCAAGATGTCGAGGGACCAAGCAGACGCCATCCTGATCACCCCTTGGTGGCCCAAGCAACCGTAGTTTCCGTCCCTACTTCACCTATCCTGGAGGCGGTTCCTGCGGATCGAGCCGAGGCCCGATCTCCTCACTCTTCAGGAGGGTTGAGTTTGATATCCGGACATCAAGGACCTGCTGCTGGTGGCGTGGAGACTCCGGCCTTAGAGGCCCTCCTGGCTTAGGTTCGGTGTGTGATCCTGGTGGCCCACAAGCCGGCTACCAAGAGATCCTACTCCTGTAAGTGGCAGAGGTTTCTGCGGTTCCTGGTTTTGAGGAACCTCTCTCCGTGCAGGGTGTCGACACCAATTGTGCTGGAGTTCCTGATGACACTGGTGGAAGCGGGGCTTTGCCTTAATTCCATCAAGTGTTACTTGTCTGCTATTTGTTCCCAGTTTCAGTTCCAAGGGAAGCCATCCTTCTTCAAGGACCCTCTGGTAAAGGGGTTCTTGAAGGGCTTTAACAATTTGCACCCGCAGGTCTCGGTACTGGCATTGGCTTGGAACCTTGAGGTTGTTTTGTCTTGTTTGGGATCCAAGCCCTTTGAGCCCATGGCTACTGCTGGTGACTTGGAAGACAGCCTTTCTTGTAGCCATCACCTCTGCCCGCCCCGCAGGAGAGCTTTATGCCTTGAGGAGGGACCAGCCTTTCCTTAGGTTCCATGAGGATAATGTTGTTCTCCATACCGACATTACCTTTTTGCCTAAGGTAGTGTCTGCTTTCCATATGCGCCAGAACATCGTACTCCCGACCCTGGCTCCGAACCCGACCACCGATACCAAGTGTCGCTTGCACTCCTTGGACGTTCTGAGGGCCTTGGCCTTGTACTTGGACAGGACTTCGGGTTCAAGCCGCTCTGACAGACTCTTTCAGTGCTATTTAGGACCAAAGAAGGGACTACCTGTGACTGCTCAGAGGTTTTCCAAATGGGTGGCTGGTACCATCCACCTCTGCTATGAACTGTTGGGTAGAACTCTTCCTGCCAGGGTCAGGGCACATGCAACGAGGGCGGTAGTGACATTCTCCGCTTTTCTGACTGGGGTGCCTTTGGAGGATGTCTGCAAGGCTGCTGTCTGGTCCAACCAATGACTTTTATCAAACACTATAGGTTGGATACCAGAGCAAGAACTGATGCAGCCTTTGGGAGGGCAGTGTTTATGGAGTTTATCAGACCACGGAAATTGTAAGTATAATCTAATGGCACAATCATGGGGTTTCACGTTATTGCGTATTAAATCATCTCACGCAATTTCGGGCAAAAGGGAAGTCAATTCGAATGCAATCATGGGTTTCACATTATTGTGAATTAAAGCATCTCACACAATTTCAGGCAATGGGGGGTCATTTTCGGCTAATACGAAGTCATTCCAAACGCCTTCCAAATGCAATGGGATTTCACATGAATTTGCTAAACTAGTGAATTCACGTGAATTCGAATTGGCTCCATACGAAATAGAGAGAAATTCCTCCCGTCTGATAAACTCCACTGTCTGCTATCCATTAAATCCTGTACTATAGTTTACTCTTATGATCACTGAAGTTCTTGTCTATTTTTGACATGTTACAGGTACAATTACTAAGAGTTCCAGAGGCCAGATTATCAACCACCATGAAGAGGGTGTTTTCTATCGCGGCCCCGAGCCTCTGGAACTCGCTGCCCATGGAGCTCCGCTTAGCTGCCTCTCTTACCCAGTTTAAAAAGGGGTTAAAAACATACTTATTTGGGCAGGCTTACCCCTGATTTTCTCCCCCCGTTGTTATTTTTCCCTCACTATGAGCCGGCTTAGAGTACTGCCATTGTATTGCTGCCTTGGGCTGATATTGTTATTGTGTTGACCGAATGTTTTTAATTTGTGTATATGTTTTTAACTTGTGTATATGTGCACCGCCCTGATCATTGGAAGGGTGGTATATAAATAAAGATTTTATTATTTATTATTATTACCTGTCAAGCCATTTCTTGATTGCTTTGCACTATTTAGAAAGGTATTGCACTGTTGCAGGTATATGCTGCCTTTGGGCCTGGTCTACTTGAAATGTCAGAGGTGTTGCACACCTGAGGTCTACCATAGCATCCATGCCTGGGTGCAGTACATGTATGTTGATATGTTACGCTGTTGCATTTTTCATGCACAAGGTTCACAGTGTACTCCTTGGAGTATGATGAATATGTGTTTACTCAGTTGAGTATAATTGCTTTACAGTTGTTACCTTCTATATAAGAAACAAGAAACACAGACATGTGTTTGGTTCACTGTGTCATTTTTATTGTTGAACAATAAATGTTATTTGGTCATGACACTCCCTCCACCGCTGACCTAAGCTTGTCCAGTGATTCCAGAAAGTTCCGAATTTGACTGCGCAGGCGCAGTACAACCCATTTGTATGTATTCGCAGATGACCACTCGAAGAAATACTGTTACAAGTAAGCAACCTGTCCATCCTAATGTTGGAAGAGACCCCAAGGGCCCTGATCCAGTCCAACCCTTTTCTGCCATGCAGGAACTCTCCATCAAAGCATCCCCATTGACAGATGGCCATCTACTCTTTATTTAAAGACCTCTAAGGAAAGAGGCTCCGCCAAAATTTGAGGCAGTGTCTTCCACCGTCGAACAGCTCTTACTGTCAGGATGTTCCTCCTAAGTATATATTAAAACTGCGAATATCAATTAATATGATAATTTGTTGAATATGTTTTGGGAATAAAATAAAAATAAAATAAAAATACATTAAAAATAAATAAATAAAAGCAAATCACTCTTTTAAAAAAAACACTCTGTGTCCAGACAGATTGAAGCCACTTTTATTATAATTTCTTCAACTGCTAAATAAAAAGAACTGCTTGTTAATGGGGGGGGGAGGAGGGTTTGGGTTTGCCTCGCTTCATCGCAATTGAAACCAATCACAGTATGATCGGAACTGGTTTGAAATGGGAACGACAGTCATATAACCCGATCAGCGATTTGCTTTAAATCATAGTGGGAATGCAGCCACTTTGGTGCAACAGCCGGACACTTCATCTTCCCCATCCGCTTCCTCACTTACTCTGTGGAAAGTCCATGTTGGCTGTAAGCAACTTCCACTGCACCCAAGAAGAAGGAAGCTGGAGAGCGATGCTAGAGCCTGGCCGGCAGGAGCCCCATGACTCACCTCTCTCCCAAGAGTGTCCCTCTCTGACCACCCCAGGAAGGGAAAAACACCTCATAGAATCATAGAATCATAGAATCATAGAGTTGGAAGAGACCACAAGGGCCATCCAGTCCAACCCCCTGCCATGCAGGAACTCCAAGTCAAAGCATCCCTGACAGATGGCCATCCAGCCTCTGCTTAAAGACCCCTAAGGAAGGAGACTCCACTACACTCCGAGGGAGTGCGTTCCACTGTCGCACAGCCCTTACTGTCAGGAAGTTCCTCCTAATGTTGAGGTGGAATCTCTTTTCCTGCAGTTTGCATCCATTGTTCCGCGTTCTAGTCTCTGCAGCAGCAGAAAACAAGCTTGCTCCCTCCTCAATATGACATCCCTTCAAATATTTAAACAGGGCTATCATATCACCTCTTAACCTTCTCTTCTCCAGGCTAAACATCCCCAGCTCCCTAAGGCGTTCTTCATAGGGCATGGTTTCCAGACCCTTCACCATCTTAGTTGCCCTCCTTTGGACATGCTCCAGTTTCTCCACGTCCTTTTTGAATTGTGGTGCCCAGAACTGGACACAGTATTCCAGGTGGGGCCTGACCAAAGCAGAATAGAGTGGCACTATAACTTCCCTTGATCTAGAAACTATACTTCTATTGATGCAGCCTAAAATAGCATTGGCTTTTTTAGCTGCCGCATCACACTGCTGACTCATGTTCAGCTTATGGTCTACTTGGACTCCTAGATCCCTTTCACATGTGGTCTCGTTCAGCCAGCTGTCCCCCATCCTATATCTGTGCATTTCATTTTTCCGCCCTAAGTGCAGAACCTTACATTTCTCCGTATTGAATTTCATTTTGTTAGCACTGGCCCAGCTTTCTAGTCTATTCAGGTCATTTTGAATTTTGATCCTGTCCTCTGGGGTATTAGCTACTCCTCCCAGTTTAGTGTCATCTGCAAATTTGATAAGTATGCCCCCAATTCTGTCATCCAAATCGTTAATAAAGATGTTGAATAGCACTGGGCCCAGGACAGAACCCTGTGGGACCCCACTGGTCACTTCTCTCCAGGATGAAAAGGAGCCACTGTTGAGCACCCTTTGAGTTTGGCCAGTCAACCAATTACAAATCCATGTAACAGTTAACTTGTCTAGCCCACATTCTTCAAGCTTGTTTGCAAGAATGTCATGGGGAACCTTGTCAAAGGCCTTACTGAAATCGAGGTATACTATATCCACAGCATTCCCTTCATCTACCAAGCTGGTAATTTTATCAAAAAAAGAGATCAGGTTCGTTTGGCATGACTTGTTTCTCTGAAACCCATGTTGACTTTTTGTGATTATGGCATTGGCTTCTAAATGTTCACAGACTCTCTGCTTAATGATCTGCTCTAGAACCTTTCCTGGAATTGATGTCAGACTAACTGGACGATAATTGTTGGGATCCTCTTTTTTTCCCTTTTTGAAGATGGGGACAACGTTTGCCCTCCTCCAGTCTGCTGGGACTTCTCCTGTTCTCCAGGAGTTCTCAAAGATTATTGCCAATGGCTCTGATATTACATTTGCTAGTTCTTTTAATACTCTAGGATGTAGTTCATCTGGTCCTGGAGATTTATATTCATTTAGGTTAACCAGGTATTCCTGTACTACCTCTTTACTTATTCTGTGCTGAATTTCCTCTATTCTGTCTCCTGTTCCATTATCCTTAGGTTGAGCACCCTTTGCCTTTTCTGAGAAGACTGAAGCAAAGAAGGTGTTGAGTAATTCTGCCTTTTCTCTGTCCCCTGTTAGCATTTTGCCATCTTCTGCACGCAGTGGCCCTACTGTTTCCTTCTTCTTCCTTTTGCTGCGGACATATCCAAAAAAGCCCTTTTTATTGTTCTTAACCTCTCTAGCAAGCCTGAGTTCATTCTGCGCTTTAGCTTTTCTGACTTTACCCCTACATGTGCTGGCTATTTGTTTAAATTCCTCTTTTGTGATTTCTCCATTTTTCCATTTCTTATACATGTTCCGTTTAAAACTTAGCTCATTTGAAAGTTCCTTAGTCATCCATCCTGGCTTCTTGAGACATCTTCCATTTTTCTTCCTCATTGGAACTGTTTGAAATTGTGCCTTCAATATCTCCCTTTTGAGAAACTCCCATCCGTCTTGAACTCCCTTTTCTTTTAGTATTCCTGACCATGGGATCACTCCCAGTATTTCTCTAAGTTTATTGAAATCAGCTCTCCTAAAGTCTAGAGTGCATGTCTGACTATGCCTAGCTTCTCCCTTCCACTGTATTACAAACTCCAGGAGGACATGGTCACTTCCACCTAAGGATCCAACCACTTGCACCCCATCAACTAGGTCTTCCCTGTTGGTTAAGATCAGATCTAAAATGGCTGATCCCCTTGTTGCCTCTTCCACCTTTTGGACAATGAAGTTGTCTTCCAGGCAAGTGAGAAATTTGCTAGACTTTGAGGATTTGGCTGAGTTTGACATCCAGCAAATATCCGGGTAGTTGAAGTCCCCCATCACTACTACATCTCTCTTTTCTGAGTATGTGCTCATCTGTTCTAGAAAGGCATCATCCAATTCCTCTGCCTGAGTCGGGGGTCTGTAGTAGACTCCCACAGTAACATCCCTGTTATTTCCCTCTCCTTTAATTTTTATCCAGATGCTCTCCACCTGGCTTCCAGTATTGACTTCCTGCATCTCTTCACTGGTGTAAATATCCCTGACATATAATGCTATTCCTTCTCCTTCCTTGTTTGGCCTGTTTCTCTTAAAAAGGTTATACCCCTCTATTTCTACATTCCAATCATGAGACTCATCCCACCAGGTTTCAGTGATGCCTATTATATCATATTTCCCTTGTTGTGCTAGGAGTTCAAGTTCATCCTGCTTATTTCCCATACTCTGTGCATTAGTGTAGAGACATTTAAGACCATGTGTCCTCTTTACTTGCTGCTTTTGCACATTTTTTTGCCTCCTACTGTTGGGTCCTTGCACTGTTTGCCTTGTTCCCTCTATGCCACTTGGACTATTCTCTCCATCCCTTTTGCCTTCCAGTATAATGTCTCCCTCCCCCACATAACTCAGTTTAAAGCCCTCCTGATCAGATTCTTCAGACTGTTGGCAAAAACGTTTTTGCCAACTGGCGTGAGATGCAGTCCATCCCTTGCCAGAAGTCCCTCCTCATGGAACCGCAGCCCATGATCCAAGAATCCAAACTGTTCTTGGCGGCACCATCTACGGAGCCAGTTATTCACCTCTGCTATTTTCCTCTCCCTTCCTGGACCATGCCCTTCTACCGGGAGTAGAGATGAGATGACAACCTGTGCATCCATCTCTTTCAGCTTCCTTCCCAGAGCCTCATAATCCCTTTTGATATTCTGAAGGCTGTGCCTTGCAGTATCATTGGTTCCCACATGAACCAAAAGAAGGGGATAACGGTCAGTAGGCTTGACAAGTCTTGTCAGCCTCTCCGTCACATGATGGATCTTTGCCCCAGGGAGACAACACACCTCCCGAGACATCTTGTCAGGCCCACAAACCAATGCTTCCGTACCCCTCAGCAAGGAGTCCCCCACCACGACTACACGCCTCCTCCGAGGCTTAGCAGTGGCTGTTCCTTTTCGTGATACTCTCAGGCTCCCCTGCTCTGTCCCTGATGTCTGTCCCTGCTGCTTTTCCTCATCATCTCTGACAACAGAGAGAGATTCAAAGCGATTCTGCAGCTGCAAGCCGCTCACAGAACGTTCCCTGGTTTCCTTACTTCTGTGTGTGACCTCCCTCCAAGCCTCTACCTCTGTTGTATGTGGAGTGGCCTCCTCCACCCCAACAACTTCCTCTGTCTGTTTCCCACCCAAGACATTCTGGCCTGTTCTGTTCAGGAGATTCTCCTGCTCTCTATGATGCTGGAGTGCAGATATCTGCTCCTCTAGCTGCTGTACTTTCTCTTCCAAGAGGGCTACCAACTTGCACTTGTGGCAGGTGTAGTTCGCCACCTCTGTAGGCAAGAAGACAAACATCCCACAAGTGTTGCAGGTGACTGCTGCAGGGCCTTCAGTGTCCATACTGAGAAGTCTTAAGGAGGCACTGAAACAAGACTGTGGGCTTCCCTTGCTAGACTTGGCCTTTGTTCCCAAGCTCTGTCACTGAGTTCAAGTCACGGGGCCTATAGTTATGTAGAGAGCTCCTGGCTGAAAGCTCCTTCCAAAGGCAAGTCTCTGATTCACTTCCTCTGATGCTTCAGGCCGGCTCCTCTTCTATTCTCTAAACACCTCCTTGACTAGATAAAAAAAATAAAAATCAAAATTCGCGCGCCGTTAGGCATGCGCTTCTGCTAGCCTTGAGTAGCCTTAAGTAGCCTCCCAGCACTGGCTCCCAGAATGCAATGGCTCAAGTGAAAATTAAATTAGATCTCACCCAAGCACATGGACTACAGCCTCCTCCTTTTCTTTCTCCTCCTTAAAGGAAATGCAGCTTCTGCTAGCCTTGGCTCAAGTGTAAATTAAATTAGATCTCACCCAAGCACATGGACTACAGCCTCCTCCTTTTCTTTCTCCTCCTTAAAGGAAATACAGCTTCTGCTAGCCTTGAGTAGCCTTAAGTAGCCTCCCAGCACTGGCTCCCAGAATGCAATGGCTCAAGTGAAAATTAAATTAGATCTCACCCAAGCACATGGACTACAGCCTCCTCCTTTTCTTTCTCCTCCTTAAAGGAAATGCAGCTTCTGCTAGCCTTGAGTAGCCTTAAGTAGCCTCCCAGCACTGGCTCCCAGAATGCAATGGCTCAAGTGAAAATTAAATTAGATCTCACCCAAGCACATGGACTACAGCCTCCTCCTTTTCTTTCTCCTCCTTAAAGGAAATGCAGCTTCTGCTAGCCTTGAGTAGCCTTAAGTAGCCTCCCAGCACTGGCTCCCAGAATGCAATGGCTCAAGTGAAAATTAAATTAGATCTCACCCAAGCACATGGACTACCTCTCCTCCAAAAAGGCCCCATGGGTGCTGAGATGTCCATCCGAAAACACTTGGGACTCTTTCATACGGGGCTAAATTGGAAGTATAATTTAAGGTGAATTCGAATGCAATCATGGGTTTTACGTTATTGCGAATTAACTCTTCGCACGCAAATTCAGGCAAGAGGGAAGCCAATTCAAAGGCAATCATGGGTTTTGCGTTATTGCGAATTAACTCTTCGCACGCAAATTCGGGCAGGAGGGGGTTATTTTCGGGTAATGGGAAGTAATTCCGAACGGAGCAGGGGTTCTTCCGAACGGAGCAGGGGTTCATGTAAATTCGCTTAACTAGCGAATTTACATGAATCCGCATTGGCTCCATTCGAAGTTGGGAGAAATTCCTCCCGTGTGAAAGAGTCCTTGGTCTCCTCTCCATTGCTGACTGGGGAGCACTCATAGAATCCTAGAATCATGGAGTTGGAACAGACCCCAAGAAGGGCCATCCAATCCAACCCCCTGCCATGCAGGGACTCCCAGTCAAAGCATCCCCGACAGATGGCCATCCAGCCTCTGCTTAAAGACCTCCAAATAAGAAGATTCCACCACTCTCTAAGGGAGTGTGTTCCACTGTCGAACAGCCCTTACTGTCAGGAAGTTCTTCCTAATGTTGAAGTGGAATCTCTTTTCCTGCAGTTTGCATCCATTGTTTCACATCCTTTTCTCTGGAGCAGCAGAAAACAAGCTTGCTCCTTCCTCAATGTGACACCCCTTCAAAAATTGAAACAGGGCTATCATATCACCTCTTAACCTTCTCTTTTCCAGGCTAAAAATACCCAGCTCCCTAAGGAGTTCCTCATAGGGCATGGTTTCCAGACCCTTCACCATCTTAGTCACCCTCCTTTGGACACGCTCCAGTTTCTCCACATCCTTTTTGAATTGGACACAAGATTATTCCAGGCGAGGCCTGACCAAGGCAGAATACAGTGGCATTATTACTTTCCTTGATCAAGACACTATACTTCTACTGATGCAGCCTAAAATTGCATTGGCCTTTTTAGCTGCCATCACACTATTGTCTCATGTTCAAGTTGTGGTCCACTTGGCCTCCTAGATCCTTTTCACATATAAGTCTCCTTAAGCCAGGTGACCCCCATCCTATATCTGTGCCTTGACCCAGCTTTCTAATATACTGAAATCATTTTGAATTTTGACCCTGTCCTCTCGGTTATTAGCTATTTTTCCTAATTTGGTGTCATCTGCAGATTTCATAACCATGCCTTCTATTCCTTCACTCTCCTCTCAGTCACGACTTCCCACCAAGATGAGGGAAGGAAATCTCTACTGGTTGCCCAAGGCAAGTTGAGTTGGCCACCCAAAGGCCAGTGGAGTCTCCTTCCTTGGAGGTCTTTGAACAGAAGCTGGATGGCCATCTGTTGGGGATGCTTTGATGAAGAGTTCCTGCATGGCAGAATGGGGTTAGACTGGATGGCCCTTGGGGTCTCTTCCAACTCTCTATGATTCTAGGGATGTGTCCCCCTCTGTCTCATTCCCTGGCTGCTGCTGGAGAGCTGGGCCATTTCTAGAGCAGAGAACGAAACCCCTGCCCTCTTGATGCACACCAGCAAAGGGTTGGGACTCAGGGCCGAAACATGGAGCCAGAGATGGTTGTCATTTTGGGGAGGGGGACAGCTGAGTGAGAGTGAATGGGGCTCCTGAAGGGGAAACATACTGATGGATGGACAGCCCAGAAACTGGGGAATGGACCTTTGGCCCCTGAGACTGTCAGCCTGATTTTGCCCAGACATTTTACAGGTGGAGGTCTTGCGTCCGTTGCTGTGAGGGAGCCCTATGGCCATGGGGCTGAGAGATACTCAGACAACACTGTCCTCCCAGCACCAACCCTGCAGACAGGTCCTCTGGATCTCTGTGGGCCCCACCGCTCAGAGCCAGTCCGGCTGTGGTCAAAGGCAACACAAAGGTGACACACACTACCATACTACTCCAAGCACACTGTCAGTCTCACCTTTTTTGGAAGCTAGGCAAGATCAGAGTTGTAACTGCCTCAGAAAATGGTGGACTCTCCTTTGGTCATAGAATCACAGCATTGGAAGGGACCCCAAGGGGCCATCCAATCCAGGCCCCTTCTGCCATGCAGGAAAACACCACTAAAACCCTTCCTGTGACAGATGGCAATCCAGATTCTGTTAAAAACCTCCAAAGAAGGGGACTCCATCAGCATCTATCACTGTCAGACAACATTAGGAGGAACACAATCCCTTGGAGATTGTGGTGGAGGTCTTTAAACAGAGTCTGGATGGCCATCTGTCACAAGGAGAGCTTCGAGGGTGTATTCCTGCATGGCAAAGGGAACTGGACTGCTTTCCAAAGGAGACTCCACTGCGCTCCAGCTTCTGAACATCCTTTTTGGAGTAAGCCTGTTTTCTGCTGCTCCAGAGAATAGGGCCCAGAACAATGGTTGCAAGCTACAGGAAAAGAGATTCTTCCTAAACATTTATTGCAAGAACTTTTTTGACAGAGGAAGATGCTGCTGCTTTGGAGCGTGGTGAAGTCTCCTTCTTTGGAGGTTTTTAAACAGCGGCTAGATGTACATCTCTCATAGGGAATGCTTGATTGTGTCTTCCTGCATGGGCAGAACAGAGTTGGATTGGATCTGGATGGCCCCTTGAAGGCTCTTCTGAGCCTACGATTCTTTGATTCTCTCTGTGTGTGTTTAGGGAGCTTTGTGGTGCTGCAAAGATGGGGGAAATAGAGAGAAGGAACTGGGGGCTTATCGGCATCAGTCATGTTCAGTTCCGCATTGAAAAGGGATAGGAATGGGGGGCGAAATGGCAGGCGCATGCTGCCAGGTCTGCACCCTGGGACACCCTGAGGCATACTGGGGGAAAAAAAACATCTAGGGCTGTATAGGAAATCCTATAACATCCCAGACAATGATACCTTTATTGGGCCAAGCAAAATGCACAATTACATGTTGCAAGCTTTTGAAGTCACACTGGCTTCTTCTTCATCAGGCAAAGAGCAGAAAGAAATTGAATCATAGGCCTGCATTCTCTCTCTGTGGTCTTAGTTCAGATGGTAGGGAGGGCTATCGGCAGGCTGGTCAGCCCCTCTTGGCCATATGGATCACTGAGAGAACTACAAAATCAAGAAATTTAGTGTCTATTTTTTGATCTGATTACAGGTTTATAGAGAAACAAGTCTATCAGAGCTTGCAAAAGTTGTTTTTTGGGCTACCACTCAAAGGACTCAAACCCCCCCCCCCCCCCCAAGATCTTGCTTCATTGCTAGCCATGCGCCACAACAGCCAAGTGGAGCCTCCATGTTTACAAACAGTATATGGCTTGGCTATGAAAACCAGTGGGTGACCTTGGGCAAGCCACACTCTCTCAGCCTCAGGAAAGGAAACAGCAAACCCCCTTCTGAGAAACTTGGCAAGAAAATCCCATGATTAGAAGTTTGCCTTGGGGTCACCATAAGTTGGAAGCAACTTGAAGGCACACAGCAACAACCACAGCCCTCAACAATATGCTGGGAGAGAGAACAAGGTCCGGCCCTCACTTTCCTGTCCTTCTCATGGGTCATTTGGGGAGGCCCAGGTGGATCTGGTTGAAGATGTGGGGCCAGGAGGACAAGGGGTCAGATTGTGGCACAACTGGCCAGTCCTGAGGTGGCCGCTGGACAACCAGACCGGGCGAGCGGCGACAACACTTCTTGGCATGTTCATTTTCCAGAGAATGCAAAACTGAAATCACCAGAAAGCCACTTCTAGTTTTAGGTTCCTGTATTTTTGGCCTTAAAATAGATAAATAAAATGTGGTGCTTGCACAAGATTAAAGCCATTGTCCTTTCCTGACATTTGAGACCAAGGTTTTGTCTGGATTTTAAAAATTGGGTAACCTGGGGGGTTTGGGGGCTGTTTGACAGTGGGAGATACTCCCTCAAAGAGACTGTGGTGGAAGTCTCCTACTTTGGAGGTTTTTAAACAGAGGCTGGATGGCCATCTGTCGATGGGGATGCTTTGATTGTGAGTTCTTGAATGGAAGAAGGGGGGGGGGGGTTGGACTGGATCAGGGCCCTTGGAGTCCCTTCCAACTCTATAGTTCTATGATTCTGTGGTAGGCCCAAATGTACTGCAGACTGGGTCAGCCAGAAAAATTAGCAGTAGCAGAACACGTTATAAGCCATCCTGGCATAAAATGCTGTTTGAAAAAACTGAAATTCTGTACCATGCAACAACTATCAGCTCAGAGCACATAGGGAAACCATCGAAGTCCACAAAAAACCTGCACAACTTCCACAGGAAAGAAGAAATCCTTAAAGTTAGCAAAGTTTGGCTCCCAGTCCTGAAAAACCCTAAAATCAAGACCAGCAAATGCAAATGAAAACCACCCAGGGTCAGAGGGGTTTTCCCAGCAGACAATGATCTCTAATTAAATAGAAACCCTGAGGCTGTGCCATTCAACAAAAGGACAATACACAGATTAACATGGAAATCCCTTCCTCTCAACACACAGTCACACGGTGTATATATATCCCACTCTCTTCCATGCCAGCGTTCTCTGAAGATGCCGCCACAGATGCTGGCGAAACGTCAGGAATAAACTCTTCCAGGACACTGGGGCACACAGCCTGAAAATCCCACAAAAAAACTATGGTTGCTGGCCCTGAAAGCATTCCCTTCACAAAATTAACAAAATCTTTCAAAGAGGCCGGATGGCCATCTGTCGGGGATGCTTTGATGGAGAGTCCCTGCATGGCAGAAAGGAGTTGGACTGGATCAGGGCCCTTGGGGTCTCTTCCAACTCTATGAGTCTATGGACTCTTTCAAACGGGAGGAATTTCTCCCAATTCCGAATGGAGCCAATGCGGATTCATGTAAATTCGCTTGTTTAGCAAATTTACCTGAACCCCTGCTCTGTTCGGAAGGCATTCGGAATTACTTCCATTACCCGAAAATAACCCCCCCCCCTTGCCCGAAATCGCGTGAGAAGCTTAAATTTGCAATAACGTGAAACCCATGATTGCATTCGGAGTGACTTCCCTTTTGCCCGAATTTTCGTGAGAAGAATTAATTCGCAATAACGTGAAACCCCAGGATTGCGTTTGGATTGCCCCTTGGATTATACTTTCAATTTCCCACATCTGAAAGAGTCCCAAGATTCTATGCAATATCATATGGGTGTGAGAGCCAGACAGTGAGGAAAGCATGGGGTTGGACTGGATGGCCCTTGCCTTGTGGTCTCTTCCAACTCTATGATTCTATGGATTCATTTGAGATGTGGTGCTGGAGAAGAGGGCTGGACCATAGAATCATAGAATCATAGAGTTGGGAAGAGACCACAAGGGCCATCTAGTCCAACCCCCTGCCATGCAGGGACCTCCAATCAAAGCATCCCTGACAGATGACCATCCAGCCTCTGTTTAAAGGCCTCCAAGGAAGAAGACTCCACTACGCTCCGAGGGACCAAAAGACAAACAAATGGATCCTGGAACAGATCAAGCCAGAACTATCCCTAGAAGCCAAGCTGATGAGGCTTAGGCTGTTATACTTTGAACACCTCCTGAGAAGGCATGGCTCGTTGGAAAAGGCAATAATGCTGGGGAAGGTGGAGGGTAGAAGAAGAAGATGGACTCAGTAAAGGAGGTCCAGGCATGAATTTACAGGACCTAAGCAGAGCAGTGGGAAAGACCGAGTCTTGGAGGTCTCCCATCCATGGAGTCAGCTTGAGTCAGGGACGACCAGGAGGTAGCTGACAACCTGGCATCCAGTTCTGGGCATCACCATTCAAGAAGGATGTTGAGAAGTTGGAGCATGTCCAGAGAAGGGCCACCAAAATGGGTGAATGGGTCCTGGAAATCATGAAGCCCTCGGAGCTGGCTATTGTTTAG
Organism: Urosaurus nigricauda; assembly: GCA_034509955.1. Classification (NCBI taxonomy): domain Eukaryota; kingdom Metazoa; phylum Chordata; class Lepidosauria; order Squamata; family Phrynosomatidae; genus Urosaurus; species Urosaurus nigricauda. The sequence continues at coordinate 1,318,504 of JAOEGL010000003.1, forward strand.
CCTGGAAAAGAGAAGGTTCAAGAGGTGACCTGAGAGCCCCTATTTAAGTATTTGAAGGAATGTCACATTGAGGAGGGAGCAAGCTGGTTTTCTGCCTGCTCCAGAGAATAGGATCTGGAACAATGGATGAAAACTACAGGAAAAGAGATTCCAGCTCAACATGCTTCTGTGGGATTGTATCAATGCCTCTTCTCTAACTGGGGCTAACAGCACTGTTGAGAAAACTGCAAAACGGTGACATTTGTAGAACTCCAATGACACAACCCTGAGCTGACTACTTCCATTGCACAACAGTCAGAAATGAACAACCACACATGGAAGGGAAATTACACAGGGGCAAGACGCCCACAGGATTGCCGCCATCATCGTTGCCCGAGGCTATACAGGGGTGGCAGGTTGTGTAGTCCCAAGGCACAAATTTGGATCCTTGGAAGAGGACACATGGATGTCACACACATATAGCCACACTTTTTGGGTGGGGACACAGGCAGGAGATGCAAAAAAAGAAAAGAAAAGAAGCACAACAAACAGCATCCCTGCCCCAAATCTCATGTGCAGATTTTTGGTTTTACACATCTTCTGTAGCAAGGTAAGGGGGTGTTTTTTTAAAAATATTTTGAAGTGCTTTGGCAAAATCGCAACCCACACAAATCCGTAAGTCACGGCTGATGTCACTTACAGCAAACGCAGCCCCACAGAATCATTTTTGCAAACAAAAGAGATTTGCATTTCCTGGAAGGTTACCTTTGAAATCAACAACAAAACACAAGGGAAGGGCTCCAGACAAGTAAGACTTTACAGCATTTATGTTTTGCTGATATTTAAAAATTTTATTTTGGGAGAGGCACCTTATTTTTATGAAAACAACTTTGGTTCTCAGAGAGTTAGAAGAGACCCCTGGAGAACAGGGGTGACTGATGCTCTAAATGCAAAGGAGGATGAGGCACTGCAAAATGTAGGACATTCAATAAAAATTGTAATCCTTTACAAAGACAAACCTGGCATTTTGGAAGTCCCTCTTGGACAAAAGGCTAAAATGTAGGACATGGCCTGGAAAAGGGGGACATCTGGTTGCCCTGATTGAGAGTAATATATTCCAACCCTCTGAGGGCTTTGGAATCATAGCATCCTAGACTTGGAAGAGACCCCAAGAAGCCATCCAGTCCGACCCCCCTTCTGTCATGCAGGAGCTCTCAATGAAAGCACACCCGACTGATGGTAATCAAGCCTCAGCGTAAAAATCTCCAACGAAAGAGACACATGCATTTCCACTATTGACCAGCTCTTACAGTCAGGAAGTATTTCCTCATGCTTCATTGATTTTCCTCTAGTTTCCTCTGTGTCTTGTTCTCTAGACCAGCAGGAAAGAAGAAAAACCCCTGCTCCATCCTCAGTATAAAATGCCTTCCAACCTTTAAACATGGCTATCATATCTCCTAGAAGCATAGAGTTAGAAGAGACCCCCAAAGGCCATGCAGGAAGACACCATCAAAGCACTCTCTGTGATGAATGGCCATCCAGCCTCAGCTTAAAAACAGCCTCCAAAGAAGGAGACTCCACCACCCTCCATTGAGGCAATCATAGAATCATAGAATCCTAGAGTTGGAAGAGACCACAAGGGCCATCCAGTCCAATCCCATTCTGCCATGCAGGAACTCTCCATCAAAGCATCCCCGACAGATGGCCATCCAGCCTCTGCTTAAAGACCTTTAAGGATGGAGACTCCACCATTCTCCAAGGCAGCATCTTCCACTGTCGAATAGCCCTTACTGTCAGGAAGTTCCTCCTAATGTTGAGGTGGAATCTCTTTTCCTGCAGTTTGCATCCATTGTTCTGCATTCTTGTCTCTGCAGCAGCAGAAAACGAGCTTGCTCCCTCCTCAATATGACATCCCTTCAAATATTTAAACAGGGCGATCATATCACCTCTTAACCTTCTCTTCTCCAGGCTAAACATCCCCAGATCCCTAAGGCGTTCTTCATAGGGCAAGGTTTCCAGACCCTTCACCATCTTAGTTGCCCTCCTTTGGACATGCTCCAGTTTCTCCACATCTTTTTTGAATTGTGGTGCCCAGAACTGGACACAGTATTCCAGGTGGGGCCTGACCAAAGCAGAATAGAGTGGCACTATAACTTCCCTTGATCTAGAAACTATACTTCTATTGATGCAGCCTAAAATTGCATTGGCCTTTTTAGCTGCCGCATCGCACTGTTGACTCATGTTCAACTTGTGGTCTACTTGGACTCCTAGATCCCTTTCACATGTTGTCTCGTTCAGCCAGGTGTCCCTCATCCTATATCTGTGCATTTCATTTTTCCATCCTAAGTGCAGAACCTTACATTTGTCCGTATTGAATTTCATCTTGTTAGCATTGGCCCAGCTTTCTAGTATATTCAGGTCATTTTGAATTTTGATCCTGTCTTCTGGAGTATTGGCTACTCCTCCTAATTTGGTGTCATCTGAAAATTTGATAAGTATGCCCCCAATTCTGTCATCCAAGTCATTAATAAAGATATTGAACAGCACTGGGCCCAGGACAGAACCTTGTGGCACCCCACTGGTCACTTCTCTCCAGGATGAAAAGGAGCCATTGCTGAGCACCCTTTGGGTCCGGTCAGTCAACCAATTACAAATCCATGTAACAGTTACCTTGTCTAGCCCACATTTTACAAGCTTGTTTGCAAGAATGTCATGGGGAACCTTGTCAAAGACCCTACTGAAATCGAGGTATACTATATCCACAGCATTCCCTTCATCTACCAAACTGGTTATTTTATCAAAAAAAGAGATCAGGTTCGTTTGGCATGACTTGTTTCTCTGAAACCCATGTTGGCTTTTTGTGATTATGGCATTGACTTATAAATGTTCACAGTCTCGATTCATAGAATCCAAACTTAGAAAGGATCTCCAAGGACCATCCAGTCCAACCTGCTTCTAGTTATAAAGCCAGCATGGTAAATATGGTTTACTTTTATTTTATATGATTACTGCAGCTCGTATTACTTTCGCATCACAGTGGAAAGAAAAGAAAAAACCTTCTTGGGAAGAATGGTTGATAAAAACGATCCAATATATGGAAATGGACAAATTAACCTGTCTCATTAGAGGAAAAGATTGGAAGAAAAGGAAGAATCTTTGGGAACCTTTAATAGAATTTGTTAAGATCGACACAAATATAAATAAATATATTGGGTAATTATTAACCAAAACAAATAATAGTTAGGATCTTATGTTAATTTCAGTTAAAGTATAACAGAGTATTAAAAATTTAGTGAAACTAGAAAAAATCTGCTATAATTTATGAAACGGCAAATAGAGAAAATGTCTGATATAACTCTAGTATTAATGTATATTTTGAATTAAGATTAAACTACCTCACAGACTTATGGACTCTATAAGGAAGAGGTCACAAAGTTGTTGTATGGTTATCATATATATGTAACTCTATCAATTGTCTGGTGATTATTGAATGTATGTTTGTTTTAATTCAATAAAATATTATATATAGAGAGAGAGAGAGAAAGAAAGCCTGCATGGCGCAGTGGTTTGAATGCTGGACTATGACTCTGGAGACCAAGGTTTGATTCCCCACTCAGCCATAAAACCCACTGGGTGACCTTGAGCAAGTTCCATCCTCTCAACCCAGCTGTGGTCTACATAGGATCTTATTATTACACGCTTTTGAGAAAACTGAATTATAGTAACCTTCTCTTACTACTCTCTCATACGAGACTAAATTGGAAGTATAATTTAAGGTCAATTCGAATGCAATCATGGGTTTTATGTTATTGCAAATTAACTCTTCGCACGCAAATTCGGGCAAGAGGGAAGCCAATTCGAATGCAATCATGGGTTTTACTTTATTGCGAATTAAAGCTTCGCACGCAAATTCGGGCAGGAGGGGGTTATTTTCGGGTATTGGGAAGTAATTCCGAACGGAGCAGGGGTTCTTCCGAATGGAGCAGGGGTTCATGTAAATTCGCTAAACAAGCGAATTTACATGAATCCGCATTGGCTCCATTCGGAGTTGGGAGAAATTCCTCCCGTTTGAAAGAGTCCTTAGTGTTTTCTTAGCAAGATTCTAGGTTGCATCAATAGAAGTATAGCGTCTAGATCAAGAGACATAATAATACCCCTCTATTCTGCTTTGCTCAGGTCTCCAGTTCTGGGTACCCCAATTCAAAAAGGATGTTGAAAAGCTGAGTGTGTCCAGAGGAGGGTCATCAAAATGGTGAAAGGTCTGGAAACCAGGCCTTATGAGGAGAGACTTAGGGGCTCAACAGACTGCCCCTTTCCTAATTGGATCGCGGTTGTGGCAAGCTCACGGTGTGGCTCTGATCCGGCCATTCTACGGTGCCATAGCTGTGACAGCGTGGCTATATGGCGCTGCTCTGGTGCTCGGTCATCTGGACGCAGCACTGGAGATGTGCCATAATGTGACCTCAGGATGCCCGGGGGGGGGGGGGTCATAGTTGGGCATGTGTTGTGAGGATGCTACGCTCCGACTCTATTCCCAAGCCGGCCTTTTAGGCCAGTCTGTAAAGAGACTTAGGAAGCTGGGTATGTTTACCCAGGAGAAGAGAAGGTTAAGGGGTGATATGATAGCCTTGCTTAAGCATTTGGAGGGGTGTCACATTGAGGATAGGGCAAACTTATTTCTGCTGCTCCAGAGAATGGGACCCAGAACAATGGATGCAAGCTCCAGGAAAAGAGATTCCACCTCAACATTAGGAGGAACTTCCTGACAGTAACGGCTGTTCGATATTTGAACACAGTTCTACCTCAGAGAGTGGTGGAGTTTCCTTCCTTGGAAGTCTTTAAACAGAGGCTGGATGGCCATTTCTTGGGGATGCTTTGATTGTGAGTTCCTGCATGGCAGAAAAGAGTTGGACTGGACTCCAACTCTAAGGAGTTTATCAGATGGGAGGAATTCCTCTCTATTTCGAATGGAGCCAATTTGAATTCATGTGAATTCTAATTGTGTTCGGAATGCATTCAGAAGGACTTCCCATTGCCCAAAAATGACTTCCCATTGCCCAAAATTGCATGAGATGATTTAATACGCAATAACGTGAAACCCCATGATTGTGTTTGGATTGCCGTTGGATTATACTTCCAATTTCCGTCGTCTGATAAACTCCTATGGCTCTATGATTCTATGATATCTTCAACCTCAGGGGAAGGCAATGGTCAAACTCCTCTGAACCAATCTTGCAAAGAAAGCCCCTTTTAGGGTCCCCATAAGTCGGAAAGGACTTGAAGACACACAACAGCAAACAAACAAGATTGTTTATGTTAAAGCAATTGCCATTGCATTCAGTAATATACAGTACAGGGATTCCCATTAATGAGTAACATTAGTACAAAAAACATTACTGAGGATTCTGTATGGTGTGGGATGGGAGGAGGTCAATGGCCTGGAGTGGCACCGAGTGACCGCACGGGTCGACACCACGGGATGGAAGAACTGGGTTTGGGGTGGACTGAAGGCTCCCCGGAGTTTATCATACAACGAAATTTAGGGGTATATTGCAATGGCAATTCGAACGCAATCATGGGGTTTCACGTTATTGCAATTGAGTGTATCTCACACAATTTTGGGCAATGGGAAGTCATTCCGAACGCAATCATGGGGTTTCACGTAATTGCGTATTAGAGTATCTCATGCAATTTTGGGCAATGGGGGGGGTCATTTTCGGGAAATGGGAAGTCATTCTGAATGCATCCCAAATGCAATCAGATTTCACATAAATTCGCTAAACTAGCAAATTCACGTAATTGCGAATTGGCTCCATTTGCAATTGAGAGAAATTCCTCCCATGTGATAAACTCCCCTGTCTTGGCAAGTGGAGCATTTTGCCTCCTCTTAGGCTGCTCTGTTAGAAATACAGCAAAATAGTTCTTGCTTTTGCTGCAAAGTGAAGAGGAATCCTGCAAAGGAGACTTTGCTGCCCTCTGTCTTTTAATAAAGGTGTTAAACAGTTAGAAGCAACTAAATAAATTATCCAATTAAAACATCACTTATTTAAAACAATATAAAAACATAACAACACGAATAAAAGTATAGCTCTCGCTCTCCCCTTAAAAGGCCATATAGCAGAACCCATTAATTGTCAGAAACCTTTTTGAGTAAAAACGGTCTTTCCTTGCTGTTGTCTCTTTTAGCTCTTGCTACCCAAAGAAAGTTGGGGGGACTGTGGGGTCCTCATCAACTATCAGCATTACTTTAAATGTTTTGGGAATTAGCTTAAGCTTGCATGACGATGGGTAATCTTTAGGACCGGTGGCACTTGTGTATATTGGTAATAACTGAGGAGGACTCCAGGGCTGCATTCAAAACTGCAGAAATAATCTATTGCTTACCTTGATCTAGACGATTTAATTCTATTGATGCAGCCCAGAATCGCATTGGCCTTTTTAGCTGCTGCCTCACATTGTTGGGTCATGTTCAGCTTGTGGTCTACTTGGACTCCTAGATCCCTTTCACACGTAGTTTCATTCAGCCAGATGTTCCCCATCCTATATCTGTGCATTTCATTTTTCCTCCCTAAGTGCAGAGCCTTACATTTCTCTGTGGTGAATTTCATTTTGTTAGCGTTGGCCCAGCTTTCTAGTCTATTCAGGTCATTTTGAATTTTGATCCTGTCCTCTGGGGTATTAGCTACTCCTCCTAGTTTAGTGTCATCTGCAAATTTGATAACTAGGCCCTCAATAATTTCATCCAAGTCATTAATAAAGATGTTGAATAGGACTGGGCCCAGGACAGAGCCCTGTGGGACCCCACTGGTCACTTCTTTCCAGGATGAAAAGGAACCATTGTTGAGCACCCTTTGGGTTCGGTCAGTCAACCAGTTACAAATCCATGTAACAGTTAACTTGTCTAGTCCACATTTTACAAGCTTGGTCTGAAAAAATGTCTTGATAAAATTACCAGCTTGGTAGATGAAGGGAATGCTGTGGATATCGTATATCTTGACTTCAGTAAGGCCTTTGATAAGGTTCCCCATGACATTCTTGCAAACAAGCTTGTAAAAGAGATCAGGTTTGTTTGGCATGACTTGTTTCTCTGAAACCCATGTTGACTTTTTATGATTATGGAATTATCTTCCAGATATTCACAAACTCTCTGTTTAATGATCTGCTCCAGAATCTTTCCTGGAATTGATGTCAGACTAACCGGACGATAATTGTTGGGATCCTCTTTTTTCCCCTTTTTGAAGATGGGGACGTTTGCCTTCCTCCAGTCTTCTGTTCTCCAGGAGTTCTCAAAGATTATTGCCAATGGCTCTGATATTACATTTGCCACTTCGTTTAATACCCTTGGATGTAGTTCATCTGGTCCTGAAGACTTATATTCATTTAGATTAACCAGGTATTCCTGTACTATCTCTTTACTTATTCTGTGCTGAAATTCCCCTATTCTGTCCTCTGCCCCATTATCCTTAGGTTGGGCACCGTTTGCCTTTTCTGAGAAGACTGAAGCAAAGAAGGTGTTGAGCAATTCTGCCTTTTCTCTGTCCTCTGTTTGCATTTTGCCATCTTCTGCACGCAGAACCCTGTGGGACCCCACTGGTCACTTCTCTCCAGGATGAAAAGGAGCCATTGTTGAGCACCCTTTGGGTGCGGCTGGCCAACCAATTACAAATCCATGTAACAGTTACCTTGTCTAGTCCACATTTTACAAGCTTGTTTGCAAGAATGCCATCGGGAACCTTGTCAAAGGCATTTTAAAAAATAAATAAATACAATTTTCAATATGATTTAAACTCTGGTGGGAGTGCAAGGAACTATTGGAAGGAATTTCATAAAGCAACAAGTGCAATTCTGGGTGCTAAATTTCAAATGCTGCCCGAAATATAGTTTGTAAATATGGCAAATAAAGCCGCTAATGTTAATATAAGAAAGAAGTGGAGACAGCTTTTATGGATGACCTCAGTGGCAAGAATATCATACGCACAGAAATGGAAAGAAAAGGCTACTCCAGATATAGATTTATGGCTTCTGAAAATGATAGAAGTAATTGAAACGGACAAACTAACAGAAGCAGTTAATGGAAAACTTATGGAGAATATAGAAAAGTACTAGGACTCTCTGTTAATATATCGTAAAAACAAATGGATAGCAACAGATGAAGAGGCTAAAACCTAGATACCTGTATAAGCATTACGCTTTAAGAGTCCCTATAGACAAAAGGACAATTGCTAAAAAGAACTTTTGCATGAAACTATCAAGTTTAGTTTATTTAGTTTAGGCATGTATTGTGCAATTAAACACTGAATCCAGCAAAAATAGCTGTCAGTTTACAGAAGGCCATAAATATAAGATGCAAGACACAAAATTCAGAGAACATGAAGGAAGTCAAATTGGAATCGGATTGTAGTCCTTTTTATTTGAAGCACAAAGGTTGCAAGGAGTGTCTTTTTTTGAAAGGTTGTTGATGGTTTAAATAAATGTCTGATGGTCAACACACACAAGCAGCCTTCACTGAAATTGTTAATGAAGCTTCTTTAAATAAAGATGTATAAAAATAAATATTTTAATTTAGACAATCCTATGCCATGACCCATAGGATCTTGCAAGAGCCCTGCAAGTCAAGGATGCTCTTCTACCGTTTTGCAATTGTTTTGCAATTCTGCGGCGTTTTTTGGTGAATTTGTGGCGGGCGACGTATGGGAAGCGGAAGTCGCGTTTGATGCTAGTCCTTTCCTGGATGGTTTTGGCTGTAAAAGGCCGATAAAGGGATAGTTGGTGGCGTTTCCTGCAAAATAGAGAGGGTCGTCCTGCAGGCATCTCACAGATAAAGCTACCAACCGTAGAAAGGCATTTGTTTTGGATTAATATTGCATGATCCGGCCCCACTGCGGCTTCATGGCTTCGGAGAAAGGCTTTGCCAAGGATATGAAAAGTTTTGGGTTACTTACAGGGAAATATCATTGCTATTATTATTATTACTCAAAGATATAGCCGTGTCGCAGAGAGATCTTGTGATACCTTTGAGACTCACTGAAAGGAAGAAGTTGGAATCATGAGCTTTCCTAGGTTAAAGTCTACTTCCTCAGATGCAGTTGGATGTAATATTGATAATGATAATAATATGTAGAGAGAATTTGTAGCGCCTTTGAGACTCAAAGAAAGGAAGACATTGGTAGCGTGAGTTTTCCTAGACAATAATAATAATAGTAATAATAATTATAGAGAGATCTTGCAGCACCTTTGAGACTCAAAGAAAGAAAGACGTTGGTAGTGTGAGTTTTCCTAGACTATAATAATAATAATAATTATAGCGAGATCTTGTAGCACCTTTGAAACTCATTCTAAGAAAGATGTTAGCATGAGCTTTCCTAGACTATAATAATAATAATAATAATAATAATATAGGAATTACAATAATAATAATAATAATAATGTAGAAAGAACTTGTAGCACCTTTGAGACTCACTGAAATAAAGGCCTTGGCAGCATGAACTTTCATAGAGTTTAATAATAATAATATAGTAATTAATAATCATATAGTAATTACTTTAACAATACTAATGATGATGATGATGATGATGATGATATAGAGAGGTTTTGTAGCACCTTTGAGACTCACTGAATGAATTTGGCAGCATAAGCTTTCCTAGACTTCAGTCTACTTCCTCAGATGCATTTAAATGCACTATTACTATTACTTATAATAATATAGTATAACTAAGTATGGATAGCTATATAATAGTATAGCACATAATAACTATATGATAATACAATGGAGTTAAAGCGGTATCAAACCGGATTATTTCTGCAGCGCAAACCACGTGGAGTCTTTTTCCACGGCGCAATTCCCGCTCTCCGTCGCTAGAGGCCGCTGTCGGGCAACAGAGACCCGCTTATCGGGCTCTGGCTCCCTGATTGGCTGGAGCGGCCGTGGAGGGGCGTGGTCTTCTGCACTGCTGCTTAGCCCCGCCCCTAACCTGAAGACTGATTGAGGACTAGCAGCAGCAGCAGCAGCGCACGCCGCCCGCGGCCGCAGCGGAGGGCAGACTCTACCACTAGGCTCTGGGGAAAACGGGGAGCGCTAGGGAGAGACCACGTGAGGAGGCGGCGGGGGGAGGCAGGAGCGGGTACCTTGGAAAAGAGGGGAGCGGGGAGGGCGGGGGCGAGCGCCTCCTCCGAGGGGCGCCTGGGCGATACCATTGCCACTCTGGGCGCGGGGGGGGAGAAGAGCTCTCTCAGGGAGGAACCATTTCCAGGCCACGGGGGGGGGCCAAATTGCCTCTAATGGCCCCATTTGCTAATTAAATTAGGGGGAAAGGGCTTTATTAAAAGAGGGAGATATTCTTGAGTGTGTGTTTGTGTGGTGTGTTTGTGTGTGGGGTTAATAAGGGGCTGTTTTGGGTCAATTTTGGGGGGAGCCTAGTTAGCCTGAGTGAGGCCATCTTTGTTTTTTACAAGGGGATTCTGGGTGAGGGGGTGGTGTTGTGTGTCTGAGTGTGATTTGTGGCTTTGTTTGTTAAGAGGGTGCTGTTTTGGATCAGCTTTTCAATCAGAACTGGAGAGGGTCATTAGCCTGAGTGAGGCCATCTTTGTTTCTAGTAGGGGATTCTGGGTAAAGAGAGGTATTGCTGTGTGTCTGAGTGTGAGTTGTGCCCCTCCCCCCCCGTCTCTGTGTGTTACTAGAGGGTTGTTTCGGGTCAGGATTTCAGTCAGAACTGGGGAAGCTAGTTAGCTTGAGTGAGGCCATCTTTGTTTGTAGAAGGGGGTTCTGGGTAAAGGGAGGGGCTATTGTGGTGTGTAGCTGTGTGTGTGGATTAATAGGAAGCTCTTTTGGGTCAGGATTTCACTTAGAGTTTAGAAGTGTGGTTAGCCTGAGTGAAGCCATCTTTGTGGTTTTTAGAAGGGGATTCTGGGTAAAGGAGGGGGGTCAGTTGGTTTGGCCAAATAAAGCAGGGAATTGGGATTAGTCCGTGTCTAGAGAAGTACCGCAGAGGTGCACCTGTGGGCAGGTAAAGACCACCGCCGCCTCTGCCACCCGCTTACCTGTTCTCTCAGGTGTGCGCACCTGTCCTGCCGCCGCCTCAGGAGAGTTTGGGCCTCCAGTTTGGATTATCAAGGCCTAATCTGGATTAACTGCATCTGGAGCCTCTCAGGATCCTTTCTGAGATTAAAAGGCCAAAGGCACCACAAATTTAGGTATACAAATATCCTCCTGTTTGTTGGTTTTGCGTTGTCTTCTGCGCTTGACAATCCTTTTTCCGGGGGAAGAATTTCTCCCAACAACTGGAGAAGGGAAGAAAATGACCCCTCAGAGGCATCTAAAGGGTGCAAGGGATTTGGGGGAAGGTGTTTTCTCTTTAATTTAACTTTTTAGTGGAACACAAAAGGAGGAGCAAGACTCCTTGGAAGTTGTGCAGAAGCCAAAGTTTGGATTGAATGCGCCAGCAGCCTTGGGCTTAAGCAGAGCCAGCAACAATTCCTCTTTCTCCAGGATGGCCGAACTAAATCCAGGATTTGGCAGCTCTGCTTCAGATAGTATCAAGCCAGCCTCTTTGCTTGTCTCCTGAAAGAAACCACAACCCAGAGGTTTCATGAGCTGGGCAACTGGCATCAGTGGGGTTTGAAAAATATATATATTTAATTATAAGGACTTATGTTTTTGGACCCAAAAGGGCACAGAGATTGAGGGACAGTGTCTGCTTTATTTGCCTCACCTGTTTGACAGTTTGCTTTTCCACTTTTCCAAATTTTTGCTGCCTCCAACTTTCTGGAGTGGTTCAGGTGTACCTGCTTACCTGTTCCTTTTAAAAAAAGGGTTGCTGGGTTGCATTAAAAATAAATGCAAGTTCTTGTACATAAATGCTTGCTGAGCATCCAAAAGTCAGGTTCAGTCTGTTGTGGTTTGACATTTGAAGCCTGAGAATTAAGCTTTGCATGTTAGTTAATACAACCCCAATCCCCACAATGAAAGGGAGTGGCATAACCAGACACATTACTATTATATAATTCTTAATTGGCTGTCCTTTAGTTTTGCTTATAACTGTAATCTGCTTGAAATTTGCTGGTATAACTAGTAGTTTGGAAGGTGGGTTGTATGTGAACAAGCTGTAAATAATTTGTGAAAGAAACTCACCAAGACCAAAGGATACATTTCTTTTCCATATCTTTTTTTTTTTTTTTGTATGTTTGGAAACTGTTCCTTTAAGTATTTAGGATTTTAATTTCCCCTTAGAGGTTGGAGAGGCCCTTTTAAATGCCTGTTGTGAGTATATAGGAAGGGTTTGTGGAGGGCTTTCTTGAGGTGTGCTCAGGTGCTGGGGGGAAATGCTCCTTTAAAGCGTCTTTCCACCTTTTACTTCTGCAGCTTTTGGAAACTTAACCGGCTTTGCTCCCGGAACAGAGGAGACCTTCCTGCAGCCTTTTGGAATATAAAGAATTCAAGGAACCACTTGAGAAAAGAATTTTAGAGAATCATCCCTTTGCTGAGAGAGAATCCGGACTTCTTCCCCCTTTTGGGAACTGATGTTAAGGGGGAGCTGACGTTTGGAAACTACCTCCGGGGTCGTCTTTTCCTGAGCAGACCATGGATGTGTGGTCCAGAATAGCCGTGTGGATCCTGTGTGGCTTCCTTCTGCAGCAAGGACATGGAGACCGGGCCCCAGGCACCCACCTGGACGAGGCCACCATTGCAGGTAAGGAAAACGGTCTCCTTTTCTTCATCCTCTGGACCCACTTCTTCTTTTAGTGGTTGTGAGAGTCCTGCTGAGGCAAGCCTACAACCTGGTTACCCCCTTTGCTGCTCCTGAAGTTGGACTCTGGTCCGCTGCTTGTTGAAGTTTTGGCTGGGTTCAGTCTTTGAAAATTATTCATAGTTGTCCGTCATGCCGGCCTGTTTTAAAACCTGCTTAAATCTTACTGTATGCACAAAAATTGATTAAAAAACCTGTGTCAGTTTATCCGTTGGTCGATGTAAGTATGGTACTTCTATTACAAAAGGCACCATCTCCAGGTGAAAGGCAAGTTTGTAATCTGTCCTGGAAGCACTGACCCTCCTTTACTCTCTCATCCATTCAGCTTTTAGTGTGAACACAGATAGTTATGCTCTGAGAGCCTTTGTGGCTGAAGAGTGTTGTCTAAATACGCTCAATAAATAAATAGTATGCCTGCTGGGATTTTGTAAGTTCTTTGGCATCATTTTCCTTTGCTTCATCTTTTACATCCTTGGTGACATGCCCTAAGTTTTACCCTTGCCTTATCCATGGGTCATCTCAAAATGCATAATGCTGGCCCTAAAACCTGCCCTCAACATATACATGAGGTCAAATTGGCCCTGTCTAGGAAAGGCTAAAACTGGCAGATCATGCAAACTGGTTTCAAGCACTCCGAACCACAGAGTCTGCTTGGGTCTCTAGTGATAGAGATGGATCCAAGAGTGCTTCCAAGCTAAACACCTGTCTCTTCAGGTATAGTGCAACCCCATCCAGGATTTTGGCATGCCTGGTTCTGATTTTTGTTGGCAATATGAGAGGCTATGAAACTGATATTCAAATAGACCCTGAAAAATGGAGTTATAATTTGAGTAGGAACAGTTTCTTTCCAGGGTTACGTGTAATAAACAGCTTGGGGGGGGGAGGCATTTGTATCATTTGTGAAGTGGTGCTCTGTTCCTTTCTTGCTCTCTCAGAACTTGCTAATCTAGGTATAAGTTTGATAAGTTTTGCCATGGAGCCATTGGCTCTCAACTTTGGATTTGGTTAAGCGACTGTAAATCATAGAGTCATATTAAGCAGGACGATTGTGGTGCACACGAGGCAGAAGTTGTTGTTGTTGTTTTAAAAAGATTATTTGGTGCAGAAAATTCAGTGTATGGTTAGGTCCTGTCTTTGATCAATTTGGTTCATGATGGGAAGTCCAAGTGGAGGAGGATTGCCTGCTCTGGGCTTGATTGTGGGCTCTCGGCCTTCATAAAGATTCAGGGGCAACCTGCACGTAACTTTTTCGGAGATAGCCATGGTTATCTTGCTCCTCTTTATCTTGTTGGAAATCCCCATCTTTGCTTCACAGGTCTTTAAAATAGCTGCCTGTGAGCATTACCCCACAGGACACACTTTTTATCAAGGGGCTTGGCAGAGACCAGGAAGGGCCTGGGAGCATTGTTTGGAACTGGGGCCTCATTCCCATTTACAAATAAATCAGTTTGCGATACGAATCGATGGATTGGTTTGACTACATTTGCCCTGATCGCATTTTCTTGTTGTAAAATAACCCATCAAGTCATTCACATTGACTGATGAATTGATTCAAAATGAACCCTCTTCAGTGGATTGCTGATCACGCCAGAGGAAACTGATTCAGACCCGCATCTCGTTCACACTTGTGCTGAATCGATTTATTGCAAAAGAAGCAAAAAAAAAAAAAAAGTGTCAAAAAGATGTGTATTAAATGGGTCTAGCACAGCCCGCCCCCTCACTAAACCGCTTTAGTGATTTGGCTCATATGTGGACAAGGATCATTTAAACCACTTCAAACTGGTTAGCACCAAACTGGGTTCCCATCACACTGGTTTCTAAATAGTGGCCCTGTAATGAATTGCCATTCTGTAATAAGAAAAATTAGGCATATCTGGACTCTCTTTGTATTTGTGTCAGACTCTGTTTTATGTCTCTGTGTCTTCAGGTCACCTCTTCATATTTCCCGTTGTTGTTGTTCTTGTTGTTTTTGTTTTTGTTTTTGTTTTTGTAGTTGCTTTTGTTGTTATTATTAATAATATCCTTCCCTTTTTTCAGTTTGGGACTCAAGGCAGTTTACAGCAGGTTAAAAAAAAGGAGTTAAAAATTCATAGTGCCAGCATTGAGTAATGGTTTGAGTATTGGAGTAGGACTTTGGAGGCCAGGTTTTCATTCCTGCTCAGCCATAGAAACCCACTGGGAGCCCTTGGGCAAGTCACATTCTCTCAACCTCAGGGCAAGGCAATGGCAAACCTTCTCTGAATAAATCCTGTCAAAAAAAAAACCCAGGAAAGGATCACCATAAGTCGGAAATGACTTGAAACCACACAACAACAAATATACTGTTTGCCCTTTATTTTTTAAAAATAAATTTTATTAATCCCCCCCCCCCCCTTTACGCGACAGGTTCTGCACCACTGTCAGAAACTAAAACTGGTTAAAAAGCAGGACCTGTGTAGGTAACATGAGGGAGTTTCGTTGGCTTGCTTAGGACTGTCCCTATGCACACCCTGCTTGCAAAGTCTCTCCCTTGTTTTAGTGTCCCCCCTCCCCAGCTTTCTTTACAAGTAGTATATGCATGCACAGTTGATCCCAAGCATGCCTCTGTAAGCAAGAAGGACTAATGAAAGAGTGGATCCCTTGTCATATTCATGGACCTTTCCCTCAATTTGTAAATGTCAAAAGAATGAGATAGAATCATAGAATCATAGAGTTGGAAGAGACCACAAGGGCCATCCAGTCCAACCCCCTGCCATGCAGGAACTCCCGACAGATGGCCATCCAGCCTCTGCTTAAAGACCCCTAAGGAAGGAGACTCCACTACACTCCGAGGGAGTGTGTTCCACCATCGAACAGCCCTTACTGTCAGGAAGTTCCTCCTAATGTTGAGGTGGAATCTCTTTTCCTGCAGTTTGCATCCATTGTTCCGCGTTCTAGTCTCTGCAGCAGCAGAAAACAAGCTTGCTCCCTCCTCAATATGACATCCCTTCAAATATTTAAACAGGGCTATCATATCACCTCTTAACCTTCTCTTCTCCAGGCTAAACATCCCCAGCTCCCTAAGGCGTTCCTCATAGGGCAAGGTTTCCAGACCCTTCACCATCTTAGTTGCCCTCCTTTGGACATGCTCCAGTTTCCCCACATCTTTTTTGAATTGTGGTGCCCAGAACTGGACACAGTATTCCAGGTGGGGCCTGACCAAAGCAGAGTAGAGTGGCACTATAACTTCCCTTGATCTAGAAACTATACTTCTATTGATGCAGCCTAAAATTGCATTGGCTTTTTTAGCTGCCGCATCGCACTGTTGACTCATGTTCAGCTTATGGTCTACTTGGACTCCTAGATCCCTTTCACATGTGGTCTCATTCAGCCAGGTGTCCCCCATCCTATATCTGTGCATTTCATTTTTCCACCCTAAGTGCAGAACCTTACATTTCTCCGCATTGAATTTCATTTTGTTAGCACTGGCCCAGCTTTCTAGTCTATTCAGGTCATTTTGAATTTTGATCCTGAGATGTCAGATAATGGGGTGGGCATCGAAAGGCGGCCAGTGTGTGCTCTTCCGCTTACTAATCTGTTGAAGTAACTGGAATCTCTAGAGCTGCAGAGTATTTTTATGCATATGGAATGATCACAGTCTTCCAGTTATAAAAGGTTTGTTGGGTCTTTAAGCCTTAGCCACATGGATTCATGGAAAGAAAATGCACTGAATCACTTCTGGGATATTCCCCTGACCCTGTGGGAATTGCAGCGAACTGAATGAAAATGGGCTGTGTGTTCAGGCTCAATATTGTTTGAGGTGGTCTGGATGCCACATTTTCTCCAAGGCTTCACATTGCTCATGATCCACCCCCTCCAGCAACGATTGGTTAATAATTTCTGCCTTTAGGTGCATCAGGGGTTGGCAAATTGCAACCCATAGGCCAAGTGCCTCTTCTTGGGGCTGTTTTTGTGACTCCAAGGGTCAATATGTTTTTGTCCCCAAACATCCTCTGGGAACTATGTGGGGCAGGTTTGCTATGTCCCAGAGAATAGGACATGGAGTAATGGATTCAAACTAGAGGAAAAGAGATTCCAGCTCAACATTAGGAAGAACTTCCTGACAGTAAGTGCCATTCGTCAGTGGAAGGCACTCCCTCAGAAGGTGATGGAGTCTCCTTTTTGGAGGTCTTTAAACAGAGACTGGATGGCCATCTATCACAGGGGATGAGGATTTCTATGGCTAAGTGGGGATTTGAACCCTGGTTGTTCCGAGTCCTAAGTCTAATACTTACACCATTACTCCACACTGCCTCTAAAAGGTAGTGTTTTCTTGTCCAGATTCATCCAGTGGAGGCTTCCTGGTAGGCTGAGAGTCATGCCCAAGGGCACCTGGTTGATTTCCATGGCTGAGCAGAGATTTGAACTAGACCATGCTGGCTCCCTCTCCATGAGACATTCAATAGTATATATAACAATGGAGGAAATCCAAGAGTGGATTATGGCCCTTTTGTGTTCTGGATGGCATTATTGCCTTCTGTTACAGTGTTGACAGGATAGATGCAGAGGAGAGTTGGCGTCAGATTTTACCACAAGGTCCCATTTCTGGGTCTGTATTACTGTTATGTGTTCTCATGCTATGTTCATGTGGTTTTTAGTTGAGAACTATAAGTGAGAATGACAATAGAACAAGAAACGTTGGTTATTTTCTCTCTTTTGTCCGCTCTACAGTAAGTTGTTCCTGGATAGAGGTCTGGTTGTGTTGGTCTGTTTTTTCTCCCTTCATGGTTTCACTGGTGAGTATTGTCTTCTGAGAAAGGACTGATTTAAATCCATATGCTATTGAGTTTCTGTCTGGGAAGCCTGAACAGATGCACTTGTATTGTAAAATACAGCTGTAGTAGACAGTGGGCATCATAATGTGTTCAAGGTGGAAGTCGTAAAATGTGGTGCTAAAATGTGGTGCCCATATGGCTGCTAGCTAGTTAGGGAGTATTGTTCCATGACAGTGGAGTGAATGTTTTCATTATTTTACTGTTTTAAATGGTTAGCCTTTCCAACTTTAAATTGTTCCAACCTATTTTCTTGTAAGATGCCCAGAGATCTCATGTTTTAATTAAATAAATAAAGGTGGTGAAGTCCTGGTGGAGCTTCGTCAGGGTTTTGTGTCTGGTTGCTTCCTTACTAACCAAGAGAAAATGTGCTTTTGCATTGTCCATTCTCCCTCTGATGAATTTCAGTTCCAGGTTGAATCACTCAAACAACAGGACCTAAACCTGTTTCTTTTGCCTCTGACACTTGACACATCACCATCTATATTATATGCCTCTTTACTCTATCCCAAATCAAATATTGATCAAGTGTGCTTTGAAAGAGTCCCAGGAGATCGGTACTGCGTCCTCTCCTGGCAACTCATAATCCTCAGGTTGTCTTACATTTCAAAACTTAATATCCCTGCTCTTCAATTCTTCTCCTCATTTCTGGAGTGAAAGATTGCTGTCAGAGAGCAGCTGGATGCATCAGCTGTTGGCAGCCGCTTATATATAGAATTTAAAAGCAGCCATACTGTTTACCTCTATTTTTCCCCTTAGGAAAACAGTGGCTAGGTGTTTCTAGTTTTCCACAATTCGCTTAATCCTCTGATGCTCTTCTCAGGTTTTTCCTTATTGTGGGTAAACTCTGGAGCGCTGAAGTAAACACAGATGGGCCAGGCTCTTAAGACAAAGTAGAATGGGCCGCTTACTTCCTTTAACGTGGTTTTGCACTTCCTGAAACAAAGGAAAACACTGCTGGAGGCATCTGAAGGTTTTGCTGAACAATGTGTCAGTTTGTATGTACTGTTTAGAGGGAGCACACAACTCCCTTGTCGCAACAGCTTGGCTGGCTGCTGGTCTGTTTCCAAGCACAATTCAAAACGTTGCATATGACTTAGAAAACCTGACGTGGCTCAGGTCCAGGCTGCCTGAATGAACATATCGCTCTATGCAAGCCTTCCTGAGTGCTAAAGTCTTTGCTGGCTGACAGAAGGAGATTTTGGCATTGCATCCATGTGAAGCAGACCAGAATTGTACCCCTCATGTGCATGAAACAAACTTTCATGAGCCAGACCAAACTAAATTACTTTTTACAGATTTCATCTCCCTTATCTGAAATGCTTAGAGCCAGAGGTGTTTTGAATTTTGGATTCCCCCTCCATTCCCCCCCCCCCCCAATTTTGGAATATTTGCATCCACATAATGAGATAGGACCAAGTCTAAACATGAAATTCATGTATGTTTCCTATATCCTTTATAAACATAGCCTGAAGGTAATTTTATACATAATAATTTTAATAATTTTGTGCATGGAACAAAGTTTATGTACGGTGAACCATCAGCAAGCAAAGGTGTCACTATCTCAGCTACCCACATGGACAAATTTGGATTTTTTTAATATTAAAAGATTAATAAGAGTTAATATTAATATTAACTCTTATTGCATTAAAATAAAACATACAACGGACAACCATTGTTTAACACATTGCATCATTCCTATACACAATTTCAGTATTCTTATATCTTCATGAAACACATTGTTCACTACCTTTTATGACATTTAATCTGACCTAACATGTCTTTGAAGTATCCATCCAAGCTTTTAGTTGTTATATTTCTACGATTACATTAAAATATTTCACATGAAACAGATGGACTCTCAAATAGTTTAAGGTAATTTTTCCTTCTTTAGCCCTCATTATCTAACCCTATGTCATTCATTCTAATTTTCCCTTCTCGTCCTGTAACTTCTCTGTTTGTCTCTGTGCAACATCTCTTCTCCTCCTCCTCTCTTCTTTTAATCTCTCTTACTCATTTTTGTTTTCACAATCTGCCCTTCTGTTTCCTATGACCTTCTATATTTACTCCTCCTTTCTCTAACTTAAATACTGTAGTTTTCCTTTATCTTCTTTCACTTCTACTTGGAGTAGGTAAGTGGGTCAGCCTTCATCCTTGTTTCTAGCTTCTATCTTAAAATTTGTTTTTAATGTTAAAATATATATTAAATACTCCAGACATACAAAAATAAAACACCCTTCAGATAACTACATATAAACAATCATGGTGGACAATTTTGGATTTTGGAGTACTTCAGATTTAGACATTCTGGATTATTATTAGCTTTATTTATAAAGCGCCATAAATGTACATGGCACTGTACAAAAACCAATAAAATCAAGAGCCTGCCTATGGCGTACAATCTAGAGGTTAAAATAACAAGTTAAGAACATCATAAGAAAACAAATTAAAAGAGCAGATATCAAATACTGCATCAAAACAACCAGGTCACAATCACAAACTCCCTGGGAACGCTTCCCTAAACAATATAGTCTTTAACTCGGTTTTAAAACTGTTTAGAGAGGTGTTGAGCCGTGCTTGTAAGGGAAGGAGGTTCCAGGAGTGAGGGGCAGCAAGCGAGAAGGGACGAATCTGGGACGGGGCAGTGAAACTGGAACAGGAGACCTTGGCTACCAGAACAGAGGGAACGGGTGGGAATGTAGGGAGAAAGAAGTTCAGAGAGATAGGGAGGGGCCAGCCCATGCAGGGCTTTGAAAGTGAGCTGGAGAAGCTTGTACTGAATGCGGAGGGGAAAGGGGAGCCAATGAAGGGATGCCAATGGGGGGGAAACATGGTCGTACCGGCGAGCGAGTGAGATGACGTGAGCAGCTGAGTGCTGAACAGAAATTAATGGGTGGAGGTGAGAGAGAGAAAGCCCTGCCAAGACAAGGTTGCAGTAATCTGATCATGAGACCACTAGGGCATGGACCAAAGTCTTTGCAGTGGAAGCCGAGAGATATTGAGATGTTGTAGAGAAAAAATCTACAGGCCTTGGCTGTAGCCTGGATCTGAGGGGTAAATGACAAAGAGGAGTCAAAAATGAAACCAAGACTGCGAGCTTCCTGGACCGGCTGAATAGAAATGTTGTCAGCAAAGATAGAAAAGGAATATTGAAGGGTGGGCTTGGGAGGGAAAAGAAGAAGCTCCATCTTGGATGTGTTGAGCTTCAAGCGCCGATGACACATCCAGTGGGAGACAGCTGTCAGACAAGATGAGACTTGCTACTCGAGCCTTGGAGAAAGGTCGGGGGTGGAAAGATACAGCTGAGTATCATCGGCGTACAGATGATAAGAAAAACCAAAAGAACTGATAAGTTTACCGAGAGACAGTGTATATAAAGAGAACAAGAGGGGACCCAAGACAGAACCCTGAGGAACTCTGTTAGATAGGGGAACAGAGGACAAAGTCTGTTCACCCAAGACCACTGCAAAAGATCAATCCGACAAGCAGGATAAGGAAGACTCCACTTGCATTTAACTTTTTTCTTCTTTTTTTCCTTTTTTGTATTCTTTCTGTGGTTATGGGATCTAAAGTGGCTGACAACCCCATTTAATACAGTATTTCCCATTTGAACAGAGAGGGAAGCCTACAGGATTCTGCTGCTGAGTCCTCATACATCCCTGATCCAACGTGTTGCATGCATTAAAGAGACGCAAGTTGTTGGGTGCTTCCTTTTCCCCATTGAAGCCCTAACCAAGCAATTGAGGATGTCAAACTGGAGCCATCGAAGCAAGAGTGTGGTAGCTGTGGGAGGACTCTTGTCTGGTTCATTATTTTGGGGATTAGTCAAATGGTAGTTGGACTTAATGTTTTCAAGAGGGATGGGTGCTGTGTGTGTCTTTTGCAATAAAATCAACAAAAACTATTGTGGCACCTCAAAGGCTAAAACATTGCTTGTGGCATGAGCTTCTGTGGAGTTCTTCCATTTCATTAGGTGCACATTTATCCTGGTCTGTTGGGAAAAAGAGGAGCAGACATTGGGAGACACCTATGAAGCATGTCCAAAGGAGGGCCACCAACATGGCGAAAGGCCTAGAAACCATGCCCTATGAGGAAAAACCTAGGGAGCTGGGAATGTTTAACCTGGAAAAGAGACAGTTAAGAGGTGATATGAAAGCTTTGTTTAAGTATTTGAAGAGATACCATATTGAGGATGGAGCAAGCTTGTTCTCTGCTGCTCCAGAGAATAGGACATGGAGCAATAGATGCAAGCTACAGGAAAAGGGATTCCACCTAAATATTAGGAGGAACCTCCTGACAGTAAGACCTGTTTAACAGTGGAACAAAAGCCTGGTACAGACTGGTGCTTTGGGCTGGCCTGGGGCCAAAAGTAGGGCTTGGGAAAGTGGAGCATCTGCATGTTCCTGGCACCATCTTGGTGCAATCCTGTTCAGATGGCATGTGCTATTATGACATGCCTCGTGCGTTGTGTCCAAACAGCACGGTGCCCAACGGACGTCACTACACCACTCCAGAGCAGTGGCGGAGAAAACAGCTGCATTTTGCGGCTCCTTTTTCCAGGCACATTGTTGCCGCAACATGCGGTTGCTGCAGCAGTAATCCATGGGAGAAAGGGCGGCGTCTCGCCACCACTTTCTGCCCGTCTGTATCCCCCCGAGAGTGGTGGAGTCTTTCTTTTGAGAACTTTGATTAGATGTAACATAAATTCAATTTGGATGCGAACAAGTTATAGTGTCAAATTTAATGACTGAAAATAAAAATATAATTAGTGTAATAACTTATATTTCCAATCAGGAATTTATGTAAAAGAAAGTTATTGGTACCTAAATATGTATAATTATATAGACTTCGTTATAGAAAGGAATCATGCAAGACAACACTATTCTTGTTACCAAAGTTTAACTATATTTAATTTTTTTAATGGAAAGTAATTAATGTAAGCAATAAGAAGACAGCATTATATACTATCGGATGAATAATAGTAGAAAGGATTCAGAGAGGTTCATGTACTTATAGCATTTATCGCTCCCAATTAATGAGAAACTACTGGAAGTATATACAGTAGAGTCTCGATTATCCAACATAAACTGGACCAGCTGGTAGTTGGATAACCGAAAAGGTTGGATAATCTGGAATGTCCAAGAAAAGCCTTGAAATCACTATGCATTGCAAATGTATTGAAGTTTTATTGCAATAACAGTAAAAGTAAATGTAAAGAAATCAACAATGTGATGTATAGTGTAAACAGTTCTTTTCCAGCGTTGAGGGCGGAGCCATCCTTCATGAGGGTTGGTTCCCCCTGTTTGCTCCAATCAGGCAGGACTATGACTTTTGGGCGTGTCCACCAGGGGAATCCATCCCCCTTGTTTGCCCAGTCTAGTTCCTGCCTTCGCTCCGTCAGGTCGTGTTTTCCTAACTCTCCTTTACTCACAAAACAAAATCTTCTTTATTCTCCTTTTACTCCTTACCTCTTCTCTCTCTGTGAGGGCCGACTAAGGTCCGAAGAGCTAGAGGGCCCAGGCATGTCTGGGGAATCTGGCCATGCTACACAGGCTCTCCACAAGAGGAATGGATCAGCCCTGACCCGGGAGGTGTGGCCTGTAGGCCGCTCGGCGCAGCCGGAGGAGGGATATCCCTTTTCTCCGCGCTTGAAGGCGCCGGACCGCGGGAACCTGTCCCGAAATCGGGAGGGTGCGGTTAGCAAGGAGGACGCCGAGAGACCGCAGGAACCTGTCCCGAAATCGGGAGGGTGCGGTCGGCAAGGAGGACGCCGAGAGAAATGTGAGTAATGCTGCAGTGAGCAGCTTGGGTACCCTGCTGCTTCTGCTAATATGCCTTTTGTAAAACAAAGGAAAATAATACCTATAGTTCACTCCTCAGAAGAGGAATGTGATCTGAAAAAGAGTTAAAAATAAAAAATAAAGATGAGGGCCTTTCAGTACCTCCTGAAAGCTCCTGAAATCTGTTAGATGTTTGGGGACTGATGATCCTTCATTATTACTGTATTTGTTTATTATTACTATACTTGTTTTATGGTATTATTGTACAAAACAACTTATATATTGGAATTTAATGTCAACTCTGACCAGTTGAATCTAGAGGATGATCCATCCTGATTTCCTCAGGGAAGGATATTCCTCCCTCCTCCAAGCCTGGGCCTTCAACACCAAATACTCCATTTCGTGCAGATTTTATGAGGATATTAACAAGGCCTCCATAATTTATTATTGTGATTCTAAATCCAATAGCTGTTTACATATATATGGTTACATCTCAGCCCTCTTTGTCATGAGAATCAACAGATGCCACTTGTGGCTGCCAGAGTTTATGCTCAACTAAGGTGTCTGCTATTTCCTTTTTTTCTGGGGCTAAACATGTGTGGCCTAGCCCACTTGTCAAACAAACAAACACTTAAGGTCAAAATA
Source organism: Urosaurus nigricauda (assembly GCA_034509955.1). Classification (NCBI taxonomy): domain Eukaryota; kingdom Metazoa; phylum Chordata; class Lepidosauria; order Squamata; family Phrynosomatidae; genus Urosaurus; species Urosaurus nigricauda. Next base: position 1,342,441 of record JAOEGL010000003.1, read on the forward strand.
AAGTACTATCAGGGTATTAACTATGGTTAAAGGTAGTGGCTATGTCTGGAGACACTAGCCTAAATGAGATTGGATGTAATCCAAGACCAGTTCAAGGACAGACTTTGACTAAAGAACTGTCACATAAAAATGCCCATTACAAAAAATATCTAAGATTCTCACCACTTAATGGGGACAAATTGTTTGGAATAAAGTCTCTTGGCTGAGACTAGGAATAATAAGAAGACCTCAACATCCTTAAATGTCAGCCCTGGTGGCGCAGTGGTTAAATGCCTGTACTGCAGCCACTCACTCAAAACCATAAGGTGGCGAGTTCAAGACCAGCAAAGGGCTGAAGCTCAACTCAGGCTTGCATCCTTCCGAGGTCGCTAAAATGAGTACCCAGATTGTTGAGGGGCAAATAGCTTACAATTGTAAACCGCTTAGACACTCCTTAAGGGTATGAAGCGGTATATAAATGAAATGAAGCTGTTTGTTAAAATATACTTTGATATATTTTTCTATACCATTCATATGACTTTTCATTGCCTCCTTAAGGTAGAGGAAGGCAAACAAACATAGATTGATATAAAAGTCACAAAATGTCTGATTGATATTGAGGCCATAAAAACATCAACAACAACACTATACTATCTATCTAATAACAATTGAGTTATAATAATCACAGGTTCAGATGGGAGATTATCCAGACAATTCTGGAGACACGTCTCCTCCAAGATTTTTGTGTGTTCCTGTTTTTTGGGTAGTGGTCTCCTGCCCACAGCCCAAGCTACCACGTTATCACAAATATCTTACCAACCTTTCCATACAAGGTTCTACCATTCAGTCTGTTGTTTTCTTCTGTGACACGCACTACACAGATAGACACGTCTTGAAAACAGTGGGACCTTCATATAGACCCATAATTTCAAATGTCCTGATAGATCTCATTCTCTCCCATAGGATATATATAAGATGTCGAGTTGTGATTTCTTTCCTATCCAGACATGTTTTTCTGGTAATTTACGAAAAGAACTACCTAGTTCCATTTCAGAACCTGCATCACTTTGGAGTGGTTGTAGACACATCGCTGACCAGTCTACCTGACCAAGCAAAGGGTAAGATCCATGAAGAACACCCTCGAGCAGGTAGGTTGTTCCCAGTTATTGGACCTAGTGTTACTGGTGCATCTACACTGCCTGATCTGTTTCAGTTAATCGTTTGGCATGAACACCATTTCATGCCAGGAGCCTACAGTAGTTCTTCTAGCTGTATCAAAAAACAGATGGTACACATAAATAATCTGTTCTGACATACACTGATTAATCAAACCTCTTTGAATGGTGGTTTTTGCTGCCAGTTGTAGAGGATTGCCTGATTTAGGCCCTGTTGAAGTTCCACATAAGGTTGGATGCCAGCTTAGGGTGACGGGAAGCATGTTTGTGGCTCCCAATAGCCAAACTCCAGATCCCTCATGTAGATGCTCCGGTCTCGTCTCTCGTGACTTCAGAAGGGCAGGGTTTCCAGAGATCTTCCAGATGTCACGAAACCAGTTCGTCTTCCAATCACAAAGATCTCCTAACTCAAGGTCAAATACCATATCCAGGATTAAACCTTCACATGTGGATATTGAAAGGCACCTACTGGACATCAGCTCTTCCAATCATACTGTCCCAGAAACTGTCTAATCATTCATATATATGTGTGTGTGTGAGAGAGAGGGTGTATATATAAAGTTTTGAGAACAGCTTCTCTTATTAAACTTCCCACAGTTCACAGATACCCTAATTGGTACCCTCATGTAGTTCTTCAGGCATTAACCAAACCACAGTTTGAATAACTTGACAGAGTTGATATTAAGTTTCTTACCTGGAAAACAGTATTTTTTTTTTAATGCTATTAGTTCAGCTAGAAGGTTTCTGAACCAGGAGCACTATCCACAGGAGTGTAATATGCATCTTCTGCGAGGATTCAGTTCTGCTTGACGGGATCTGATGTTCATGACTAAAGTTAACTTCACATTTCATAGAGCACAGGAGATCATTTTCCCTTCATTCGTTCCTGACCCCAAAAAGGAACTTGAAAAGACTTGGCTCACACTAGATGTAGGCAGAGTTCGGTGTATTTACATCAAACGCACTTGTCGATGGCGCAAATCAGACAGTCTATTTGTCTCCTTCGGTCCTACATACCTGGGAAGTTTTTCTTCATCGACCCTGGCTTGATGGATCTGGGCTTGCATCTCTCAGTGTGAGTCGATGATGGGTAATACGCTGCAAGGAAGGGTCAGCGCTCATTCCGCTCACAGTGCTGCCACACCCGCTGCCCTAACCACTAATGTTCTTCTCTCCAATATTTGCAGGGTGGCCGCTTGGTCATCTCCTTCCATATTTATCCGTCGCTGCCGAATCAATGCCTTCCAACTGGCTGGGGCATCATTTGGTAGACGGATCCTTCAATCCATCCTATAATTCCTTACCTCAGTTCCCACCCATCTAGGGAGCTTTGGTATGTCCCTCATGAAGGATGGCTCCGCCCTCAACGCTGGAAAAACGAACATTGGCTTACCTTGTGAGATGTTTGTTTTCAGCGATGAGGGCGGAGTCATCCTGCCCACCCGTAACTGAGGAATTTTTTCTCGGTGTCGGGGGGTGTTGTAAGGTTAATAGGATCCTTGTTCTAGTGTCTAGAATTGTTATAGTTAAATGGTTAAACTTTCTCTATTGTTGTTAGTATTTCTTCATTGTTATAAACTCTCTCTGCTTGGCTATACATTGACTGGGCAAACAAGGGGGATGGATTCCCCTGGTGGACACGCCCAAAAGTCATAGTCCTGCCTGATTGGAGCAAACAGGGGGAACCAACCCTCATGAAGGATGACTCCGCCCTCATCGCTGAAAACAAACATCTCACAAGGTAAGCCAATGTTCGTATTCTTGTGAAAATGTAAAGAAATCACAGAAAATTTAAAGAAATCACAGCAGCCGTGACGTTGGATAATCCAGAATGTTGGATAACCGAAGGCTGGATAATCGAGACTCTACTGTATACGTTATAAATTTGCAGTTTACTGTGTATAGACTTAGGTTTCTACCATATTATAATTTATGCAATGTAAGTAGTAGTAATAATAAAAAAGAGCTCTGGTTTTCCTGCTGCGCATTGAAATGAAGCTACATCAGCTGAAGTGGTTGTGAATAAGTGACTTGGAAGTGATGGTCACCAATCTAGGGTTCTCTTTTCCATTGAATTTATTGCCCTGTAGAGTAAAATTATGCAGATACTAATAGCTTCCTAATATTTGCTCAGCCTAATGAAAGCTGAGTCTCAGTGGTACCATCTATTAATCTACATACTCAGTTCACGGAAAACATTTTGATTCTTCAAGTTGAGCAGCTATGGAGCTTCTGGTTTTTTTTTGAATGGCTGTTCTCCATTCCTCTTTTCACAAATCACGTGAGTCACAAATTTTTGGACCTTCTTAGCATTTGCTATGCCTTCTAAAGATTCCAGGCATGTTTTCTGTGGTCCTTTTTCTGTTCTGTAGACTTGGAGGAACATTTATTTATTATGCAGCTTAGAAGGAGTTGCAGTCTCCCTGTAACTTGTGCATTTAGCAATCGAGCAAAAAAGAGTGTGAGACAAAGAATCTTGGATATAGAGGCTCAAAAGGATATAGCCACCCTTGGTAAGGTAAGGTAGGCAACCTACAATGGCTGATCCAATATAAACGGACCTTGCATATAGCTAACTATTTAAGAATACAAATACTGAAACATCTTAGGGGAGGCATTTACTCAAGCTAGATTTGATCAGCTTGACACTATGGTAAGATATAGGAGATTTAATGGCATCCAGTATAATGAACGAACCTGTATTTGTGGAGAGCATGAAACTGAGGATATAGCGTACATACTATTTAAGTGCAAATTGTATCAGCAGGTGAGAGATTTGTATCTCGGACCCTATATTAAGCGAACAGTGCATTGGGATACCCATATCAGAACAACATATTTTGTGAGTGGTCAAGAATCAAAAATATCTCTTATGACAGTTTGGTATTTAAACCAAACAATTTGTCTGGGATCTTCATCTGTGGGGCTGATTGGGGTAAACTGTAGGGATGATGAAGAAATACGATGTATAAATTTACCTCCACTACACTTATTTAATGTATTATTGTCTATTGTATTTATATTTTTACTCATTTATTTTTATATCCTTTTTGTTTAACCTTTTATATAGCATTCATATACAGAGTGTCATACAAGTTTTGTTATATTTGTTGTATTGGAGGTGGGCCACGGGTTACTCAATAAACGTTGTTGTTATGCAGCTTGGGAGTAAACAGATCTGTTAATAACACAGTTCTGACCAGGACCAGCCTCCTTTGAATTTAAATCACACTTGAGCGCTATTCTGGCTGCTTTGTCTTGTGGACTGTTAGGTCTGAGTCTCATTTCCGTAGCTCTTGTGTCATTTTCTTTGTTTAAAATAGTCATGATTCACCTTTCCACTTGATACTCAGAACGTTAATGCAGTACATTAATAACATAAAAACAACTCATCGAAACCACAGCCTAATCCTTCAGGAAGAAAAAAGTGGTGTAATTGACAGACACATGCATATAGAAGCCTTTAAAAAGCAAAAGTTGTTTGCAGATAGTGATGGAAGCTAAAGAGCACAGCTGCTGGTTGGATTGTTATTATTACTATTATTAACATTTATTTATAGAGTGCTGTAAAGTTTGCACAGTGCTTTACACAGTTAGCGTCAAATAAAATAAGGAAAAAATAAAGAATAAAAACCTGCCAAGCGGAGTTGTACTGGAGGACCTAGATGTTCCTAGAGAGGTGTTCTCTCAGGTTTAAATATAGTGGTGTTTTTTTTTTTTAAATAAGCGGTTTTTCCACTTTCATGGGGTGTCCTGTGTCCCTAACCCCAGCAAATGAGGAGAGCCCACTGGAGTCCATTTTGGATGACCGAGGGAATCAGGGATGGCCATATGGAAGTGGGCACCCTCTCATGTGCCTTAAGGTGCAGCCATTAAAGGCCTGAAAGTGAAGCCAGCTCAGTTGCATCAGACTGGAAGTAAAAGGGCTTATCTCTGTGGCTTAGACAATGGCTGCTGCATCATGTGCTGACGGAAGCGCCTGAGCCTTGTGAAGGGCAGACTGACATACAGCATGTTGCTCTGGTTTAGAAAAGAAGCTGCTTGGTGTGAATGGTGGAAAGGAGGTTCCAGTTGAGGAAGAAAGGCTGCAGACAATGGGTGGAAAATACTTACCATTTCAAGCCCCGAGAACGTGCCAAGACTGTGCTCCTGCTTGTCCAGGAAGAGTGTGGCCCTTTTATGAACAAGTACCGTAGGTCCTCCAACTCCATAGGCTTCCCTTTCGGCTGAGGATTGGCAATTGGTTGGGATTCAGTTTCAGTTGACTAACCTTGATGTCTCCCATAACAGAACTCATGATGACACTCTCTCAAGAAGCTGAAAGCCACTCCCGAATGACATAAAGTTAAAAAATATGAAGCAGGGTCACAGCAGTATGTTAGATGCATTGTTTTCCTAAACTTTGACTAAACTTCTCCCCTCACCTCAAGCAGCATTCAGAAGAGTCTTGTCTTTGTTCGGATCAGCAGGAGTCAGTGTCATGTACAGGAACCCAGGTTTTCATAAGTGAATCAGAAAAGTTTTATTCAGAGACTATAGATGTTCACCACAGATGTGTGTTGTCAGGACTGTGGTTCCAGCGTTAGTACAGTATCAAGCATACAATTATTCACTTTTTGAGCAGGCTGATATCTCATTTCCTCATGAAACTAAACAAACGTGTTTCTAATGTGAAATTGAAGGCTTTTGTGACCAGCATCCATAGTTTTTTGTCATTTTTTTTAGAATATGGCCACATAATCCAAGAAACCCAGAAAAAAAACTATAAACGTTTTTCTGCCTTTTCCCCATGGCCATGGGACTCTTTTCTCATGGGACTGAGCTTGGCTCTCCAGGCACAGTCTCTCCTCCTCTTTTCCATCTTTTCATTAACCATCAAAGGAATGTGAGCAGCAGTCCTGCTGATTTACTTGTGACTATGTATCCCATTATCCATATTACTCTCTTAGATTGTAAACCTGAGGGCAGGGAACCATCTAATTATAAGATTGTATGTACAGCACTGTGTAAATTAACAGTGCTATATAAATAAAGGTGAATAATAATAATAATACTACCACATAACATGCTATATACACAAGCAAAGCAGTGGCAGCAAATAATAGAATCCTAGAGTTGGAAGAGACCCCAAGGGCCATCCGGTCCAACCTCCTTCTGCCATGCAGGAACTCACAATCAAAGCAATCTTAATGACAGATGGACATCCAATCTCTGTTTCAAAACCCCTTAAAAAACTAACCCTATTAATCATAGAATCACAGAGTTGGAAGAGACCACAAGGGCCATCCAGTCCAACCCTCTGCCATGCAAGCAAGGCAAGCAAGGTGAAAGACCCAGCTCTTGCTACTCAGGGTGGACTTTCCAGAAGGGAGTGGAGCCTTTTCCTTGTTGAATCTGCCGTCATACAGCTGGCTTCCATCAGCCCAGAGAGACAAGAACTTTGGCTGAATGTGCAGGTGTCCAGGAAATTTGCCATGCCCTCAGACAGCAGTAATGGAAATGGATCCCATAAAACACAAGAACAAAAAAGGAGAAGCACTGGACACTTTTATTAGCAGGACTCTAATAATATTTCCTGCATGGCAGAATGGGGTTAGACTGGATGGCCCTTGTGGTCTCTTCCAACCCTACAATTCTATGATTCTATGACCAAATTAATTGGATCAGATATGAGTGAAATGCTTTGAAACTCATCATTGGGCACTGGTGACACACTCATTTATAGGAACAAGGATGAAATGTATGCTGTGTTCACAGCTGTGTCTGTTGCCTCTGTCTTTTTTTATTCCAATATGAATACCAATTCCTCCCAAAGCTGGGACTCACTTGGCCCTTGTGAAGGCTTAGCTATCCCTGCTTTGAAACTGGAGTTGTGAGTATCAATAATACTGTGGTACAGAATGGCAGTTTGAATTGGCCTTATCAAAATTGACTTTATCAGTGAAGGAGGTGTTACTTCAACTCGCTTTTGAAGGAAGTGGGTGAATAGCTAGATATCTAAAGTACATAGCTAGATAGCCAATGGATGGTGCAGTTGGATCTTTTGGCATTCCCCAGTTAGCACTGCCATTGAAAGGGTCTTACTTGGGTCATAGCTTTGGGCAACCAGCTTTCAGAATGGGAGGCTTGTTAAAGGATCCTGTTATGAACATAGGCGTCAGGCCAAGAATGCCAAATGCTTCAGAACAATACAGTCACATAGTGACATTTCTCTACATGGGAATGCTGCACATGTTTTTAAATTTAGCCAGGAGGTAAACTAATAGAATAATAAAAATAACTTGGCCAGCATGCATGAATTGGTCTCGCTTGAAGGTCTTCCTGATTCAGATATTTGTGTATGTATGTGTGTCTGAGAACATTTAGGTCTGTGGCATCATTCTTTCTGTCTGGTAGGATGGAGTAACATCAGAGAATAAAGGTGTTCAAAAGAGCAATTCTCTGAAGTATGGAGCTTTTGCCTTGAGGATAACTTGATCTGTTGTATGCCTGTGTCAAGTTAAACTTGGCCAGTGGCCATTGCCCCTTCCCCATGTCTAGTGCAAAAGTTATTCCCTTGCTATTAACCATCTTGACATTAGCAAGTGGGGAGCTTTTGATAATTGTGCACAAACAGCCCTCTCTGAAACAGCAGGCCATGTTTGTTTGTTTGTTTGTTTGTGCTGAAAACCCCAACTGAATTCTTCTCATTAATCAGCTTTACTGCAGAAGTAAAGCTAGAGGACTGAGAAATTAATTCTTGCTCTCTTGAAGACTGAGCTGCGAGAAAGCTAACTGTTCTATGCTGAATGAGGTCTTTTCAGTGAAGGAGTCCCAAAATGACCTCCCAGAGTAAACTGGCTGAATTCTTGTCCCTTTCATGGTTTTATCTTCCTTCCTCATCCCAAGTGGCTCATTCAAGTGACTGAAAAATCAAGAGAGAACTTGTAGGGAAAGGTAAGTGGCTTCAGTCGCTCATGGTTGAGCAAGACTGGCTGAATGAGACTACGTCTGAAAGGGATCTAGGAGTCCAAGTAGACCACAAGTTGAACATGAGACAACAGTGCGATGCAGCAGCTATAAAGGCCAATGTGATTTTAGACTGCATTAATAGAAATGTAGTGTCCAGATCAAGTAAAGTCATAGTGCCACTCTATTTTGCTTTGGTTAGGCCGCACCTGGAATAATACTGTGTCCAGTTCTGGGCACCGCAATTCAAAAAGGATGTGTACAAATATGGAGCGTGTCCAAAGGAGGGCAACCAAGATGGTGAAGGACCTTGAAACCATGACTTATGAGGAAATACTTAGTGAGCTGGGGATGTTTACCCTTGAGAAATGTTTAAGAGGGGATATGATAGCCCTGTTTAAGTACTTGAAGGGATATCATATTGAGGAGGGAGCAAGCTTGTTTTCTGCTGTTCCAGAGACTGGAACACAGAACAATGGATGCAAGCTAGAGGAAAAGAGATTCCACCTTAACAGTAGGAGGAACCTCCTGACAGAGCAGTTTGACAGTGGAAGACTCTCACCTGGAGAGTGGTGGAGTCTCCCTCCTTGAAGGTCTTTAAACAGAGGGTTCCTGCATGGCAGAATGGGGTTGGACTGGATGGTCCTTGGGGGTCTTTTCCAACTGTATGATTCTGTGAGCCCACCTTGGAGGTGGAAGGGAAGCGTTACTCCTGACCCAAGTTATCAATTTTGTATGATGTGCCTTAACCTGGATCCTGTGCATTCATCCTTATCTTGCTCACTACCTTCTTGTTGAACTCAGAGGCCTGCATTTATTTTTTAATATCTTCCACTGGGATCTCTGTGTCTGTTTTCATTTCTTTGGAGGAATGCTCTGGCAATGTCCTCTGTGTGTCTGTCCCTTTTCTCCACTGTTGTCTTCTCTGAAAATGTCAGATTTCCAGGTCTCAACCTGGGGAAGGTCTTCTCCATCCCCTGCTACCTGATATTTTCTCCCTTTTAAATGGAAGAAGTCAGGGTTTTTAATCTGGGAAATTCCCCATGCATTTTGCTACAGTGCAGTGCCTTCTCCCCAATGAAAATTCTTTTGGATTTCTCAGGAAAGAACTGCAGGCAGGATCTTGGACTTTTATGGATAATCTGCAGGTATACCTCAGATAACAAGTCAGTGTGTTCCTCTGCACTACTTCTTTAACACAACATTTGGGATCAGAGGCATAAAAAAGGAAAGGAATAAAGTTCCTTTACCACAGAAATGGAAGTGCCCTTCAACATGGCCTGGCAAACTTTTTATCCAAAACTATCAAAATACATATGAAATGAAACAACCAGGTCAGGTAAGTCTTGCAGGAGCAAGGAGAAACATTTTGAACCTTTTGGAGACTACTTCTTCCAAAATGCATAAAGGGCTTGTCTTTTTTCTTTCTTTCCCTAGCTTCTAGTTTTCTGATGATTTTCGCTTTAGGGGCCAGCCTTGTAAATCTGTACTTTTCCTTGACATACTGGGGGAAGCTGATGAGGCAGGCTTTTATGCTGCTATTTCCCCCCCCTCCCCATTTTTGCCTGTTTTGCTGTTCACACAGAGTAAGGGATTTTGGGAGCAGCTACTGTTTACCTTTCCTGTTGTAAACAGTAGTGCAGTCATCTAGATCAGAACCCTATTCTTTCACAGCTCAGACTTTATTGCATTATTTACTGTAAGCCAGTATAGCTACAGTACAGTCAACTGGAACAGAATCTTATTCTTTTGCCACTCAGACCTAATTGCACTGTTTTCTGCAGATGCACTGCTGCAGTCTGACACCAAAAGTTCTCCTGGTACCAGTACTTAAAATGTCCAACTAGAAAGAGGACAAAGAGGACAAAGGTGATGGGGAAAGTATATAAAGACTTGGTAAGAAGGTGCTTCACTCTCAAGGGCTTTGCTAATTCGGGCATGCCTGTATATAGATCTTCCTAGAACAATGTACCATATATCCAACAAAAACGTATCTCCTCCCAGGGGCATCATTTGAAAATTTTAGCTGATATGTGATGTAGTAATGACCAATGCAGATATAACAGGCAAGAAGGACTGGTAGTGAGTGGCTGTGAGGAGGTCTTTACCAGTAGAGCAGTGGATCCACTGGTCAGAAGAGAAATGTAAGGTACTGCACTTAGAGCAAAAAAATGAAATGTATAGATTTAGGATGGGGGACACCAGGCTTAAGGAAATTTATAGGTGTGAAAGGGATCTAGGAGTCCTAGTAGACCATAAGCTGAATATGAGTCAGCAGTGTGATGCAGCAGCTAAAAAGGCCAATGAGATTCTGGGCTGCATCAATAGCAGAATGCACTCATCCCTCCTGTGTGGGATGAGTGGCTTTAATATTTGCGGATTTGATTTATTCATGGATTTGATTAATATGTTCTCTCTAGAAATATATAGGTCCTCCAGCACAATTCTATTGCCAACTTTAACTAAAGGTTGCACTGAAAGACCTAGAGATTCCTAGAGAGAATACTCTACTAGGCATTTGTAGTTCCTCCAGTGCAGTTCTGTGGTCAGTGTCTGTCAGATGTTGTCAATAGAGTTGCACTGGAGGACCTAGAGATTCCTATAGAGGTGTCCTCTCAGGTAATTTCCACTCCTGGGAAAAGAGCGGGATACAATTATATATGAATATAACAACAACAACAACAACAACATGGTGTTTTTGTTGTTTGTGGTTTTTCCATATTCACGGGGGTCTTGTGCCCCTAACCCTAGCAAATTTGGAGGGACTATAGTGTCTATATGGAGGGAAATAATAGTGCCACTCTATTCTGCCTTGGTTAGGCCTCACCTTGAATAATCCTGTGTCCAGATCCTGTGTCCACAATTCAAAAAGAGTGTGGACAAATTGGAGCGTGTCCAAAGGAGGGCAACAAAAATGGTAAAGGGCCTGGAAACCATGCCTTGTGAGGAAAGACTTAGGGAGCTGGGTGTGTTTAGCCTGGAGAAGAGACGGTTAAGGGGTGATATGATAGCTATCCTTAAATATTTGAAGGGGTGTCACACTGAGGATGGAGCAAGCTTCTTTGCTGCTGCTCCAGAGACTAGAACATGGAACAGTGGATGCAAGCTAAAAGAAAAGGGATTCCATCTTGACATTAGGAGAAACTTCTTGACAGTAAGGGCTGTTCGACAGTGGAGCACACACCTTCAATGGAGAGTGGTGGAGTCTCTTTCTTTGGAGGTCTTTAAACAGAGGCTGGGTGGCCATCAGTCGGGTATGCTGTGATTGTGAGTTCTTGCATGGCAGAATGGGGTTGGACTGCATAGCCCTTGGGGTCCCTTCCAACTCTACAATTCTACGATTTTATATATTCTGAGGTAAGGCGGGAAAGGTGCTTTGTGAGCCCTTATCTGGGGACAGCTGAACATTTAGTTATTTATTTAATCAAGCATCTTTGCCTCTGGGCAACAATTGGCCTCCCAAGGAGAATAACCCTTTCCACTTGAGTAACCTCAGATCTTGAGATTTGGTGATGTTACAGGTACTGAGCCTGGAGGGACCAGCAGAGCACAGACTCTATGACTGAGCTGCACTTCTTAACTAAGCTGATAATTTGGACACAATTGCCCATTGCTCAGGTCATTGGCTTGGACTGTTTCAGTGTGCCTTTAGAAATGATTTTCCTTGCTTTGCTACTTCCTCTCTTCTCTGGATGAATTTGGTGTTTTTCATGCGCCCCCGTTCTGACAATATACCTGTATTACAGCAGTAATTGAATTGCTTGCTTCAAGGTTTACTTGAGGTTTTGTCAGGGTGGCTTTGTACTGTAGAAAAGGAGTCTGTTTCTAGATTGCAGACACGGTTCTGGTTCATGGCATTCTTTTCTCCAGATGTGAAATGGTAAAATGTAAAATGTAAAAAGATGTGAAATGGTTCTTTTCTGGTAGGTTGTAATTTTTCTGGTCTGCTGAATATGGATGCATCTTTCTTATTGCCTCTGCTTCGAAGAGTTTTTGCAAAGTGTTGAAAAGATGACAAGATAAACAGGGTGTTTTGCAGGTAAAATCACCCTAGCATAGCGTTAAGGAGCTAAGTTTATTTTTGGTTAAGGGAAGAATAAGTGGGTATATTAGTTATTGCCAGTTCTTATAAACATGAGCAGTGTGTATCTTATGTGTCTTCAAGTCAGCTGTGAGTTTTGAAGCTTTCTTCTTAGACAAGGAATCCTCAAAGGTGGGTGGTTTTACCAGTTCCTTCCAGTATCGGTTATTCACTGGTAGTCTCCCATCCACAGGTTGACCAGATGTCATAATTTTAAAGGGGGACAAGGTGCTGTAAAATGTAGGACATTCAAGACAAATGTAGGGCATTACAAAATAAAAGCCTGAAAGCACTCATACAGTTTGGTTCCAGGTCTCCCAGTGGATACTCAAATCCCATTAATACAATGGCATATTAAAATGGCGCCCCTTCTATAAAATGGCAAAATCAAGGTTTCCTTTTTAGAATTTATATTTTTAGAAAATATTTTCAAGCCGTGGATGCTTGAATCCATGGATAAAAAGTCTGTAGATCAGGAGGGCTAACTGTACAAATATAAAATCATTTCATAAGGCTTATTTTCAGCTGTATTACATATACATATCATGTCATGTCCTCAAACCCTATTTTTCTGATGAACTTTGTTAAAATGCCTTGTTGGCTTGCAGTATATTTACAGAACTCTGAGCAAGACAAAGGCTTAACGTTGTACTCTACTACCAATGAACCCTTGACTGAATCTACAGTGGTACCCCGGGTTACGAATCCCCCGAGGTACGAAAACCCCGGGGTACGAAAGAGCTGGGGCCGGAAAAATGGCCCCGGCTTGCGAAAAAAACCCGGGGTACGAAACAAAAAAAAGTGCAGTCCCTTTAAATTTGCTGTGCGGCGCAGCAAACAAAGCGGTCCCCCGGGTTACGAAAATTTCCGGGTTATGAAAGGTAATCCGGAACGGATTACTTTCGTAACCTGGGGGACCACTGTACATTTGAATTATTCCTTCATTTGCCCATTGTGCTGAAATTAAAGGGGGGGAGAGACTTTGCAAGATTCACATTGTGTCCTCAAACAACCTATTGCTTAACACATTTGCTGTCCCTTTTCCTTCTGAGAAGCAAACACACGCTGAGCTCTGGGTGCAAGTCTTGTCTGCTGCTGATCCTAAGAAAAAAAGGACTTTAGAGGGATCCATCATATCCTCGTATTTTTAGTGAGGAGAAGCTGACAAGTAGATGGATTTCTCAAAGGGGAAGAGCAACTGCTTTGTTACTCAGTGGGCTTCGTAGTCCTGATCAAAATGGAGAACATTTTGGAATTCCTCCTGGACAGAGAGTTGAAATGTAGGACATAGAATCGTTGAGCTGGCAGGAGAAGAGATTCCACCTCAACATTAGGAGGAACTTCCTGTTTGACAGTGGAACACTCTCCCTCGGAGGGTGGTGGAGTCTCCTTCCTTAGAGGTCTTTAAGAAGAGGCAGGATGGCCATCTGTCGGGGATGCTTTGATTGGGAGTTCCTGCATGGCAGGGGGTTGGACTGGATGGCCCTCGTGGTCTCTTCCAACTCTATGGTTCTATGATTCTACCTCAAGGGCCATCCAGTCCCTTCTGCCATTCAGGAATACACCATCCAAGCCCTCCCTGGGACGAATGGCCATCCAACCTCTGTTTAAAGACCTCCAAGGAAAGAGACTCCACTACTCTCCAAGGCAATGTCTTCCACTGTCAAAAAGCTGTTACTGTCATGAAGTTCTTCCTAAGGTTTAGGTGGAATCTCCTTTCCTGTAGAATCCATGTTCTCTGGAGCAGCAGAAAACAAGCTCGCTCCATCCTAGATATGACACCCCTTCAAATACGTAAACAGGGCTATCATATCACCCATTAACTGTATCTTTTCCAGGCTAAACATACCCAGCATGCTAAATCTCTTCTCATAAGGCTTTATTGTTTCCAGATCCTTCACCATTTTGGTGGTCTTCCTTTGGACATGCTCCAATTTGAATTCTTTTGCCCAGAACTGGACACAAGATTATTCCAGGTGAGGCCTGACCAAAGCAGAATTGAGTGGCACTATGACGTTCCTCGATCTAGACACTATATGCCTTGGAAAAGGAAGACAGCTGGTCACCTTGCTTATTCAATTAGTTCCTTTGGGGATATGACTAAAAGAATTAGGATTAAAATGCCATGTTCCAAGTAACTTCAGGTCTAATATGAATAAAACCTTATCAGCAGAAGTTGACCAAAAAGGTGTAGAAATGCTTTGACAAGGTTCCCCATGACATTCTTGCCAACAAGCTTGTAAAATGTGGGCTAGACAAGGTAACTGTTACATGGATTTGTAACTGGTTGACTGGCCGAACTCAAAGGGTGCTCAACAATGGCTCCTTTTCATCCTGGAGAGAAGTGACCACTGGGGTCCCACAGGGCTCTGTCCTGGGCCCAGTGCTATTCAATATCTTTATTAATGACTTGGATGACAGAATTGGGGGCATACTTATCAAATTTGCAGATGACGCCAAATTAGGAGGAGTAGCTAATACCTCAAAGGACAGGATCAAAATTCAAAATGACCTGAATAGACTAGAAAGCTGGGCCAATGCTAACAAAATGAAATTCAATGCAGAGAAATGTAAGGTACTGCACTTACGGTGCAAAAATGAAATGCACAGATATAAAATGGGGGACACCTGGCTGAATGAGACCACATGCGAAAGGTATGAATCCAAGTAGATCATAAGTTGAACATAAGTCAATAGTGCTATGTGGCAGCTAAAAAGGCCAATGCTATTTTAGGCTGCATCAATAGAAGTATAGTGTCTAGATCAAGCGAAGTAATAGTGCCACTCTATTCTGCTTTGGTCAGGCCTCACCTGGAATACTGTGTCCAGTTCTGGGCCCCACAATTCAAAAAGGATGTGGAGAATCTGGAACGTGTCCAAAGGAAGCCAGTAAGGGCTGTTTGACAGTGGAACACACTCGGAGTGTAGTGGAGTCTCCATCCTTGGAGGTCTTTAAGCAGAGGCTGGATGGCCATCTGTCGGGGATGCTTTGATTTGGAGTTCCTGCATGGCAGGGGGTTGGACTGGATGGCCCTTGTGGTCTCTTCCAACTCTATGATTCTATGATTCTATGAAATTTACATGGATGAATTATATATATTATAAAGAAGCAAAAGCCTGGAGAACTGACGCATGAGCTGAGAATTTGGGTGGGTGGGTGGACTGGAGGTAGAAGTGTTGCACACGAAGCATGTTTGCAGATACAAGAGAACGGAGCCCCTCTGTTTCTCTTCGAAGCCTGAAGAAATGTCTGAGGCGGCTGCTTCGCCCCTTGCCCTTCAGATCCGCCAGTAATGCTCTGTGGCCAGCCTGGAGTCCCTGGTCACTCAGAGTTTTTCTCTTTTCCTCCTTCTGCTGCCTCTGGAGCTGTGCTTGGAGTGAGTTGTCCCATTTGGCTTGTTTTCTCCTCAGGTCTATTTTTGGCCTGAGAGCCAAACAAGGTGACAGGACGGGGATGCCTGGCGTTCTTTGGGACTCAGCTAGAAAGGAGGGCAGCTATTATGAGAGCCCGTTGAAGAAGCAACTCTGTTTATCTGTTTATTTTGGGGCTATTTGTTTAGCTAGGCAGCTCCTAGAATGACATAAACAATAACAAAATGAAAGTAAAAAAAGAACTGGGAACAAGCAAAGGATCCTTGCTCCGCTTATGAAAACAGCAGCAGGATCTGAGGCTTGTTCTTTTTAATCCTTTCCTCGGAGAAGAAAATACAGGAGGCCCTTGGTTCGGTTCCAGGACACCCCTCTGGATACCAAAATCCGTGGATGCTCAACTCCCATGATATAAAGTGGGGTATTATTATTACTATTACTGCTACTACTACAACTGCAGTGGGCCCTTGGTATCTGGTGGGGTTTGGTTCCAGGACCATCTGTGGATACTAAAATCCATGGATGCTCAAGTCCCATGATAAACAATTGGGGTGGTGATGATGATGATGATGATGACGATGGTTACTGTTGGCCCTTGGTATCCACTAAGGATAAGTCCCATTATATACAATGGCAAAGTAAAATAGCTTATATAAAATGGCAAAAGTAAGGTTTGTGTTTTGGAATTTATGTTTGTTTTGAATATTTTCAAGCTGTGGATGTTTGAATAAAGAATCAGTGGATATGGGAGGCTGAGTGTAACACTTTTTGTCCACACACACTTCAGGTTCCTATTTCAGGGGAGATGTTGTGCGAACAATGGATGTACTGAATGTCGAGTGTGAGAAATATGACAGTGTACTTCCCTCAGGGGTGGTGATGCCTCATCTTTTACTACTGTACTCTTGTAATCTGTGCTGCCCGGAATGGGATGCCTGGACGTCAGAGGCATCTCCTGGATATAGTTGATGACTTGGTTAGGGATGACTGACACCTCCCCTCCTCCTCACGCTGCTGGCCTCTTCCCCTTCTTTCCCTCACCATGGGATGTGCATGGAGGTGGCACAGATGGAGGGGAGGGGGACCTGTCATCCTTGCTGTTGTGTCTCCAGACCACTCTCCAAGGCAATCTAGATCACATTTTTAGCTGCCACATCACACTGCTGGCTCATGTTCAACTTGTGGTCTACTAGGGCTCCTAGATCCCTTTCACAAGACCACATATGAGAGGGATCTAGGAGCCCTAGTAGATCACAGCTTGAACATAAGTCAACAGTGTGATGCAGCAGCCAAAAAAGCCATTGCAATTTTAGGCTTCATCAATAGAAGTCTAGTGTCCAGTTCAAGGGAAGTAATAGTGCCACACTATTCTGCTTTCGTCAGTCCCCACCTGGAATAATCTTGTGTCCAGTTCTTGATATCACAGTTCATAAAGGATGTTGAGAAGCCGGAGCACGTCTAGAGGAGGGCCACCAAAATAGTGAAGGACCTGGAAACCATGCCTTAAGAGGAACGATTTGGGGAGCTGGGTATGTTTAGCCTGAAGAGCAGAAGGTTAAGGGGAGATATATAAGAGTCCTATTTAAGTACTTGAAGGGATGCCATATTGAGGAGGGAGCAAGGTTGTTTTCTGCTGCTGCTTCAGAGAATAGGACACAATGGAGCAATGGATGCAAGCTACAGGAAGAGAGATTCCACCTCAGCATTAGGAGGAATTTCTTGACAGTAAGTGCTGGTCTCCTTCTTTGGAGGTCTTTAAATGGAGGCTGGATGGCCACCTGTCAAAATGCTTTGATTGAGAGTTCCTGCATGACAGAATGGGGTTGGACTGGATGGCCCTTGCGGTCTCTGCCAACTCTAGGATTCCATGATTAGTGATCTGTGTTTAGTACATGCATTCAGTTTGGGGGAAGATTTGTTATAAGGCTTTGTAAAACTGCATCCAAGTTGTCCTACTCGGTGGATTGTGTTTGAAATGCTGCTTATTTCTTTTTTTAACTTGGCTTTATTCACCTCTCAATTGGAACTAGTAAAAATGTAAAAGCAAGGAAGCCACATTTGTAGCGGCTGGGATTACGCCAGAATGGGTGTTCCTGTTTGCATCCCTTCAGCAGGTGTGTGTGTGACTGTTTGTCCTTTTAGTTGTGGTTGCTCTTTCAGTGCTGTAGCCTAGGATTTTCCAGAGGCCAGTAAGCTCAGGTTGTAAGTTGGTTTCCTGTTGGGCTTTGGATTGTTGGGCACAAATGGTGCACAATTTAAAATAAACAAAGAGACAGGCAAGAGGCAGAGGAAGATTTTGCTCCTGGCTGACATTCTTTCACTCTGGGTGTCGGACACTGGCTCCTTTTTCAAGATACATCAGCAGAGCTGGAGATGAAGAGGTTTGGGCTTTGCATGCCAGCATCTCTCAGAGAAATTTCTGCCTCCTTCCACAGATAACAGAGATTGATGGTCCTGGTTACAGGAAGCAAAGTAGTAATGAGCAACCAGCCCATTGCATATGTGCAAGTTGGATTTCCTGCTCATTTCAGGTGCTAAATATGCTTGATACTTGAATACTCTCGATAGGCAAATAAGTATTTAAATGCTATTAGTCTCTATATTGGGAGAAAGGTGGGATATAAGTAGAGGAGGAGGAGGAGGAGAATAATCTTTCTATAACTCTAGGAGTCCAAGTAGAGTATAAGTTGAACATGAGTCAACAGTGTGATGCGGCAGCTAAAAAGGCCAATGTGATTTTAGGCTGCAGCAATAGAAGTATAGTGTCCAGATCAAGGGAAGTAATAGTGCCACTCTATTCTGCTTTGATCAGGCCTCACTTGGAATAATCCTGCATCCAGTTCTGGGGAAAACAATTCAAAAAGGACATCCTAAGGTGGGCAACTCAAATGGTGAAGGGTCTGGAAACCATGAACCCTTATGAGGAGAGAATTAGGGAACTGGGTTTGTTTAGCCTGGAGAAGAGAAGGTTAAGGGGTGACATGATAGCCCTGTTTAAATATTTGAAGGGATGCCACATGGAGGTGAGAGCAAGCTTGTTTTCTGCTTCTCTAGAGAACAGGACCCAGAATAATGGATGCAAGCTAATGGAAAAGGGATTCCACTTAAACATTAGGGAGAATCTTCTGAAAGTAAGGGCTGTTTGACAGTGGAAGACATTACCTTGGAGGGTGATGGAGTCTTCTTCCTTAGAGGTCTTTAAAAAGAGGCTGGATGGCCATCTCTCAGAGGTGCTTTGATTGAGAGTTCCTGCATGGCAGGGGGTTGGACTGGATGGCCCTTGGGGTCTCTTCCAACTCTATGATTCTATGATTTCTTGCCTGAGGGGTAAGTGCTTCTACCCCAGTCCTTCCAAGGGCTGGATGGAGTGCCAAACATACCAAAAAATGTAAATGTAAAAGTAACCAGAAGTCCGCATCCCTTTTTGGAAAAAAAAAATTAGGGTTGTTTTGATGCTAAACAGTACGTGAACCAAATCCTGTGTGAACTTGGGAGCTGGGCGAAGTACTTGGAAGTAGTACTTGGAAGGGAGACTGCCAATGGAGACCAGGTTCTACAGACTATATTTCAGCCAAAGGAACTGGCCAAACTGCTTCTGAGGATTCATGGCTTAAGAAAACCCTGTGAAATTAATATTTGGGTTTCCATAAGTTGACTGGTGACATGGAGGTACATACACACACAAACACTGCTGAAGCTCAGTGAAGCTTTGAATGGTCCAGGAGTGTCAGTGGTAGATATTTCAGGTCTTAGCAGAGCATCTCTTTTCTCCCAGGTAGTTCAAGGTGGGTGTCTTCAGTGGGTCAAGGGTCCAGTTTTATTCCCTGCATGACCTAATGCAGACAAAAAGACCCAGATAGTGGTGTTTTTGCAGCCCAACCCCTCAACCCAAGGTAACTAAAACCTCACTGCTAGTTTTAGAAACATCTCCCACAAACCTCCTTCCACACACTGTTCACAGTTCTCATTTGTTAATGATGTTTTCCCCACTCATGTGTGTATTTGCAAAAAATAAATACATGGGGAGCTGCCCATTGTACACTCTGGCCTCAGGGTCTGTACAGACTGGCCACAATGTCCAGCCTGGGGGCAGAGCTGGAGCGTGACATCTGCATGACACACACCGACATGGTGCCGCATTCTGCACCACATGGTGGGTGGCGTATTGGTGCCCCTCTGGTCACCAAAAAGCTACAGCACTGGCGGCTATGGCAGTGCCACGGAAAGGTCAGATTGGGTCCGCAGCATTTTTTTTCTCCATGGCCCTGATGTGGCCACGGTCTGTACAGCCTCTCAGTCTCTAGAAAAGAGAGCTCCTTTTCTTTTTACTTTTATTACCTTTCTCGGGAAGGTGTTTAGGAAGGGATATGCAGAATTCCCTTCCAGAGAGCTGTAGGGCCTCCCCAAACCTCAAATCCTAGGATTTCATAGGATGACACCATGACAGTTAAAGAGGAATCAAAGCCTGATAATCCTGTAGTGCGACAAGACACTCTTTGCTCTTCATAGCACAAACATGTCCGGTGAGGGGCTAGTTTTGGTTGGCTTCTGCAGTGATGTGGAGCTTTAATGGGTCTCGCTGTCCCCACAAATGACCCCTGGGAATATATTCCTGGCCTTCCCCCTCAGATAGCAGTTTTCCATGATACCATTGTAGAAGAATTATTCTCCTCACTGCTTTTCTAAAGAGAGAGAGGGAATCTGTTTGCGTATGCCTGGTGTATTATGGAAGGCCCCTAAGGCAGAAATAGAACAGGTGCTATTCTGGTAACAGTTCACATGACCAGGCAGCCCAAAAGTTTCAGGGGTGGCCTGCTGCCCTGGGCCTCTTCTGCTTCTCCCCACTCTCTCAGAGTGACCTGAGTGTTCTCTGTATCCTGAAATTTCCTCACGCTGGAGCGTCCTCCTCACTGTCAGCCGCAGCCTTGAGGAAAAGCATCTGGCAGTGTGTTGAAAGGTTCAAGACTGTCAGGGCTGTTGTGTCTCTTTAAGCAACACGGCTGTTATCGGGCCACGCTGAGGGCACAGCCAGGTTCACGGCTCACAAAGAGAGTGTCAAAGTGAGATACCGTATATACTCAGCTATAAGTTGATCCCATGTATACGTCGAGGACAGTTTTGGGGCCACAATTATGGATTTTTTTAATGACCCATGAATAAGGCGTGCAACAAAGAATTTAAAGGATGAAGAAAAGGAAAATGATGGCAAAGGAGGTACAAAATTCCAGCAGACATAACAGTTTGTAAAGGCTGGATCAATGGGAAAATAGAGCTCATCAATGCTTCCAGAACCGATTACGCTCTAGTCCAGTGGTCCCCAAATTGTGTCCTTTAAGAGATTTTGAACTTCATCTCCCAGAAGTCTCAACCATGTTGGCCAGTAGTCTGGGATTCTGGAAGCTGAAGTCCAAAATCTCTTAAATGGCACAGTTTGGGAACCACTGCTCTAGCCCTTCCCCAGGGCATGGTTCCTTTATTTATAAACGTACAGTACAGTCGCCCCTCCATTTTCACAGGCAATCTGCTCCAGACACCACCACCTTTGCGAAAACAAATGTGCATATATTCAAGCCCCGTTGGTTTAAATGGTGGTGCACTCCTACAGGCGCGCACCCCATTGTTTCCCCCTCATTTATATGCGAGAGATGCGGATCTGAAGTCTGCACACATGGAGGGGTGAATGTATTTACATTGATGCGTGGATAAGTCGACTTGGATTTTTGGGGTCAATATTTTGACTAAAATTTCTAGATTTATACATGAGTATCTACAGTAATTTATCTGGAAGAAGCAGGGTGCTTAAATCCCTTGAGACCAATTGGGATTTTCCCAGGCAGGGAGAGTCCCCACTGCCCCAGAGGCTGTGGGCAAGAGTTTCTGGGTTGCAGTGAATGTCACAAACTTCCCCATTACCAACACCATCAGGATGCTGGCATTCATCCTCCTCCACTGCCGCCTCTGTTGAGCTCAGGCCGGCCTCAGCGGTCCTTTTTTATGCAATTTTCCTGCCATGCCCTAGTAAGGGAAATGTTTTTGCTTTTTGGATATGAGGGGAAGGAGGGGGAGCAGGCGCTGGAGAGAATGGGAGGAATTTGGTTCCTTGCACACTCTAGGAGTCACTTATCGTTACTATCTGTGGCTGGGCTAGGAGGGAATCTAGGGTCTTCCCCTCCCTCTGCAACAGGCCACTGTGGCTGAACTGGCGTCAGTCAGACCCTAACAGAATGAGGCCACGGTGCAAAATCAGATACGGCTCTTGCTGATTCATTCAACACTGACCGCTGCATTCTCTGAAAGACTCCTGCCTTGACCTACAGGCTGTTGGCTGGACTGGGCCCTGATTGTGGAGATTGAATGCTCTAGGGACATGCCCTCTGGAACCATGTATGAAGTTAGCATGGATCCAATCCTAATCGAATATGGGCAGTTTTGTAATACAGTTGTCCCTCCACATTTTCTGAGGTTAGGGATGAAGGACCCCTGTGAATGTGGAAAAACCACAGATTAAAAAAACACTATTCTTTTACCTTGGAGAACACCTCTCTAGGAATCTCCAGGTTCTCCAGTGCATCTGGCAGAAGTTGATCCTAGAATCATGCTGGAGGACATGCAGATGCCTAGAGAAATGTTTTCTCTAGGAACCTTTAGGTTCTCCAGTACAACTCTATGACCAGCTTCTGGCAGAGTTGCACTGGAGGACCAAGAGATTCCTAGAGAGATCATATTAATCAAAACTGCAATAATCAAATCCGCAAAAGTCAAAGCTGCATATTTGGAGGGCCAACTGTACTGATGAGAAAGGTCTCCAAAAGGAAGACCCTCTCCTTGAAAAAAAGTCAAATGAACACGTGTGAAGTCTTTTCCTAACCTTTGATGATATGTGTTTCATGACATTTTCCTGGCAAGACATGCTGCGAGGGGCTTTGCCATTGCCTTCCTGTGATGCTGAGGGATAATGTGACTTACTTAAGCTGGGGTCTCCATATTAGAGCAGAGTTTCAAACCCTGGTCTCCTGAAACCACTACAACATGTTGCCTCTAAAATATGGAAACCCTATGCTAGGGGTTTACTTAGCAAGATCTGGTACAGAGGAGGTTTGCTTCCATTGCCTCCCTCTGAGCTTGGGAGTGTATGACTTGTGCCAAAGGTCTCCCAGGACTTTTCTGTGGCTGAGCGGGGATTTGAACCCTGGTATCTCAGAATACTAGTCCAGCACTCAAACCCTTACACTTTGTTAGCTGTAAAACAAAAACAAAACAGGGTTCTCTTGGCAAGATTTGTTCAAAGGAGGTTTGCTATAGCCTTCTTCTGAAGTTATCTATTGGGTTTCAATGGCTGAGCAGGGATTTGATCCCTAATTTCTCAGAGTCCTAATTCAAAACTCAAACCATTGCACCATACTACAATGTCCAGTGTCCAAAGCAGGGCCACCAAAATGTTGAAGGGTCTGAAAACTATGCCCAGTGAGGAGCGACTTAGGGAGTTGCTGGGTATGTTTATCCTGTTAAGACATAATAATAATAATAATAATAATAATAATAAAGTTTTATTTATAGCCTGCTCCTCTGTATCCAATAGGAGTGGGTTACATCAATGATTAATGAGATGATTAAAAGGTGATATGATAGCCCTGTTTAAGCATTTGGAGGGGTGTCACATTGAGGAGGGAGCAAGCTTGTTTTCTGCTGCTCCAGAGAATAGGACACAGAACAATGGATGCAACCTCCAGGAAAAGAGATTCCATCTAAACCTTAAGAAGAGCTGCCTGATGGTAAGAGTAGTAAGAGGAACACACTCCCTCGGAGGCTGCTGGAGTCTCCATCTTTGGAGGTCTTTAAACAGAGGCTGGATGTCTGTCTGTCGGGGGTGCTTTGATTGTGAGTTCCTGCATGACAGAATGGGTTTGAAAATTAAGGCCTTTGATTCTATAATACTGTCTCAAGCCTGTGGTGTCTCTTGGTCTGACTTTCCATTCTTGCCATATAAGAGATGTCAGTGATGCAAATTGGGCATTCTGCAGATGATGTTGGACTACACCTCCCAGCAGCCCTGGCCCAGCATAGCCAAGGGTGAGGGGTTATGGGAGTCTGCAGTTCAGTAACATCTAAAGAGCCATATGATTCCCACCACTGAGTGGGTAGTGCCTCTTTCTGGAATGAGGAAGTATAGAGGAGTAGGGTCAGGAGAATCATTTGAGCAAGGCAAACTAGTTGAAGTTTTGGTGCACCTGACAGATTTTGGCCCCATCTAAATGCACCTAAATTTGCCTGGAAAAATGCTGAATTTTCTACTCTATACATGAGTTTTGGGTGGTCTGTAACTCACGCAGGCCTTAGAGAGCCTACTGTTGCGTTGGTGGCTCAGTGCCTGTCCATTTACATGTAACTGGAGAGACATCCCTGTATTGTTCACACAATGAATCCAAAGTCCAAAATAATCATTTTTGGAATCTCTGGTTTAATTCTTATTCAGTTATTCCGAGTTTTGGGTGGCTTTGCTCCCGGCACCCTCTGTCGTTCCTATTCTCATAGCCTGATTAGATTTATAGAGTGGTAGATAAAATGCAAATGAGGATTAAATGAGGACGCACATTATAGATGGAAGCCTTTGGAGAGGGCAGGGAAGGAGACTCTCCCCATTGGCCCCCGTCCAGTGCTTTGGGCTGGAATTGTGAATATGCACAGGACAAAAAAGGGCTTGAAATCAGAGCAGACTTCCCCTCACCTTTCAAAGTGCTGGGAATGTACCTCTTGTTCCTTCTGCTTCCACAGCAACAGCCTGCTTTTCAGAGGCCAGTAAGCAGCTGGCTGATTCATTGGGGCCTGATAATCTCCTGGTAGAGCAGCTTGCTCCTTTCTTGGTTTTTTAAAGCAGGCGGATAGATGAAATGCATGTGCCATCCGTGATAGTTTTCACAAGAGTATTTCCCATGTTTGGTGGCTATGGAAAATAGTAATCAATCAAAGGATGATAATCAATCAAGGGAAGTGATAGTGCCACTCTCTTCTGCCTTAGTGAGGCCTCACCTGGAATAATCTTGTGTCCAGTTCTAGGCTCTACAGTTCAAAAAGGCTATTGACTAATTGGAGCGTGTCCAAAAGACGGTGACCAAAATAGTGAAGGATCTGGAAACCATGAAGCCCTCTGAGGAGAGGCTTAGGGAGCTGGGTACGTTTAGCCAGGTAAAGAGATAGTTGAGAGGTGATATAATAACCCTGTTTAAATATTTGAAAAGATGTCATATTGAGGATGGAGCAAGCTTGTTTTCTGCTGCCACAGGGAATAGGACACATAGCAGTGTATGCAAGCTACAGGAAAAGAGATTCCAACTCAACATTAGGAGGAACTTCCTGACAGTAAGGGCTGTTTGACAGTGGAAGACATTGCCTTGGAGTGTGGTGGAGTCTCCTTCTTTGGATGGCCATCTGTTGGGGATGCTTTGATTGTGAGTTCCTGCATGTCAGAAGGGGGTTGGACTGGATGGCTCTTGTGTCTCTTCCAACTCGATGATGATGATGATGACGACGACGACAATGATGATGATAATAATTCTTCTTCCTCTTTATATCCTACATTTCCCCTTGAAGTCCAAGGCTCAAGGTCGTTGGCAGTTTAAAACAAGCACAATGTATGTGAAGGCTTTCACAGTCAGCATCCCTAATTTTCTGTGGGTTTTTCAGGCTATGTGGCTGCATTCTGGAAGAATTTATTCCTGACATTTTGCCTGCATCTGTGGCTGGCATCTTCGGAGGGTGGTGGCATGGAAGTAAGTGGGGTATATATACCTGTGGGACCCTTGTTTGTTTAATGGTGGAGTTAGTTTGTGTGTTGGACTGTGCTGAATGGTGCAGCCTGGAGGTGTGTTGTGTGGAGGATATGCCAACTTTGTTCACTTTAAGGGTTTTTTCTTTCCTGTTGTCCAGGTATTTGTAGCTTCCCTGTGTATTCTGACCTAGTTGTTGGCCTGGTCCAGGATTTCAGTGTTTTCAAACAGCTTTTTGTGCCCGGGATGGTTTATAAAGTGTTCTGCTATTGCTGATTTTTTTTTTTTGGCTGGCCCAGTCTGCAGTGTCTCTTGTGTTCCCTGATTTGTATTGGGATGCTACTTTTGGTGGTCCCTATGTAGACTTTTCCACAGCTGCACCGTATGTGGTCAACTCCTGCAGCCGCAAGAGGGTCACTCCACAGTTGCAGACAAAATATCAGGAATAAATTCCTCCAGAGTGTGGCCACACAACCTGAAAAGCCCACAGAACACTAAGCACAATATTCCCTTGATTGATTATTATCCTTTGATTGATTACTATTTTCCATAGCCCCAAAACGTACAAAAGGTCAATGTTGAAAAAGAACCGAACAGTCAATAACATTTAAAATATGCAATTATAAATAATAAAAATGGAATTGAAAACAGTCCAATCCAGTTTGTGACAACTCCATCTTAGGGTTTTCTTGGCAGGAGGAGGTTTTGCCATTGCCTTCCTCTGAGGCTGAGTGAGTGTGACTGGAGCGGATGTGTCTGTGGTCAAGTGGGGATTTGAACCCTGGTTTCCTGGAGTCCGGGTCCAGCACCTGCACCACTACACCATGCTGCCTCTCCTAGGGCTTTCTTGGTAATCTTTCTTCCATTGAGGTTTGCCATTGTCTTTCTCTGAGGCTGAGAGAGTGTGTCCTTTATTGGCTGTTTTTTGCCACTGTGTCACACAGTTAATTCATTATGCAAAGGGATCTTTGAAGTTGCGTCTTTGAATTCTTCAGTTAACTCATGTTTACCTTGTAGTCTAGTAAGATCTAGATCAATTTCATACGTGCACATTTGATCCAGTTAGGGGATGATGATGATGATAATGGTGATGATGTTGATGGGCTTTTAAAAATACATTGTTTTATTGATTTTAATCTAAAACATATTCTAACACGTTTCTCTTTTGCATATTTGTTTACATAGCATTTTCAACTTTGTTCCCTTTTTAACTTCTTCAAATTATAAATTTATACATTCTTATATATAATATATATATATATCTGTTCAGATTCTTCTTCCATAATTTATATCAATGCATCATTACAACATGTCAAATTGTATGCATCTTATCCATTTTATTTTCTTTCACATATGTCTAAACATTTTGGCGTGATTTTTAAGCATGGGTTATCATTATATCAAAGCTTTTCCAAATGATAAATATTAATTATTTCCTCCCTATACTAACTATTGACCATTTTCTTTTCTCTTCTTAAACCTTGGACCATATTTCTTTACAGTAATTCATTATTATGTTCCAGTCTTCATTATTTTCATTTGTTGCTTTATCCTTTAATAAAATTGTAAGCTTATCCATTTCAAGCATGTCCAAAGTTTTATTTAGGCAAGCATCTATTGTTGGAATTTCAGTACTTCTCCACTTTTTCGCAAAAGAGATTCTGGCAGCTGAAACTATATGGAGTATATGTGGTGCTGATGTTGATATTTACATCTTGTATTTCCCCCAGAACTGGTACTCAAGGCAGTTTATAATTTAAAGAGAAACCAAAGGTCTGCTTCTGTTGAACTTTACCCACCTACCTGTGGAGTGAGAGAGGAAGACCTATGTGCCTGAACAGAAGGCAAGTGAGTCTTGCTGGTGTACACTAGGAGCTGGTTTCAGTGGTTTCCTATTCAGTATGATTCAGTGGCCAAAAAACTTGGCCTGCAAGGAGTGCTCAGGGTGCTTTATTTTGACCAAGGACAACCTGCTGCAAGGGTGGCTGTTGGAATGAAATGGGCAAAGCCCTGTATATGCCACTTCCGGGGGGAAAGGAAGTATAAAATGTGGAAGTTGCTCAGAAGTTGCATGCTTTGTTGCTCAGACTCTGAACAGTGGGCACGGCAGCGGGCAGAGATTGAAAATAAGATGGGTAGATCCCGCTGAACTGGGCTGTATAAGCCTGTGATAGACCAGGGTCTTTATGCAAGAGGGTGCTTCATGCCACAGCCATAAAGTATTTTTCTCCTGGGGCTTTCCTCCTGCTTCTTTTGCATCCCCAGAAAATGTACAAACATTATTTATTTCTTACTGGGTTTGCTTTTGCCAAAGTAGTAAAATGGGCATTAGACAATGCAGCTGTTAGGTGGATTCATATCTAGTTGACCAGCCAAAACCAAAGGGTGCTCAGCAATGGCTCATTTTCTTAATCCTGGAGAGAAGTGACCAGTGGGATGTCCAGTAGGGTTCTGTCCTGGGCCCAGTTTGGTATTCAGAATAATAATAATAATAATAATAATAATAATAATAATATTTCCCGCCTCTCCGCATGGATCAAGGCTAAAGTACAGCATATAAAAACAGTGATACAATATACACTTAAACAGGCTGGAATATTCCTTAGGTTCGACTATGGCGGGTCAAATGGGTAGGCCTGCTGGAAGAGATCCCTCTTAAGTGCCTTCTCGAAGGCACCTAGAGTGTTGATAAGATGGATCTCTTTGTCAATGACTTGGATGAAGTAATAAAGGGCATGCTTATGAAATTTGCAGATGACACCAAATTAGGAGGAGGAGCTAATACCCCAGAGGACAGGATCAAAATTCAAAATGACCTGAATAGATTAGAAAGCTGGGCCAGAGCTAACAAAATGAATTTCAACACAGAGAAATATAAGGTACTGCACAGGGAGGCAGGGATGAAATGCACAAATATGGGATGGCTTGACAAAACTCCATGTGAAAGGGATCTAGGAGTCCTATAGACCACAAGTTGAACAGGCGTCAACAGTGTGATGGGGCATCTAAAAAGTCTAATGTGATTTTAGGCTGCATCAATGGAAGTATAGTGTGTAGATCAAGGGAAGTAATACTGCCACACTATTCTGCCTTGGTCAGGCCTTATCTGTCCAGTTCTGGGCATCACAATTCAAAAGGGATGTGGACAAATTGGACCATGTCCAAAGGAGGGCCACCAAAATGGTGAAGGGCCTGGAACCCACCAAGTCCTAAGGGGAGCAACTTAGAGAACTGGATACGTCTAGTTTAGGAAAGAGGAGGTGGACAATATGATGATATGATAGCCCTGTTTAAATGTTTGACGGTATGTCCTATTGAGGATGGAGCAAACTTGTTTTCTACTATTCCAGAAAACAGGACACAATGCAAGCAACAGGATGCAAGCAACATAAGAAGAGATTCCAGCTCAACATTAGGAGGAACTTCCTGACAGTTAGGGCTGTTTGAGGTGGAAGATACTCCATCAGAGCATGATGGAGTCTCCTTTGGAGGTCTTTAAACAGAGGCTGGATGGCCATCTGTCGGGTATGCTTTGATTGAGAGTTCCTGCATGGCAGAATGGGGTTGGATTGGATGGCCCTTGGGGTCTCTTCCAACTCTGTGATTCTGTGCGTATCCTTAACCATGTGCCTTCCACAGCTGCAAAGGTGTTGTTCTCTGGGGATGGTCTCATGTCTACTTCCATAAAGTTAGCTTTCCTTAAGTCAGGAAGGCCAGTCAGAGGTGTGGTTGTTCTGGATAGTGCCTTCCTCTTGTTTGCGTTGTGTGTGTGTGTGTGTGTGCATTTAAAGATCAGTCAGGGCAGCTCCTTGAGTTTTATCTGCGTTCAAAGGTTCCGTTAAACAAAGAATTCTTTGTTCTTTTTGCACCTTAAAGGTTGTGTCTGGATGGAAACAATTGCTTTCATTTGGCATAATCAGTGGCCTTCAAGACTGAAGCCATCAGCAGCGATGATCTTTTCAGACAATAGACTTCCTTTGATCGAGGTGTTGATTAGTTTTTTCTTTGTATTAGGGTTACACAATGGACACAATGCAAAACGTAAAACTTCTCTCCATTCCTGAGTCAGTGTGCCCTTTTGCAGAGATGGATAATGGCTGGGATGGGGATGTTTTGTACTTATAATTTTTATTCTGGCAACCAGAACTTGAATACATATTTCCAGAGCACAACCGGTATCTTAACAATCTGATGCTGGCTCTTAAAAGCAAGAACAAACCCACGCCTGGAGTTTGCATCTAGGCATTTTAAATACATTTTCCGGTCATAGCCATGACTGTTTACAAATAGCATTCTCCTTATTCAGACTTCTGAACAGCAAATCTTTTTCACATGAGTAAAATATCAGCCCTGGTGGCGCAGTGGTTAAATGCCTGTACTGCAGCCACTCACTCAAAACCATAAGGTGGCGAGTTCAAGACCAGCAAAGGGCTGAAGCTCGACTCAGGCTTGCATCCTTCCGAGGTCGCTAAAATGAGTACCCAGATTGTTGGGGGGCAAATAGCTTACAATTGTAAACCGCTTAGACACTCATTAAGGGTATGAAGCGGTATATAAATGAAGCTGTTTTAATACCCTAAAGGCACCAGCTCCTGTCTTATCTTGGAAGCTAAGCACAGCCAGCTCTGGTTTGTACTTGGATGTGAGACCACCAACGAATACCGGGTGCTGTAGGCTATGTTTCAGAGGAAGGCAATGGCAAACTACTTCTTGAGTATTCCTTGCCTAAGAAAACCTTGTGAAATTCATGGGGTTATCATAAGTCAACAGGCGACTTGAAAGCACATACACAATACACATAAGAGGCAGAAGTGGGTAAGTACACATGATTTTCCTTGACCTCCTGTGACAGGGAGTTAAGTTCCTCCATAATGGACAAACGCATGATGTAGTATTTCCTAAGACCACAACACCTTCTTGGTTATAGCAGCTAAAGCAGCACAACACACTAATCTTCTTCCTACAATATTGGAGATATTATTATTTTATTATTATATAGCACTGTAAATTTACACAGTGCTGTACATACAATCTTATAATGAGACGAATCCCTGCCCTCAGGCTTACAGTCTAAAAGAGACAACACAAAATAAGAAGGGAAAGGTGGTGGGAAGGGGGTGAGGTCCAGTGGTTCTTCTCTCCCTCTGTGGCCTGGACCAAGGCAGATGGACTGGAGGGAAGGCTCGGTTTCTTAATACATAGTTATATCTCCTGGTGTTGTTCATTAAAGGTTCATTTTATGGTTTTCATAATCCAGAGTATTTGAAACCAAAGACACGGCTGTGTTAGTCTGGAAAATTAGTATACAAAGGGATCTTGTAGCACCTTTGAGACTACAGTTGTCCCTCCACATTTGCGGCTTTGACTTTTGCGACTTTGATTATTCACAGATTTTATTAATACATTTTCTCTAGGAATATCTAGGTCCTCCAGTGCAACTCTGTGGTTAACTTTAACCAAAAGTTGCATTGAAGGACCTAGAGATTCCTAGAGAGGACACTCTAGCATGATCTTTTGTAGATTTGAGCCTCCTCAAGGTTTCAGCCTACTCACGGTGGCTATCTTGTCACCTCTTCGTCTTCTGCAAGCTAAACATGCATCTGAAGAAGCAGACTCAAGTCTAGGAGAGCTCATGCTACCAACTTCTTTATTTTGGTTAGTCTCAAAGGTGCTGGAAGATCCCTTTGGATAGAATTTTTGAAATGCCTCGTGGTATTTTTCCTTTTCCTGAAAAAGTCAAATAAATAGGTTATACTCTCCCTAAAAGCCAAAATGGCTAAAGTGAGGCAATCATACCTTGGATACGTCATGATTCATTAGAACAGTAGTCCCTAATCTATGTCCTTTAAGAGATGTTGGACATCATCTCCCAGAAGCCTCAGCCATGTTGGCCAATAGTCTGGGATTCTGGGATGTGAAGTCCAAAATTCCTTAAAGAGCACAGTTTGGGGAGCACGGCATTAGTGCTGGAGAAAGTGAAAGGCAGGAGGAAAAGAGGATGTCTGCACAACAAAGGGATTGACTCTATCAAGGAAGCTACAGTTGTCCTTTGCAAGACCTGACCAGGGTTGATAACAGGGGTCTCTTGGGGGGGGTCTCTCACTAGCAGGGTTGCCTTGAGACAAAGTTGACTTGATGGCAAATAACAAAAAACAAGCTCTCAGGAGCAGCAGATAGCAAGCTCGGTCCATTATCTATGTGGCATCGCTTCAGATATTTAATGATGGCTGTCGTGTCACCTCTCGGTCTTCTCTCCTCCAAGCTAGATCTACCTCTCTCCCTAAGCCATTCCTCATAGGGCTTGGTGGTTTCTAGACCTTTTCCTAGAATCGTAGAGTCGGCAGTCTCCCCTTCCCTTCTCAGTCTATAATTAGGATGACTCCTATCCCAAAATATTCCTTTAATTTCAGTGGAGAAAACTGTTCCTCAGTGGCTGCCATGGAGTTGTGGTGCTTTCAGGAAAAAAAATTCCTTGTGGAAGGGAAGAATAAAGACAGAAATTGGCATTCTGCGTGTTTGAGGTTTCATTTAGGATTTGTGTATATAAATAAGTGTTATGAAGAACAGGCATTTTGGAATTTGCTTGCTGCTCCGTGCCTTCTCTCAGTCGAAGCTCTGCTCCTTTCTGGCTGGCAAGATTTAAAGCCACACTTGACTCCCTGTCCAGATTGTTTTCTATGATGTGCCAGGGTGACAGAAGAATCTGGCAGTAATTGAGCAGTTAGGAAGGAAGAGCAAAAAGCAGAATGATCTCTTGGCCAGAGATTCAGGAGGGAGGCTCTTTAATGGACCTTTTATAGAAGGAGAAATATGTGTGTTTTGATATCACCACTGTGGTGGAACTGAAAGTTTTATGTAGGGGGCCAGGATCCCCAAGAATTTATGTGACAGTACTTCAGTTTTGGTGGCTTCATAGAATCATAGAATCATAGAATCATAGAATCATAGAATCATTGAGTTGGAAGAGACCACAAGGGCCATCCAGTCCAACCCCCTGCCATGCAGGAACTCCAAATCAAACCATCCCCGACAGATGGCCATCCAGCCTCTGCTTAAAGACCTCCAAGGAAGGAGACTCCACTACGCTCCGAGGGAGTGTGTTCCACTGTCGAACAGCCCTTACTGTCAGGAAGTTCTTCCTAATGTTGAGGTGGAATCTCTTTTCCTGCAATTTATATCCATTGTTCCGCGTTCTAATCTCTGCAGCAGCAGAAAACAAGCTTGCTCCCTCCTCAATATGACATCCCTTCAAATATTTAAACAAGGCTATCATATCACCTCTTAACCTTCTCTTCTCCAGGCTAAACATCCCCAGCTCCCTAAGGCGTTCTTCATAGGGCATGGTTTCCAGACCCTTCACCATCTTAGTTGCCCTCCTTTGGACCCGCTCCAGTTTCTCCACATCCTTTTTGAATTGTGGTGCCCAGAACTGGACACAGTATTCGAGGTGGGGCCTGACCAAAGCAGAATAGAGTGGCACCATTACTTCCCTTGACCTAGACACTATACTTCTATTGATGCAGCCTAAAATTGCATTGGCCTTTTTAGCTGCTGCATCGCACTGTTGACTCATGTTCAGCTTATGGTCTACTTGGACTCCTAGATCCCTTTCACATGTGGTCTCATTCAGCCAGGTGTCCCCCATTTTATATCTGTGCATTTCATTTTTCCTCCCTAAGTGCAGAACCTTACATTTCTCTGTGTTGAATTTCATCTTGTTAGCATTGGCCCAGCTTTCTAGTATATTCAGGTCATATTGAATTTTGATCCTGTCCTCTGGGGTATTAGCTACTCCTCCTAGTTTAGTGTCATCTGCAAATTTGATAAGTATGCCCCCAATTCTGTCATCCAAATCATTAATAAAGATGTTGAACAGCACTGGGCCCAGGACAGAACCCTGTGGGACCCCACTGGTCACTTCTCTCCAGGATGAAAAGGAGCCATTGTTGAGCACCCTTTGAGTTCGGCCACTCAACCAATTACAAATCCATGTAACAGTTAACTTGTCTATCCCACATTTTTCAAGCTTGTTTGCAAGAATGTCATGGGGAACCTTGTCAAAGGCCTTACTGAAATCGATGTAAACTATATCCACAGCATTCCCTTCATCTACCAAGCTGGTAATTTTATCAAAAAAAGAGATCAGGTTCGTTTGGCATGACTTCTTTTTCTGAAACCCATGTTGGCTTTTTGTGATTATGGCATTGGCTTCTAAATGTTCGCAGACTCTCTGCTTAATGATCTGCTCTAGAATCTTTCAGCTGGGAACCATTCTTTGTCTTAGAATCATAGAATTATAGAGTTGAAAGAGACCCAAAGGGTCATTCAGTTCAATCCCATTCTGCCATGCGAGAACTCACAATCAAACCATACCCTACAGATGGCCATGCAGCCTCTGTTGAGAGACAGATGGCCATCCAGCCTCTGTTTAAAGACCTCCAAAGAAAGAGACTCCACCACTCTCCATTGAGAGAGTGTGTTCCACCGTCGAGCAATCCTTACTGTAAAGACGTACCTTCTAATGTTGAATGAAATCTCTTTTTCTGTAGCTTCCATCCATTGTTCCGTGTTCTAGCCTCTGAAGTAGCAGAAAACAAGCTTGCTCCATCCTCAACATGGCATCCCTTCAAATACTTAAACAAGGCTATCTTATCACCTCTTAACCATCTCTTTTCCAAGCTAAACATACCCAGCTCCCTAAGTCTTTCCTCATAAGGCATGGTTTCCAGACACTTCACCATTTTGGTGGCCCTCCTTTGGGCACACTCCACTTTGTCAACATCCTAGTGCCCAGACACAGTATTCCAGGTGAGGCCTGACCAAAGAAGAATAGAGTGGCACTATTGCTTCCCTTGATTTAGAGACTATACTTCTGTTGATGCAGCCTAGGATTGCATTGGCCTTTTTAGCTGCTGCATTGCACTGTTGACTCACGTTCAATTTGTGATCTAGTACAACTCCTAGATCTCTTTTAGACACATAAGTCTCCTTAAGCCAGGCATCCCCTTGCCTATATCTATGCATTTCATTTTTTCTTCCTAAGTGCAGTGTCTTAAATTTCTCCTTGTTGAAATTCATTTTGTTAGTTTTGGCCCACCTTTCTAGTCTATTCAGATCATTTTGAATTTTATTCCTGTCCTCTGGAATATTAGCTTCTCCTCCTAATTTGGTATTATTTGCAAATCTGATAAGTATGCCCTCTATTTCAGGGCTGCATGATGGGAACATTTCACCTTTTCCTCGGCAGTATCTCCATGATGGGAAAATGCTGCATCTGTTGGATTGCTACCACACAGCATCCCTTATGATGCTCTTAAATTCTGTGCAGCTTGTTCCCTGATGGGGTTTGAGTTTGTGATGAGTCACGGAAAGGGGTGCTAGTTGGATTTGTTGCTGTTTTGCATGCCTTCAAGTTATTTCCAACGTATGGCGACTCTAAATTGACCCTGTCATGGGGTTTTCTTGGCAAATTTTGGTCAGATTTTGTCATTGCCCTCCCCCTGGGGCTGAGAGTGTGTGACTTTCCCAAAGTCACCCAGTGGATTTCATGGCTGAGTTGGGAATTGAACTCCTCTCTCTAGAATTGTACTCCAGCACTCAGACCATTACAGCATGCTGGATGCATGGCTCAATGAAAACATTGCCCCAGTATGTGGCCAATGTCATAATTGTTGTTGTGTATCTTCAGTCATTTCTGATTTATGGTAACCCTCAGTTGACCCTTATCATGGGGCTTTCTGGGGCTGAGAGTGTTTGACTTACCCAAGCTCACCCTTTGGGTTTCTGTTGGCAGGTGGGGAATCGAACCCGGATCACCAGCATTTTAGTCCAGTACTCCAACCACTATACCACGTTGGCTCTCATAACATCATAATGCTTCTGTGCCATTGGGTGGCGTGATCACAATTAAAATAATACAGAGTTGGAAGGGAGCCCATGGGCCATCTAGTCTCACTGCAGCTGTGCATGTGCCTACAGGGGTATACCCTTTGGGATATTAGCTACTCCTCCTAAGTTGGTGTCATCTGCAAATCTAATAAACCATGCCTTCTATTCTTACATCGAATTCATTGAAAAAGATGTTGAATAGCACTGAGCCCAGGACAGAACCCCACTGGCCACACCACTGGCAACATCTTTCCACAATGAAGAAAAGCCATTGCTAAGCACCCTTTGGGTTCAGCTGGCCAACCAATTACAAATCCATGTAACAGTTGCCTTTTCTAACCCACCCTTTACAAGCTTGTTTGCAAGAATGTCATGGGAAATCTTAGCAAAGGCCTTACTGAAATCAAGGTATGCAATATACACACCGTTCCCGGAGAGAGACCCAGAAGGACTGTGCTTCCTCCATCCATGTGGGCCCAAGGAGGTTCGCTCTGCAGCCATATTGTTTCACCCTTGCGGCAGAATGCATCAAGCCTGCTGCTTTCTCCCCAAGACATTATCCTGGTTGTACGTTTCCTCAGAAGAAAGACACACCTTACCCTGCTCTCTCCTGCCAGGAGAGTTTACATGGCAAACAAAAGTTCGATCTCTGGCTTCCGTTCTCAGAGGGCAATGCAAATGTTTGCTCTGCCTGTCCGCTCCCCGAGTCCCACACCTGCCTGGCTGCTACCTGGCCACCTGCTCCAGTATCACACCTGCCGGCAGCCACATATCCGGTTTCCTATATAAGCCTTTAATCGCATCGGAATTACAGGCCCCTCAAAATGCCTTGGGCATAGCCAGGTGTTTTTTTTAAAAGGCTCCACTAGAGTAATTTGGCCTTAACATCAAGTTCACTTTTTTTTTTTTGGAGAAATCATGCAGTCTCCCGCTTCCGTTTCTATAAGGAGCCTCTGCCTTCCTCTTCTGCGCCTCCAAATCACAACCGTTAGCCAGAGGGCTACAGTTCTTTCCTGCCATGTTTGAAGGCTTTCAAGACCAACATGGTTGATCTTTCTGGAAACTAGACACCGAACCAGTTCTCCTAACCATTTTAGCTTCCCATAGCACTAGGGCCTTTAAAGTACAAAGAGGCATGAACTAGTAGGATGGCAAAACTTGTTGTGTAACCCAAGACACTTTTTACCAATACTCAGTCTCCCAGGGAACACCACGCTCAAGCCGTTCCATGATAGGAGCTCTGGCAAGCTTTCCAAACACACCTGCACACATGGCAGCTTTCAAGCCCTGACCTGCTAAAAGGAGAAAAGCAGCAAGATGCTCACCTGGCAGGTTGGGATGTGGGCAGGAGGGCATTTTGAATTAGGAAGCCAAGATGGGAGACTGCAGAGACCCACACCAGAAAGCAACTGTCTTTTGTTTTTATTGTAATAGGGTCTGGAGATTGGTTATGGCTGAAAGAAAGCTGATGAACTTAGCAAGAAAAAAAAAATACTCTATGGTGGTCATATTTCGTTCAGAACAGGGACAGGAAACTGGTTTTCTGTGGAAACAGACATTCCTCTAAAGGTTAACATGCCCATGGCTGACACCAAACCCCTTCCTTCCTTCCTTCCTTCCTTCCTTCCTTCCTTCTTTACTTCTACTACAATCTCCATCCTCCTTCTCAGAATCCAATGGAAAGCAGGAGAAGGGAGAGACAAGTTTGGTGAGAGGTCCGACTGGGCTTGCTTAGAAGGGCTGCATGAAATTAGACCAAAGCATGCAGACACACCATCCAGCCCCAGTTTGGAAGGAAAGCACCAAAAGGAGGGCAAAGCTAGGACAACAGATAGCAGAGGTGCAAACAGGAAGAGGAAAGCATCCAAGGCGAAAGCGAGGGAGGGGGGAGGGCCCAGAACCAAAGACCCACACCCTGGGGGCAGATGGAAGATGAAAAGAGAAGGTCACTCCATCACTGAGTAGCAATGGAAGGAACAACTTAGGGAGCTGGCTACATTTAGCCTGGAGAAGAGAAGGTAAAGCGGTGATATGATAGCCCTGTTTAAAAATCTGATTGACATCAATATGGAACAGACTTGTTTTCTGCTGCTCCACAGAACAGAACCCAGAGCAATGGATGCAAGCTACAGAAAAAACAAACAAAGATTCCACTTAAACATTAGGAGGAACTTCCTGACAGTAAGAGCTGTTTGACAGTGGGAGATGCTCTTTGGAGAGTGGTGGAGTCTCCTTCTATGGAGGTTTTTAAGCAGAGGCTGGATGGCTACCTGTTACAGGGAGTGCTTGGAGGGTATCTTCCTACATGGCAGATAGCCCTGTTTAAATATGATAGCCCTGTTTAAATACTGGACGGGATGTCATGTTGAGGCTGGAGCAAGCTTGTTTTCTGCTGCTCCGGAGAATAGGACCCAGAGCAGTGGGTTCAAACTACAGGAAAAGAGATTCCACATCAACTTTAGGAGGAACCTCCTGGTGTCAAGAGCTGTTTGACTGTGGAAGACGCTGCCTCCTTCTTTTCCTTCTTGAGAGGCTGGTGTGCTTTTATTGTGTATTCCTGCATGGCAGAATGGGTTTGAACATGATGGCCCTTGAGGTCTCTTCCAAGTATGATTCTATGATTCTATAATACTGGCCTGTGGTGTCTCTTGGTTTGGCATTCTGTTCTTGCCATATAAGAGATGTCAATGATGCAAATCGGGCGCTCTCCAGATGATGTTGGACGACATTTCCCAGCAGCCCTGGCCCATTATAGTCAAGGGTAAGGGCATTATGAGTCTATGATAAGCAGGCCCTCTATTCCTTCATCCAAGACATTGATAAAGATGTTGAATAGCACTGGTCCCAAGACATACCCCTGTGGCACCCCACTGGTCACTTGTCTCCAGGATGAAGAAGAGGAGCCTTTTTTGAGCACCCTTTGGGTTCAGTTGGCTAGCCAATTACAAATCCACCTAAAGACTTCCCCAGCCTGGAATAAGCCACCAAGAAGGCCCTCTCCCATAACCTCAGCAGATGGGCCTGTGACCCTGATGGGACCCCAAGAAAGCCCCACCAACACCATCATGTCCATTGGACCCAGTAACTTTAACTGTAGGAACCACAAAACCTGAAGCAGGCCTGAAACAAGGCTCCCCAAAGAAGAGCTTGAAATACCTCCCCATGCGGATTGAGACGTCCATATCCAAAAGAAGCAAAGACAGCTGCAGCCTAAAGCCCCCATCAGTTGCTTCCAGCCCTCTTATCCATTTTGGATGTTCTCTCCTGGAGAGAAATGAAATTATAGCTTTCCAACCAAGATATTTTCTCCCTTTCATGCAGGCTGGCTTTCCACAAACACACAGCAACATGATTATACAACTGTCAAAGCATTTGGGGAATCTTTGCAGATTAAATGCACTACAGAAAAAGAAAAATATTTGTTATCATGGCAGAGCAGGGGAGAATTAGAATCAGATGTAGTCACAGCGCGCATGTATATTTTAAGAGAAAAATTGACTCTGGAATGCAGAAAGTTTTCCTTTAATATGATGTTCAGCACACTGGCATCTCTCCATGATTTGTCATCTGATCTCTCAACAGTTTACAAGAACACTGATGAGTTTAAAGATTTCATGCATCTATGCAACTCACACACTCCCTGTTCCCCTGGAAGCAAGAAAAATCATGTTTAATATTTCTTTAGAGACAAAGTACTGAATGTGTTATAGCAGCCTGAGCACTGGACTATGACTCTGAAGACCAGGGTTTGAATCCTCCTCAGCCCTGGAAACCTACTGGGTGGCTTTGGGCAAGTCCCACTCTCTCAGCCGCAGAAGAAGGCAAAGACAAACCCCTCTGAACAAATCTTGCCAAGAAAACCCTGTGATAGTTTTGTCCTTACGTTTGCTGTAAGTTGGAAATGACACACAACAACAACCCCTCATGCTTCACAAAACATGATCTTGGGTTTGTGGAGACAATTATCACAACTGTATTCACCTTTCCTTAGATTTTGCCCAAGATGCTGCAAAGCCAAGGAAACTGCACAGCACAGCTGCTGGGGTCCCAGACCAGGGAACTGCCTGCCACCGGTTATAGGACTGGAACCAGAAACCAGAAACAGCAAGAGACATAGTTATTTACTCATTTGCCTGCAAAACCTGTATCTCACCTCTTCCCCATAGATGTCAAGATAGCTAAGATAACTATACATTAGAAGTTTACAGCAATCACTTGTCATCCAGCACTAAAAGAAGTAAGGAATGACACATCAACAGTGTGATGCGGCAGGTAAACAAGCCAATGTGATTTAGGCTGCATTAATCGATGTATAGTGTTTACATCAAGGGAAGTAATAATGCCACTCTATTCTGCCTTGGTCAGGACTCACCTGGTATATTATGTCCAGTTCTGGGCACCACAATTTAAAAAAAAATGTTGAGAAATTGGAGTGTGTCCAGAGGAGGGCCATAAAACCCCATGAGGAGAAGCTTAGGGAGATGGAGATGTTTAGCCTGAAAAAGAGAAGATAAAGAGGTGGCATGATAGACATGGTTAAATGTTTGAAGGGATGTCACATTGAGGATGTAGCAAGCTTGTTTTCTGCTACTCCAGAGAATAGGACCCACAGCAATCAATTCAGACTGCAGGAAAAGAGATTCCACCTTAACATTAGGATTAGAAAGCTGGGCCAAAATGAACAAAATGAACTGTAACACAGAGATATGTAAGATACTGCACTTAGGTAGAAAAAATGAAATGCATAGATATTGGATGGGGGACATCTGGCTTGAAGGGTGATGAAAGGGATCTAGGAGTTCAAGTAGATCAATTGAACATTTGTCAACAGTGCGATGCGGCAGCTAAAAAGGCCAATGCGATTTTGGGCTGTATAAATAGAAGTATAGTGTCTAGATCAAGGGATATAATAGTGCCACTAAAATAGCAATAGCAAGTACAATAACAAGTACATTTTTATACTGCTTATTAGTGCACTTAAGCACTCCCTAAGCGGTTTGTAAAGTGTAACTTAATTGCCCCAACAATCTGGGTACTCATTTTAGTGACCTCAGAAGGATGCAATCCTGAGTCGAGCTTGAGCCCTTTGCTGGTATCGAACTCACAACCTTATGGTTTTGAGTAAGTGGCTGCAGTACAGGCATTTAACCACTGCACCACCAGGGCTTCTAAAATGGTGAGGGGCTTGGAAATCATGCCTTATGAAGAAAGACTTGGGGAGCTGGGTATGTCTTCCAGAGAGTAGGGCATGTGCTAAAGAATTGAAATTAAAAACAAAGGAGAGGGGATTCCAACTTAAAAATTAAGTAAAACTTCTTGATGCAAGAATTGATATCAATAGATATCGGTGGTAGATGCTCCTTCATTGATGGTTTTTAAGCAGAGTTTGGATGGCCACCAACTCTCAGGGACATTTTCAGACATGGACTCTTGCAGGGCTGGAGGTTGGACTTGGTGGCCTTTGTGGTCCTTTCTTTTCCAACTCTCTTGATTCAATGGGGGTGGTCTGATGCGCTCTACAAGGGTTTTATTTATCTAGTTTCTGTTAATATGTTTGCAAGAAGCCAAGGTTTTCTCTGCCGGACCAGCCTAGGAAGGCTTTGCAGAAGTTTTTGTGTTGGCCTATTAATAGGCTCCTATAAATCTCCCAATAAACGCAGCACTATAAATATTATAAAATGGGAGTTTCCGGCTAGTGGCTGCCTAGGCAGTAATGGAAGAGTGGCTGACCCAAAGGAGGAAGAGCGTCGAGCTTTTCTCACTGTGTGGTCTTCATCGAACCCATCATTCTGGGCCGCACTTACTTGCAAGGGATCTCCTGCAACTTTTTTCTTTATTTTGGTCTGAGAAAGTGGAAGCCTCCTGTGAAACTCCCAGGGCTTCAAAGCTCAGCTCCTTCTGTTGACAATATTAACTAGAGCATGAGAACTGGGAAGCAAAATGGAGAGCAGAGTGAGTGGGCAGAATTAAAACCGTTCAGCTGGCTAAATTGGATTTCTTCTCCCCCAAGGCCCCATCGGTTCAGCTAAGCAAGACAGTTCCTTTAAGAAATGCAGGGGTTCTGTTAACAAGCCAAAAGGGGAGATATTAAAGTGTATAAAAGAGCCGTTGTGGTGTAGTGGCTTCATTGTTGGACTTATGACTCCAGAGGCCAGGGTTCAATTCCCCATTCGGCCATAGAAACCCACTGGGTGACCTTGGTCAAACCACAATCTCTCAGCCTCAGAAATTTGGATGATAGGAATCATAGGATCATAGAGCTGGAAGAGACCCCAAGGGCAATCAAGTCCAACCCCCTTCTGCCATGCAGGAACTCACAATCAAAGCATCCCCAACAGATGGGCATCCAGCCTCTATTTAAAGACCTCCAAGGAAGGAGATTCCACCCAAAATGTCTTCCACTGTTGAACAGCCCTTACTGTCAGGAAATTCTTCCTAATATTGAGCTGGAATCTCTTTTCATGTAGCCTGCATCCATTGTTCTGGGTCCTGTTCTCCGGAGTAGTAGAAAACAAGCTTGCTCCCTCCTCCATATGACATCCCTTCAAATACTTAAACAGGGCTATCATATCACCTCTTAACCATCTCTTCTCCAGGCTAAACATCCCCAGCTCCCTAAGCCATTCCTCATAAGGCATGGTTTCCAGACACTTCACCCTCCTTTAGACATGCTCCAGATGGTCAACATCCATTTTGAATTGTGGTGCCCAGGTGGGGCCTGACCAAAGCAGAATAGAGTGGCACTATTACTTCCCTTGATCTAGACACTATACACTCATTCCTCCATAATTTAACTAAACTTTAACTAAAAGGTGCATTGAAGGACCTAGAGACTCCTAGAGAGGACACTCTACTAGGCCTTTGTTGCTCCTCCAGTGCAGTTCTGTGGTCAGTGTCTGTCGGACGTTGACCACAGAGTTGCGCTGGAGGACCTAGAGATTCCTAGAGTGGTGTCCTCTCAGGTAAAAATATGGTGTTTTGTTATTTGCAGTTTTTCCATATTCACGGGGTCCTGTGCCCCTAACGCCAGTGAATGTGGAGGGATAAGAATCGCATTGGCCCTTTTAGCTGCTGCATCGCACTGTTGACTCAAGTTCAACTTTGGTCTACTTGGACTCCTAGATCCCTTTCACAACAACGACAACAAAAAACCTCCATATAGTACTTTCATTGTGTTTATTGTGCTAGCCAAAGGCCATGATAAATGCCTGCATATACAATTTGCTGAGGAGAATAAACAGAGAGTACAGATGCCCTGTGCTTTAACAGATAGATATTCCATGTAATTATTGGCATTTTGATAAATGTTTTCAAAAATTACTCAGAAGTTGCATAGTCTTTTGTCTTTCGCAGAGGGAAGAACCATAAAATGAACAATCTTATAAACTTGCATCCATGTTCATGCTGCACAATCTGCTGATTCCTCTAGCTCCCACATGGTATGAAATTTTGGGATTTGTAGTTTGGACAGGCACTAGAGCTCTCTAGCAAGGGAATTTGAATGACTTTGTGAAACTACAAATCTCAAGATTCCTTGAGGTGGAGTTATAGCAGTTAAATTGGGATCAAATGGCTGCAGTTGTTTAGTGTGAAGGAGATTTGTGTGACTTTGATGGAATTAAGCTCTTTCAATTGTACCCAACTTTGGATATGAACTGCTAAGCAGTCACAAAAGTGGTACGAATCTTTCCCTCCCTTGTCCTTAAATATACTTTTTGTTATAAATCCAGCATAGCTCTTCTTAAACAATAATTTTGCTCAGACATAATTCTCTGGTCCTCTCTGGGTGAGACCTTTTCTCTAATGGCTTTTCTCCGGTGGAATTAACTTTGGAAATCTATTCCAAAGGAGATAAAAATCGCTCCCTCTCTCTTGCGTTTTGGGAGAAGCCTAAAGACTTATTTTTAAAATTCCAGCCAGCTTTTCAGTGACCTTAAGACTGGTTTATTCTCCTCTCACTCTTGTTGTTATTGTTTCTGCTCCTGCTGCAGCTATATTTTTAGATGTGTTGGGCTTTTTCATATCATGTTTTTTATGGTTTTAATACACAACATCATGGGTTGGTTTGGATGAGGTGACCCTGAGAGGTGACTGATAATTGTTGAAATAACTAAATAAATCAAAAGGAAAAAGAAGACAGATCCTCTTTCCAGGAGCATGTGCAATCCAGCATTCAGGATGGAGGAAGGGAAGGCAGGAAGAAAAAGGAGGATATCACTGAACTGGAAAGTGCTGCAGAGGCCATGTAGTCCATCCTCTGCCAATGAAGAGGGCATCATGCTTTTAGTTTCATGTGCTGCTTCTTGTTCCTAGAATCAAGACGTTGGAAGAGACCTCAAGGGCCATCCAGTCCAACCCCAGTCTGCCATGCAGGAACTCACAATCAAAGCACTCCCTGAGACAGATGGCTATCCAGACTCTGCTTAAAAACCTCAAAAGGAGACTGCACCACACTCCAAGGCAGCATTTTCCACTGTCAAACAGCTCTTTCCATCAAGGTGTTCTTCCTAAGGTTTAGGTGGAGTGTCTTTTCCTGTAGGTTGAATTCATTACTCCAGGTCCTAGTCCCTGGAGCAGCAGAAAACACGCTTGCTCCCTCCTCAATGTGACACCTCTTCAGATACTTAAACAGGGCTATCATGCCACCTCTTAATCATCTCTTTTCCAGGCTAAACATACCCAGCTCCCTAAGGGGCTATACAGACCGCCTCTTTCCTGGCCGGATTTGGGCTGCAGCAACCTCACACAGCAGCCCCAGTCTGGCCTTTGGAGAGCACACAAAAAGCAGCCGCAAAAAGCAGCTCCTTTTTGCGCCCTCCAAAGGCTGCCACAGCTGCAGTAGCGTGGCTATATGGTGCCCCTTCAGCACTGCATCATCTGGATGCAGCGCTGGAGATGTGTCATAAAGATGCGCGCTGTCTGGACCAGTGTGCAGCATCACCTGGGGCGAAGTCAGGACATGCATTGTCAGGATGCTGCACCATGATGCATTGTCAGGACATGCATTGCCAGGATGTTGTCAGGGCAGCAGAAAGTGCCAATGTGTATAGGGCCTAAGTCTCCCCTCATAAGGCATGGTTTCCAGACCCTTTACCATTTTGGTTGCCTTCCTTTGGGTTGCCTTATCAACATCCTTTTTGAATTGTGGTGCCCAGAACTGGACACAGGATTATTCCAGTTGTTGTTCTTCTTCAGCTAACAACATTATCAGTTATTATTTGGGTAAGAGTTTAGTATCATTTGTTCTAGTCCATTCATTCAAAGAATAAAATGCTTCCCATTTTCCATCTCCTGGTTCTGGGGGTGCTGCTAAGACTGGCATGACAATTACTGTACAAGAAGCTGATGAAGGAAGCTCTTGAGGAATCCAGGAGCAAAAGTTTCCAGCTGCCGAGAATACCCAAAACAGGCACCAGTTCTCATCTGATCTTGGCATCTAAGCTGGGTCAGTCCTATTTAGTCCTTGCATGGGAAAGGGCCAA
Source organism: Urosaurus nigricauda (assembly GCA_034509955.1). Lineage (NCBI taxonomy): Eukaryota > Metazoa > Chordata > Lepidosauria > Squamata > Phrynosomatidae > Urosaurus > Urosaurus nigricauda. The sequence continues at coordinate 1,387,127 of JAOEGL010000003.1, forward strand.
TGAATCCCAGGTACATTGAGCAGTATTACAGAGGAAGAAGAGTGCTGAGGATACTGTGGATGGTCAAAAGGACAAACAATTGGTGCCAAAAACAAATCAAGCCTGAACGCTCCTTGGAAGCCAAGATGACTAAATTGAGGCTGTCGTACTTTGGCCCCATCACTCAAAAAGACAATAATGCTGAAAGGTAGAAGACAGCAGAAAGAGAGGAAGACCAGAAGGATAGACTCAACCAGGGAGGTCATGGGACTGAACCTGTGGGTCCTGAGCAGGGAGGGAGAGGATGGGGGGCTTGGAGATGTCTCATTCCCAGGGTCACCATGAATCGAGGTCGACTTGAAGGCAGCTAACCACAACCACCCACAGAACCACCTTTGAGGATTCCTTGCTTAAGAAAACCCAGTGAAAAATTCATGGAGTGACCTTAAATTGACAGGTGACTTGAAGGCACAGACACACACAGGTCCCTCTACTCTTGTGCCTCCAGTTGTTTTTGAAGCCATCTTGACACCCCCAAAAGCTGAGAGGTTCCAGGTGGGACCCCTCATAGAGTGGGCTGGGGTGGTTTTATTGTGGGCTTGGAGCGGGAACCTCAGTGTGGGAAGCAGTGGTGTCACTGAGGGCTGCAGGGGCTATGGACCGCACCGGGTGACACTGCAGAGGGGGCTGTACACCTAGAGGGGCTGGATCCTCAGCGCCACCAGCCTCAGTAGCAGGGGCTGCTGGTGGGGTGAACATCCCAGCCAGACCCTGCAAGCCTTTCCGGGTGGGAGACCCTGAATGGCTGCTCCAGAAGACATAGCGTGACCCACTCAGCAGCGATCAGGGTGGCCAGCTGGTCAGCTGGGGATCTATAAAGCAGCGCCTCCCCCCCCCCCCCCCACACACACACATTGGAAGAAGGGACTCAGCTCAGTCAATCTGGCACTTTCTCTAACACTTTCTATGGAGCTGTCATTTTGTTCTCGCTTGTGGACAGAGAAAGTCCTGGGCAAAAAAGGTGAAAACATTTAAAACCATCTCAGGAATGTCGAAAGACAAACCTTGGGCCGGACTGGAGCTCCCTTCCCCTTGCCATCCTTGCCAAAATGTGAAGAAGACGCCAGTCTGATTCCCTCCTAAGCTGTGTGTGTGTTTTGTGTCCTCACTTCCCTGCAAAAAAATTAAAATGAAATATCTGCTGATATTGGAATCCCTCTTTTTTCTCTTGGTAATTCCGTGTCCCTCTTGCCCTCTCGTTCTTCCAGTCTTTCTCCTTCCTTCAAGAGTTAGGAAGTGGAACTGAGAATTAGGCTAATTTTTAATTTGTTTATTCAGTTTTGGAAGCCATACAGGAGCCATTGTTGCTTCTGGGGAATCCCATATTCTCATGGCAGTGGTTCCAATGGTTGCACCCAATCCTCTTTTGCCTTGATCTGCTTCAGGCTTGGTACTGGATTGTCACAGCAGAGGTTTGGGGGCAAGGAAGGGCCATCTTTTCCCAGGGGAGATGAACCTTGGCCCCATTCATTATAGGATCCATTTGTACATTCCTGCACTGAAGCCACCTCTGGAGCAAGAGAACCTCTTACCTCTCTTGTTGCGCGCTTTGAAATAGTTTTTAACTTATGGCGATCCCAGGGTGAACCAACAATAGGATTTTCTTGGCCAGATTTGTTCAGAGGAGGCTTGCCATTGCCTGCCTCTAAGGCTGAGAGAGTGGCACTTGCCCAAGGTCACCCAGTGGGTTTCCGTGGGTGAGCTGAGATTCAGACCCTAGTCTCCCAGTATTGTGATCTTGCGATCAAGCAGTGGAATGGAATGGGAATATCTCTTTGGCTCCAGGCAGTACAGTTTACTTGGGTCATGGAACGGAGGATTGGTCATATTTTGGCTTTGTTGCTTCTCCTTGTTTTCAATATGTAAACCTGTCTGGCACTTTGTAAACATTGGTGGGGGGGTCTTCATGGAGCTTTTTGGAAGTGCTGCATTTCTCCTTTGGTGTATGCTTAGGCTGATGACATACAGGAGTTTATTATGAAGGAAGCAAGATGACTTTATGAGCAGAGAGGAATCCTGATTCACCCTCATTAATGCAGGACAGTTTTCTAGTGTAGCAGTGAATCAACATCCTCAGCCTTTGCCTCTCTCCTGTATCCTTACCCCTTTCTTCCTTTTTCCTTCTTTTGTGTTTGGGATGCTTCCCCCCTACATTTGTTACTAATTCTGTTTCTTTTTGCAAGCCACCTTGAGTTGCTGTATGATAAAGTGACCCATCACTGGGCTACTTTGGTGGAAGAGCCCAGGGCTTCAGCTGGGGGGCTTCTTCCATTAGGAACATCTCCTTTTTCACAGAATCATAGAATGATAGAGTCATAGAATTGGAAGAGACCCCAAGGGCCATCCGGTTCAACTGCATTCTGCCATGCAGGAACTCTCAATCAAAGCACCCCCGACAGATGACCGTCTAGCCTCTGCTTAAAGATCTCCAAGGAAGGAGACCCCACCACCCTCTGAGGAAGCATCTGTTACTATCAAGCGTCACTTATCATCAGGAAGTTCTTCCTAAGGTTTAGGTGGAATGTCTTTTCCTGTAGCTTGAATCTGGAGGAGCAGAAAACCTTCTTTCTTTCATCCTTTCTTTCTTGAACCCTTGCTTGAAGAATCCTTGCTGCTTTACAGGCTGAAGCTGGGTTTCAGCTAAGCTCCAGAGGCAGGATTGCTTTTGCTTAGCAGGATGGCTCTTTTCTTTTACTTTTCCTGAAACGTTCTCCCCATATGATTCACAGTCTCGTTATTATGTGGTTTCTGGGCTCCCTTTGAATTTTCATCCTTACCTTTTCAAATGGTTATTAGCTCTTCATGGTTTCTGCTTGTTGCGTGGGCTGTGGGTGGCAGGAACCATTGACTCACTGAAGGCTGCTTTTCACTCTCGGGGTATCCGTCTTCCATGCTGAGATGCAGAAATGCAGAAGACCTTTCACGTTTCAAGGCAGGTTGAGTCAGAATTAATCATTTTGCCCCAGACTCATGGTTACATAAAGCAGGAAAAGAATAGCTAGGAAAAGTGGGAAATTAATCCAAAACTTTCCCAATAAAGTTTTGCAATATTTTTATTTATCTGTTTTAACACATGCACACAGATATACAGACACACACTTGTACTGCCTGTCATTATTAAAATTCCAGGGTAGTATACAGCATTCATTAAAAATACACAGCAAAACCAAAATGCCTTGGTTGCCTAGGTGCAAAAGAAGAACAAATAATAGTTAGATCAGATAAATATGTTCTTCAGAGGCAGCTAAACATTAGCTAGTTCAGGGCCTGCCATACAACCGAGAGAAGGAATTCCAAAGGGTGGGTGTTTGCGTGTGAGTCCTCTCTTGTGTGTTGCGACAACTCAAAAGCCTGCCTAGAATCCTAGAGCTGGATAGGACCCCAGGGGCCAGCTAGTCCAGCCTCCTGTCATACAGGAATGCACACCTAAAGCACCCTTGTGAAATAGCCACCTCCAGTGAAGGAGAGAATCCAATCCACCTCATTTTGAGGTAGTTCTGTGGCTGAATGGTTCTTACTGTGAGGAAGTGCCTCCCAATGCTTAGTCAGAATTTCCTTTCTTGTAATGCCACTGCCTACTTTTGTCTCACAAGCCACAGAGGAATAGAGCTAATGGCTGAGGCACTCTACGCTCCAGTTCTCTCTAACAACCGGTCCCAGTGGCTTCATAGAAATTCTGCAAAGCTCAGGATAAAAGGTCCCAAGAACAGTATGGAAACAGTAAAACTGGAAGATCCCCTGGAGACAGTTGGCCCTCCATATCTATGGATTTTTTTATCCACAGAGTCAACTTGATAATATTCCAAAAATATATAACTTCCAAATAGCCAACCTTGATCTTGCTATTTTGTATAAGGGACACTATTTCACCATGTCGCTGAATATAATGGGATGTGAGCATCCACGGATTTTGTTACCCACGGAGGGTTTTAGAACCAAACCCTGGCAGATGCCAAGGGTCCACTGTATGTACTTCAAGTAACACTGTCCCCATAATTATGCTCAGAGCATGATTATGGTGAATCGAATCTATTACCATGCTCTGAAAAGAGCATCCTCTTAACACATCAGTATTTAGTTCAACATTTCCAGGGTAATGTAACTTATCCACTTTTGGCTTTGTATGTTACTCAGTATTAAAGATAAAATTGGACATTGGGAAATTAACTCCTCTGTTACTTGTGGCTTCTTCAGTTGTTGCAGATGCAAAAGTTGTGCTCTGTTTTTACAGTTAAAACCCGTGGGATGGAAACTAGATATTTTGGGACTGTCAATCAAATAATGTTATTTATGCAATTCATTGTATGCATTAATTGATGCATGCAGGGTGTATAAACAGAGCTTTGAAGTCACTGGTGATGAGTTAAAAAGCAAGTTTAGGACTAGATCTGGTAAAGTACCATTAGCATCACACTTTCTGGAATTCAACATCTCTCTGGAGGAAAGAAGATTGACAGTTTTAGAACAAATCTATACATTTGTCCTTCCTCCAAACAGAAAGATCCACATTACAATCTTATAAAGATGGGAAACATTCTGGATGTGTACGTGGAATATAGTATCTTCTAGAGGGCACAATGAAAAAATGGATTTACTTGCATTCCCATAAGGAGAGTCTTTGTCTATTGTGTATCATGTATTTCCAGTAAGAAATCTGGACTCTTCGTTTATCATTTTAAGAGAAGATGAATTGCAGCTGGCATAAATCTGTCGGTTGTTTAAGTTGCATTTATTTTTGGTTTTTGATGGACCTAGAGAACAACTGCATCTGTCTTGAAAGCTGCGGCAAAGAAAGTAGGGGAGAGCCTGGCATCATTTTGCCAGCTGGGAAACTGAGTAAATGGGAGAGTTTCCTTATTAGTGGTACTCCATTTCTAAGACTCCCTTCCCAAAGAGGCTCACCTGGCATCCAATTACTAACTTTTAGACATTGAGCTGATTGGACTTTATTGTCTTAGGCAGGTTAATGGCATACATTTTAAAACAGAATTGGGAAAATGCTATCCTTAAAAACAGGACTGGAAAGATTTTATTGCTGTTTCATTGTGTATTGTGCTCATTAGTTTTGGATTTTTTTAAAAAATTAACTGATGTATTAAATACTTATTATTGTTTTGTTTTGAATTGCATTCTAAACCTTCCTAAGATAAAGGTTATTAAAAAGAAAATAATACAACACCTTGAGGAAATATATAAATACAGTGGGGCCTTGGTATCTGCTGGGCTTTGGGTCCTGTACCCTGCAAGGATACCAAAATCCATGGATGCTCAAGTCCCATTATATATAATGGCATAGTAAAATTGTGTCCTTTATATAAAATGCCAAAATCAAGTTTTGCTTTGGAATTGATAATTATTTTTAAAAATAAATAAAATTCAAGCTGTGGATGGTTGAAATCATGGATAAAAAAAAATCCATGGATATGGAGGGTTGGCTGTATACTATATAGTGCTTTGCAATTTTGTTGTACATTGGGAAGGTGGGGTGCCCTAATACTCAATAAAGGGACTTTCTCTACAGCATCTCAAAGTAAAAATAGAGAAGCTGGGATTGCAATATCCTCACTTTGCTTCTCCTTCCTGCCTGGTAAAGAAGCTTTTGAGCTTCAAAAGGAAGCATGATGCATTTTGTGCCTCTGATTTGGCTTAACAGAGGGATCATCAGCACTATTTGGACTTGGGATTCTGCAGAGGCCGGTGGTCACCGTCATCCCTTATGCCTTACTTCCTCTATGGCTGTTTTGCCTGTCTCAGTCTACTACATGCTGTGTAGTAGACATAGGAACTCCTAAAGCTCCTTTTCACAGAGAGCATCTCAGTCTGGAAATATGCTAGAATTGAAATAGGATCCTCAGATGCCAGGAGAAAAAGGCTTGGCTCAGAAGCCTGCTGGGCACATTCCAGTTCTCTGTGACCGGGCCTTGTCTTCCTAGACTGCATTGCAGCCGAATGGCAAAGGGTCAGAGCCACCAGGCCATGGAAATGGAAAAGGTCGTGTGAGTCAGAGGAAGGCAGCCAAAGGAGGGGCATCCAGGTGATCGGGTTCATAGGAACATGACTCTGTAAAACATTTCTCTTTCTCTTGTGAATATAGCTTGATGAGGCAAGGTTTTTGGGGCGATGGGTCCGCTTTGGGCAAAAAGTGTTGTTGTTTCAGATTGTTTGCGGGCCCTGTGGTTCCATCACTTTGTGAGACAGCTGCATTGTCTCGAGGAGATAACTCAAGATGCTCTTTTCAGAGGGCTGAGCCTTCCTTTCCACCAAACACAACAAATATCTTTGGGAACTTCCAGAAATGCTACATACAACCTATGTTTGGTGAGAATATGGCAGTCTTCTTTCTCTCCATTCCCTGCCTACTTGTCTTCAGCCTAGGAATGATGATGATGATTATGATGATGATGATGATGATGATGATGATTATTATTTTTATTTCTAGCCAACCCCTCTGAACAGGCAATCGGGGCGGGGTACAACAGGATTAAAACAACAACAATTAAAATAGAACAATCCCATCCCCCCCCACCCTTTAAAATAAAATTAAATCCGCAATGAGTTAAAACATAATACAGAATACAAAACAACATCAAATATCAATATCAAAACCTAAAAATTCTTGAGCTGTATGGGTGGGCTGAAATAATTGAGGAAGAAGGCTGGAAGGAGTCTAAATCTTAGATTTGGATCCGGGAGATGTTAACTGATGTTTGCCATTGCCATACACGATGATGGCAATGGCAAACTCCCTTTGAAAAAACCTGCCCAAAGACACTATGAAAGGTTGCCATAAGTCAAAGGTGACTTGGAGGACAACAACAGCAACAAACAATAACAACAAAAATAAATAAATAAATCATAGTAGTATTGGAAGGATTAGCATTCTAAATTGATCAACTTGAAATCAGTTCCCCAGTGTTCTGAGAGTACTTTTATTCTGTATCATGCCTTTGTGAGACTTGGAGGCATTCAGGAATGGTCTACCATTGCCTCCTTTTGCACAGTCCTGCCATTGTCCCTGAGAGATCCTCAGCCAGTCTCACCCCCTTAATATGGCCGCTGCTGCTGCTGCTGCCCAGTAGCTGTTTGGGCAAATTTAGAATCATAGAATCATATAAGTTTATCGCATTCCAGTCCCTGGAACATTCTGGGATGGAATGAGAATGGAACTAATTGAGTGAGGGACCAGGTGTGTGCAGCAAAATGTGTCCCCCACTCATTCCAGCCTCATCCCCCGACCCTTTTGTAAAGCACAAGGCACATTCCAGGGCCTGTGTGATAAACTTAATAAAGTTGGAAGAGACCCCAAGGGCAATCCAGTCCAACCCCCTTCTGCCATGCAGGAACTCCCAATCAAAGCATCCCCAACAGATGGCCATCCACCCTCTGCTTAAAGACCTTCCAGGAAGGTGACTCCACCACAATCTCCAAGAAAGGAGTGTGTTCCACTGTCAAACAGCCCTTACTGTCAGGAAGTTCCTCCTAATGTTGAGGTGGAATCTCTTTTCCTGGAGTTTGCATCCATTGTTCCGGGTCCTAGTCTCAGGAGTGCAAAAAACAGGCTTGTTCCCTCCTCAATAGGACATCCCTTGAAATATTTAAACAGGGCTATGATATCACCTCTTAACCTTCTCTTCTCCAGGCTAAACACACCTGCCAGATGTGGAATATCCTGCCATCAGCATATTTATTTGTTTGATTTTTATCCTGAATGGGATTCAAACCAGCATAGCTTCTCGCCTCAAAGAAGCATATAATCCCACCACCATGGAAAGGCAGTCCCAACTGCCCAATGGGTAAGATCAAATCAAGCCTGAATTCTCACTAGAAACCCAAATGACTAAACAGAGGTGATCACACTTTGGGCGTATCATGAGATGACACGACTCATTGGAAAATAGTCATGCTTGGTAAAGTGGAAGGTAGTAGCAAAAGAGGAAGGCCGCACTGCAAAGGGATTGATTCAGTCAAGGGATCCACAGCTTCTGTCCTGAATTTGCAAGACCTCAGAAGGGCTATTATGGGTTCAGGGTCATAGACATCTCATTCAGAGGTTCACATTAAGCCAACTTGACCACAGTTAACAAAAACCCTGTACTGATAGGGATCTTGCATCACCTTTGAGACAAACTGAATGTTGGAAGTTGGTGTTAGCATGAGCTTTCATAGTTTTGACCCTAATTCCTCAGATGCATTTGGAAGTAAATTCAAGTCTGCAAAAGCTCATGCTGCCAACATCTATCTTTCAGTTAATCTCAAAGGTGATGCAAGATCCCTTTGCATAGTGATTTTACAGACTAACACAGCTATATCTTTGGATTGTATGGCCTTGTATTGAGTTGATTTATTTAGCATCACTCTTCTCCATCTCTTCTTCTTCTAGAGCGTTGGTCCTTGACCTGAGGTCCTCCAGATGTTTTGGACTACAGCTCCCATTGGCCAGCTGCTGACTTAGGGTTCAGGGAACTGGAATGGAAGACATCTGGAGGGCCATAGATGGAAAAAGGCTTTTGGGAGCTCTGAAGGGCTTCATTCCAGCTATTAGGGTAGAGCTGTGGGAATGGAAAGGCTCTGCCTGCCTTCAGTCCTCCGCTTTAGGCTTTGCTCACCGTTCTCTTGTCTCAAAAGAAGCATTCCTGGAGGTTCACAGATTGGCCCTGCTTGAAAGAGCCGTTGTGAGCAGTTTCTATAGGGAAAGCTGCTGAGCAAGAAGTTCTTTCTTTGGCACTGTGTGTTCCAGCTGAGAGGAAAATGTGGCTGGTTGCTGTGCTTTGTGGATTAGTAAGAACACCCTGCCCTTTGAAACAATGGCTTGTGCAGATCCAGCCTTGGAGCTGTTCTTCCAGTTGTGCCACAGGTGCAGAGATCCAGCCATTGCTTGTTCTCACTGGCTCTACAAAAACATCCTACACTTGGGAGGAGAAAGGCCTATGGGGTGAGGAGGGGGTGAATTGGGAATTTCAAGAAGATACAGTCCTGGCGTGCTGCTTTGCTTTCGAACTGCATGCGTAACTTTTTCCTTTGCTCCCTTTTCATTCTCTGTTTTTTCCCTGGAGAGTCGTGCCTTGCAGAGCCAAGAGAGTCTTCAAGGAAGTGGACTGTGCCTTACGCTGGAGCAAAGGGCCACCTCTCTCTGATAAAGCAAGGGGGAACAATGTGCTCTGGGTGAGGCTGGCATTTTCTGTTTCCTGTGCAGAAGATGATAGGCAGCAAGGCCATTTGAGGTAGCGGATTGGCCCACAGTGCTGGTGCTGGAATGCATGGGAGGCTGGAGCAGGAGCACTCTTCCAAAAAGCATGCAGCAGTTTGAAGCTCAGTGTGCAAAGCCCATGGGCCTCACATGCAGAGCATCCCGTGTTCAGCATTGATGTTGTCTAGTCTTTTAGTCCAAGTCTAAAGTCTCAAGTCAATTCTCAAGCCCTTGCAAGATACTTTCAAGTCAAGTCTCAAGTCTGGGAGCCAACTTTTAATGTGAGGTGCATTTCTTAGAGAGGAACAGCAAATGCATCCACCAATGGGCTTGAGGTGAGAATTGAGGTCTGCTCAGCAGCCTGTCCCCACTGCACATCAGAGGATCCTTCTAAAGCTTTGCAAAAGCTTTAGAAGGATCCTGCCATCTCAAAACCATCACCTAACACATCTTGCCTTCTGCTCGAAGTGAATGGCACCAGCAAGTCAGTCACTAAACATATACAATATACAGCTGACTGTAGAAAGAGTATATACAGAGATCTTGTAGAACCTTTGAGACTTACTGAAAGAAAGAAATGGGCAGCATGAGCTTTCCTAGACTTTAGTCTACTTCCTCACATGCATTTGGAAGTAGACTTTTGTTTAGAAAGGTGCATGCTGCCCATTTCTTTCTTTCAGTTAGTCTCAAAGGTGCTACAAGATCTCTCTACAACTATAAATATTGAAGTCTCAAGTCAAATCAGTGTGTCACTTTTGCCAAGTCCAAGTCAAGCCATTGAAGTGACTCAAGTCCGACTTAAGTCCAAGCCACTTGGCTTGAGTCTACATCACTGGTGTTCAGTGGGGGAAATAAGGCTCTGGGGCTACTAGTTGCAAAGTCTGGTCATAGGGCAATATCAGAGTCAATGTGTCAGCTAAAATGGCCAAGGCGATTTTAAGCTGCATCAATAGAAGTATAGTGTCTTGATCAAGGGAGGTAATAGTGCCCCTCTATTCTGCTTTGGTCAGGCCTCACCTAAAATCAGGCTGTGGCCAGTTCTGAGCACCACAATTCAAAAAGGATGTTGAGAAACTGGAGCATATCCAAGGAGCGCAATCAAAATGGCGAAAGGTCTTGAAACCATGCCTTAAGAGGAAAGACTGAAGGAGCTGGGTGTGTTTAGCTTGGAGAAGAGAAGGTTAAGAGGTCATATGATGGCCCTGTTTAAGTATTTGAGGGGGTGTCATATTAGGAAAGGAACAAGCTTGTTTTCTGCTGCTCCAGAGACTAGAAGACAGAACAATGGATGCAAGCTATAAGTAAAGAGATTCCGCCTCAACATTAGGAGGAACTTCCTAACAGTAAGAGCTGTTTGATAGTGGAAGATGTTCTCTCAATAGAGAGTGGTGGAGTCTCCCTCTTTGGAGGTCTCTAAACAGAGGCTTGATAGCCATCAGTTGGGGATGCTTTGACTGAGAATTCCTGCGGAAGGGGGTTGGACTGGATGGCCCTTGGGGCCTCTTCCAACTCTATGATTCTCTGTATGTTGGGTTTCCTTGCCTTGCTTTTGGTCCCTTTGTTCGAGCAGCTGCTCAGCCACAGAGTGCTGGGCCAGGTAGGCGTTGGGTCTACAGTAAAATCTGCCATCAATAATGATTTAATTATTCATTCATTTAATTGGTATCCTGCCTTTCTTCCATCATGGAATGCAGAAGTGGCACACAGCATAAGCTGAAAAATACAGCCAACAAATAATGATTATTCAGTTGTTTTTTTAATAAAATTTTTATCCTATCAAAACACCATTAATTCAAAATACCAGTATAAAAATGTTTAAAGTCATGTTTTTAGTTCTTGCAGCAAACATAATTCTTGGCCTGAATAGGTCTCTCTCCCTCTCTGTCTCTCTCCATGTGTGAGAGAGTTTTACTGTTATATTGCTATGTTAAGAAAATCCTGAAGGCTGTGAGTATACATAAACATTTTGCTTGTAAATTTATTTGTTACATTAATATCTTGCTTCTAAAAATGCTAAAGGCAACAGCAATAAAATCTATAATAAATAGTGTTTCAAAATAATGTAAATAGGTTGCATAAGATTGTCTGAAAATCACATAAGCATGTGACTAAAACATGGAGCATCTCAGAAAAACAAATCAGCTTCATAGTCCAAGACCCTGCTTAGGTTTTTAACCTGACTGTGAAATATGAGGTTGGCAGTATGAGCACAGAACTAGCATTTAGACCTTTTTGAAGCCAAATATGTACTACAGGTGTCTGCTTTCCCTTTTGCCCCCTGACTTCTGTCTCCTAAGATGCACCTCTATAAATGCAGTGGCCCCTTGGTATCTGCTGGGGTTGACTTCACCCTCCATTGGACACCAAAATCCATGGATGCTCAGGTTCCATTATATACAATGGGTTGTTGTTGTTATTGTTGTTGTTGTCGTCATCATCATCATCATTATCATCATCATCATCACAGTGGGCCCTTGGTATCCACTGATGTTTGGTTTCAAGAATCCACCCTCCATTGGACACCAAAATCCATGGGTGCTCATGTTCCAGTATATAGAATGGGGTATTCAAATAGCGTCCTTTATATAAAATGACAAAATCAAAGTTAGCTCTTTGGTGCTTTTTGAAGAAGTATTTTCAATCCGTGGATGGCTGAATCTGTGGGTACCAAATCTGTGGATGTGTGGGGTGTGGGTGACCATATAGATAAATGACATTTATTGGGAGTAATTCATGTTCAGTGTTCTCCTTGGCAGTGTGTTTGCCCTCTGTTTTGATGACAAATAAATCCTGGCTGATATCTGGGCCAAGGGCTGCTGTCTTGGCATGAAATTGATCAGGGATGAGCAATGATGAGATGTTTTCATACTTCAGGGCTGTGAACGGTTCCCTCCGTCCTTCTCAGATCTAGCAGCATTTGCTGCAGATTGCTTCTTTTAGGTCAGCATCAGTTCATGGTCACCTAGACATGTCACGGTATGTGTGTGATCTCCTGTGATTATTGAGTTAAAGCAGGAGTTTCTCTGGTACTCTAGTTGATGCTTTTGGGATTTTGAGAAAGTTAGGTGCCATGATCTAGAGCAGATCATTAAGCACAGAGTCTGTGAACACTTAGAGGCCAATGCCATAATCACAAAAAGTCAACATGGGTTTCAGAGAAACAAGTCATGCCAAATGAACCTGATCTCTTTTTTTGATAAAATTACCAGCTTGGTAGATGAAGGGAATGCTGTGGATATAGTTTACCTCGATTTCAGTAAGGCCTTTGACAAGGTTCCCCATGACATTCTTGCAAACAAGCTTGCAAAATGTGGGATAGACAAGTTAACTGGATTTGTAATTGGTTGACTGGCCGAACTCAAAGGGTGCTCAACAATGGCTCCTTTTCATCCTGGAGAGAAGTGACCAGTGGGGTCCCACAGGGTTCTGTCCTGTGCCCAATGCTATTCAATGTCTTTATTAATGATTTGGATGACAGAATTGGGGGCATACTTATCAAATTTGCAGATGACACTAAACTGGGAGGAGTAGCTAATACCCCAGAGGACAGGATCAAAATTCAAAATGACCTGAATAAACTAGATAGCTGGGCCGATGCTAACAAGATGAAATTCAATGCAGAGAAATGTAAGGTTCTGCACTTTGGGCGGGAAAATGAAATGCACATATAGGATGGGGGACACCTGGCTGAATGAGACCACATGTGAAAGGGATCTAGGAGTCCAAGTAGACCATAAGCTGAACATGAGTCAACAGTGCGGTGCGGCAGCTAAAAAAGCCAATGCAATTTTAGGCTGCATCAATAGAAGTATAGTTTCTAGATCAAGGGAAGTTATAGTGCCACTGTATTCTGCTTTGGTCAGGCCCCACCTGGAAAACTGTGTCCAGTTCTGGGCACCACAATTCAAAAAGGATGTGGAGAAACTGGAGCATGTCCAAAGGAGGGCAACTAAGATGGTGAAGGGACTGGAAACCATGCCCTATGAGGAACGCCTTAGCCAACTGGGGATGTTCAGCCTGGAGAAGAGAAGGTTAAGAGGTGATATGATAGCCCTGTTTAAATATTTGAAGGGATGTCATATTGAGGAGGGAGCAAGCTTGTTTTCTGCTGCTGCAGAGACTAGAACGCGGAACAATGGATGCAAACTGCAGGAAAAGAGATTCCACCTCAACATTAGGAGGAACTTCCTGACAGTAAGGGCTGTTCGACAGTGGAACACACTCCCTCGGAGTGTAGTGGAGTCTCCTTCCTTAGGGGTCTTTAAGCAGAGGCTGGATGGCCATCTGTCAGGGATGCTTTGATTTGGAGTTCCTGCATGGCAGGGGGTTGGACTGGATGGCCCTTGTGGTCTCTTCTAACTCTATGATTCTATGATTCTATGGTGAGTGGGCTGTTCCAAGGTAGAACCAGTTGCAATTCTGGAACTCTCTAAGAACTCTCATTTGGTACCAAAAGCTCACATATATCACTGCTATAAAATACTCCTTTTTGGTGGTAAATAGATACTGAAAGCTGTCTACAACAGAAGAAAGCACCACAGTTCTTGATCTAACGGATTGCAAATCCTGTTGAAGCAGGTGGTAGTCCCCTAAGCAGTTATCTAATCTAAATGAATTTAAATCTCTGGGACCAGATCAACTACATCCAAAGAGCTGGCAAATGTAATCTCAGAGCCATTGGCAATAATCTTTGAAAACTTCTCCTGGAGAGCAACAGGAGAAGTCCCAGCACACTGGAGGAGGGCAAACAGTGTCATTGTCTTCAAAAAGAGGATCCCAACAATTATTGTCCGGTTAGTCTAACATCAATACCAGCAAAGATCCTAGACCAGATCATTAAACAGGGAGTCTGTGAACATCTAGAAGGCAATTCCATAACCACAAAAAGTCAACATGGGTTTCAGGGAAACAAGTCATGCCAGAACAAACAAGTTGCTAATGGAGGACTTAATCTTCCCAACTTTGCACTTCCAGGTTAAAATGGAACAATCTAGCTGTTCCTGTGCACATGTGCCTTCAGGTCCCCTGTCGATTTAGGGCAACCCCATGAATTTCACAGGGTTTTCTAAGGAATCCTTTGCGATGGTTTTGCCATTTTCTTCTTCTGAAATATAGCCTCCAGCAGCTGGGATTTATTGGCAGTCTCCTATCCAAGGACTAACCAGGGCTGACCTTGCTTACCTTCCAAGATCAGATGGGATCTGGTGCCTTAAGTTGGTCCTACTAAATATAAATTAATCCTTTTCATGCCTTGACATACCTGTGAGCCCTCTGTGTGAAAAAGGAGAGCATCTTTAAAAGTGATTTGTTTTAGCAAGACCTTTCATGGATTCCAGTCCATTTCTTGAAATGCATTGAATCGGCTTTATATTCTGCTCCTGTTCTCCTCTGTGTTTGTGAATGGCCAAGACATGACTGAGGGGTTCGGAAAAGCTTGCTCTGGGTGTATCCTTCATTGAAAGACAGAAATATGAGCTGGTATCACCATCCCAAGCCCAGCATCGGCTTCATTGCTAAAGTGGCACCTGACTAAATGCTGGAAACAGGTGGTTATTAAGGCAGGCCACAGCTGTGCTAGCGGGTTGTATATTTATTTATTTATTCATGCAAATATTCTTGCACCACCCTATATCACAAGGATCTCAGGGCAGCATCGGATAAAATCATTTTAGAATGATAGACAACAATCACAGTAACGTAAAAAACAAAAATATTTAAAGAGATCTCGTAGCACCTTTGAGACTAACTGAAAGAAAGAAGTTGGCAGCCTGAGCATTCGTAGACTTAAGTCTAGGAAAACTTGGTACAAGTTCTCTTTACATACTAATTTTACAAAGTAATATGACTGTACCTTTGAATAAAAGACAAAAATGTGTGAAATCATTGATCACTTAAAACCAGATAATTTAAAACTGGTTAGAGCCATTTACATTAATGTTGGCTCCTAGCATATATGTGTGAATTAACTAAAATCAGTTGCGCTCGCAAAGGCTTCAGTAAAAATTCGCGTTTTGACTTGGCGCTGGGGTATCGGTACCTGTTGGGCTGTTAAGAGGAGGGCATGCTGCAACCGGGGTGATACCAGTATTGGTACCCATTGGGCTGCTAAGAGGAGGGCATGCCGCAACTGGGGGGCCACTGCTGAGAAGGACCTGCTCTCCCACAATGTGTTGCCCTCATTAGTGAGCAAAGGCACTCCTGGCCACAGCCAAAATCTTGGCATCCAGGCTCAGATCTGATTCTAGGAATACCCTCAAAGCCAAAAGCTAGAGAGCCTCTTTCCTGAGGCTGGAGGCAATGGGAGGGGTGCTTTGGTCATAGGACTGCCTCATAAGGCAGGTTGCCCATAGCACAGTGGCAAAATGTAGTTCTTGGATGGGGGGCCCAGGAGCCCCTGGCTCCTGATTTGGTATCCGACTGTGGTCCGTCCATCCTAAACTGTAAGCAAAGTGTGAAGTTGGAGCATTTCATTTTATCTGCCATGCCATAAGGAAAGCCCTCCTCATGGAAACCCCTGGCCTGTGCGTCTCAGAGACGACAACAACAACAACAATAATAATAATAATAATATAATAATAATAATAATAAATTTATTTGTATCCCTCCTCTCCCTGTGTTGGAGTCTTTTTCCTGAGCCTTGTTGGGGACCACTTCTGCTGCTCCAGAGAATAGGACACAGAGCAATGGATGCAAGCGATAGGAAAAGGAATGGAGTCTCCTTCTTTGGAGGCTGTTTTTAAACCAAGGCTGGATAGCGATTTGTCCCAGGGAGGGCTTGGATGGGGGTCTTCCTGCATGGCAGAAGGGGTTGGATTGGATGGCCTTTGAGGATCCCTTCCAACTCAATTTTTCTATTGATCCAGTCTCTGCCTCCTTTGCTGGAAGACAGTGTTGGGGAACCTGGGTGTAAAGGAAAGGGTTGTCTGGAGGGAGGAGGATGCTGCCTGCTGGCTTCTTTGGGGCTGGTCAGGAAGCGAGCTCTTGGGGCAGCAGGGGCAGAAAAATCCCAGCACTGTCTCTTTCTGGTTTTCAGACAGGGATCTCTGTGCTCTCCACGATTTTCCTCTGCTGCTGCCTTTTGCACAGACCCCAGTGATTGTAGTCAAAATGTGTGAATGGCAGCAACCCTTTTGGAGGGCTGCTGTGCTGGGTGACTCAGCTGGCCTCACACTGGCACCTATGCCGTCCGGCTGGCAAAGGCGGAGGGCTCTCTGTCACCCTCTGACTCATCCGGCCCCTTTTAGCACTTGCCAGCTGGCCCTCCCTACTTTGGAGCTCGCTCAGCTGTGGCTGGTGACCCACCATCCTGCAGTGGGGACTCAGGCTCTGTGGGGCATATACCCCATTGGTATATGTTTCATCTGTCTCTGTTAATTCGTGTTAGTACATTGTTGTTGTTGGTGAAGCAGAAAGAATCAGAGTCAGGAACTGGAGAAGAACTCTGTGGCTGCGACCGATGATAGCCAGCCCCCCTGGACCCCCCAACCCACCTGGACGGCCACTGGATGGGAGCAAAACATCTGGGAATGGCTGGAGGCAGTGGCATCACTAGGGTGGCATGGGGAGGGGACGCAGACCGCACCAGGTGACACCCTGAAAAAAGGGGGGTGACATCACTGCTCCTCAAACACCGACTTTTTGTCTGGAAATGGTCTGTGGCATTCATCTGCTTCCCTTTAAAATGCTTTAAGAGATGGTGGGAGTGGGGTGAATCTCAGTGGGTGGAGAACGGAGAGGCCCCACAATTTTTTAAAATTAAAATGTCAAATTTCTTGAATTATTTTTTAAGATTTATTCTTTTTCAGTTTTATTTAAAAACATCACATTTTAACCAAATCTTCACTATGTATATATATGAATACATTTAGGTTGTGCATATGATATTGTAATTTGAAAGTATAACTTTAATTTTGCTAGTTGTTTATGTCACAACTGTTAGCATTACATTCAGTGGCGTATGGATATACGAGTAACATTAGTGCAAAAAAGCATTGTGAAGGATTCTGTATGGTGTGAAATGGGAGGACGTCAATGGGAGAGTGACGCCATGAGTGACTGCACCGGGTGACCCCCACCCTAAGGATGTCACTGGCTGGAGGAGGCATCTTGTGCTCAACATGAGTTGCTGTTCACCTTCCCTCTTAAGATATTTTCCCCCATGGATTAAGAGCATAAAACTTGCCTTGCCACCTGGCCTTCATTTTGTTTTAAACCCCCTGGAATAGCTGAGAATGCAAAGAGGTCTTTTAAATTCATTCAGATGCATCCAAAGAAGTAGACTTAAGTCTACAAAAGCTGCATTTGGGTAGAAAAAATGAAATGCATAGATATAGGATGGGGGACCCCTGGCTTAAGAATACTTACATGTGTGAAAGGGATCTAGGAGTCCTAGTAGACCACAAACTGAACATGAGACAACAGTGTGATGCGGCAGCTAAAAAGGCCAATGCGATACTAGGCTATATCAAGAGAAGTCGAGTGTCTAGATCAAGGGAAGTAATAGTGACACTCTATTCTGCCTTGCTCAGGTCCCACCTGGAATAATATTGTGCCCAGTTCTGGGCCCCACCATTAAAAAAGGATGTTGTGAAACGAGTGTGTCCAGAGGAGGGCCACTAAAATGGTGAAGGGTCTGGAAACCATGAAGCCCTATGAGGAGAGAGGTAGGGAGCTGGGGGTGTTTAGCCTGCAAAAGAGATGGTTAAGAGATGATATGATAGCCCTCTTTAAGTATTTGAAGGGGTGTCACATTGAGAATGGAGCAAGCTTGTTTTCTACTGCTCCAGAGACTAGGACACAGAAAAGTGGATGCAGGCTCTAGGAAAAGAGATTCCAGCTCAATATTAGGAGGAACTTCCTGACAGTAAGGGCTGTTCGACAGTGGAAGATGCTCCCTCAGAGCATAGTGGAGTCTCCTTCCTTGGAGGTCTTTAAGCAGAGACTGGATGGCCATCTGTTGGGGATGCTTTGATTGAGGGTTCCTGCATGGCAGAATGGGGTTGGACTGGACGGCAATTGGAGTCTCTTCCAACTCTATGATTCTATGACTCTATGATTTGAATTCATGTTTGTTTGCAGAAAGACATGTATCTGCCCAGTAAAGAAGCATCATTCTCTTGCTCCTTCTGTTCCTGCTGTTCCATAGGACTCTACACTGCTGAGCTTGCCAGTTTATTTTGACAAGGGCTTCCTATGTTTCTGCGATTGACCGTCCAGGTCAAAACTAGGCCAGGAACCTGCTGGCTCCATTCCCTGATTCAAGGGCAGCCCTGAGCAGCAGTGACAGGATGCACTCCTCCGTCCATGCCCTACTTGACTTTGGGTCAAACTCTCCACTGAGCTCACACTTAGAAAGCCCTCAAAACATTAGTTGGAGCAGGATCCTCAGCTATCTTCTCACAACAAGGAGGATTCGTGGCTGGAACTCTTTGTTTTTGGTAGGCACATGGCCCCTATGTAGAATAGTCCCACCATTTCCAGAGTCATGGGTGGAGAAGTTGTTCTCTGCCTTCAAGTTGTTCCCAGTTTATCGTAACCCCAAGACAAACCTGTTGCACAATTTTCTCTGCAAGATTTCTTTTAAAGACATTTGCCGTGTCTTCCTCTGAAGCTGAGAGAGAGAGTATGACAGACTATTTCCAGGGATTTGAACCCTGGACTACTGGTGTCTTAGCAAGCAACAATGGCACCCCAGTTGCTGCTCCTGTTGTTGTTGTGGGCCTTCAAGCCAATTTTGAGATAGAGTTTCCTTGGTAAGATTTG
Organism: Urosaurus nigricauda; assembly: GCA_034509955.1. NCBI lineage: Eukaryota > Metazoa > Chordata > Lepidosauria > Squamata > Phrynosomatidae > Urosaurus > Urosaurus nigricauda. Next base: position 1,406,115 of record JAOEGL010000003.1, read on the forward strand.
TTCAGGGCAGGTTTGCCACCATTTTTGCCTTCCTCTGAGACTGGGACATTAGGATTTGCCCAAAGCCACTTAGGAGTTTTTTTTTAGGGCTGAATGGGGATTCATATCATGGTCCACCAGAGTTCGAGTCCAACACTCAAAATACAGTATTACAACATGCTGGCTCTCGTGGTAATCATAATAGTATATAGCCAGTGCAGTGTACTGGTCTGAGGATTGGATTATGTCTCTAGAGACCAGGGTTCAATTCCCTGCTCAGCCATGGAAACCCATTGTGTGACCTTGGACAAGTCACACTCTCTCAGCCACAGAGGAAGGCAAAGGTAAACCCTCTGAACAAACCTTGCCAAGAAAATCCTGTGCTAGGTTCATCTTAAGTTCGCCCTAAGTGGAAACAAGTACAGTACAGTGGTCTCGCCACATCTGCTGGGGTTTGGGGCGAAGGACCCCTGTGAATGTGGAAAATCCGCAAATAGCAAAACACTATTCTTTTTACCTGACAGAACACCTCTCTAGAAATCTCCAGGTCCTCCAGTGCAACTCTGTGGTCAACACCTACCAGAGGTTGATCATAGAATCATGCTGGAGGAGCTACAAATGCTTAGAGAAATATTATCTCTAGGAACTTCTAAGTCTTCTAGCACAACTCTATGGTCAACTACTGGCAGAATTGCGCTGGAGGACTTAAGAGATTCCTAGAGAGGACATATTAATCAAAACTACAACTAATCAAATCCTCAAAAGTCAAAGCCACAAATGTGGAGGGTCAACTGTATAGGGTAGCATCATAGTTTGTATTTGGGAATGTGTGGAGTAGCCCCTCCCCACCAACACTGCTGAGTAGCCAGGGCCTGTTTCCCAAATCGGGCTCAGAACTTGGTGCTTGTGGGTCCTTGTCAGCTTGGGCTCCTGCTTTTTCCCTTCAGTTGTGAAGCTTAGGCATATCAATGATTTTGCTTTCCAGAGGCCAGGGTGATTTCCCTTGGTGCCTGCAGGTTGATGCTGGTTTGGAGGAAGGTCCAGGTGCTGGGAATATTGTTGCTTTCTTTTTGGGGATTCTTTGGTAACTTTCCCCCTTCTCTTCTGCACAGAGTTTTGCCGCATCGACCAGCCCTTGTGCCATAATGAGGATGAGCAGCTCAGCTTTGAGGCTGTCCGGAACATCCACAAGCAGATGGACGATGATGCCAACGGCAACGTAGATGTGGAGGAGAGTGATGAGGTGAGTGATGGTGGCACACTTCTCTCTTTTCATGGGCTCCGGGGTCCCTGTCTTTCTTCCCCAGTCCACCTGCCCCACTTGAGTTACGTAAATCATATTATGAGTGATCCAGTCTGTGTCCACGGATGTGGGTGTAGTTCTGCTGTGTTTCTGTCTCAACAGTGGATGCAGTTGATACACAAGGGGTAACGTAGTGGACATGGGTAGCAGCAGTCTTGACTTATCCTCAGATCATATCAAAAGCCATAATTTTGGCACCAAAACCTGTCATCGACTTATATGTGAGGTCAACTTTTAGTCGAGTATATATGGTAAATCAAATAAACAAGTTGGAATAAAAACCAACTACCTATAAAACTAAAAGTAATTTAAAGGTAGAACCATTTTTTACCAAAAGAATAAAGCAACAAATATGGACTACATGGCACATTATCAAAAGTCCTCTCTCCCAGGCTATGGAAACAGGAAAAGGTCATCTTCAAGAACCTCCCTTGGAAGGGAGTTCAGAGCTTGGGAGCAGCCACCAAGAATGCCCTGCCTCTTGTCTTCCCATGGATGGACCTGGGAAGGTGATGGGGCAGAGAGAAGGGATTCCCCAGAAGATCTCCTTCTTTCCGCTCCCTTTTTGCAAAATTGGCTTTCTTAAAGGCAACCCCAGTCAATGTTCCCCCCTTGTTCCTAGTGTTCTGATCTTTTGAAATGGGGGCAAAATGTAGAAATGTTGATGTTTCCCCATGAGGCTGCCTCTCCTGACCCGGGACTGGCGCTTTAAGCCTCAGCTTGTTGGGTGTGGAGCTAAAAGAAGATGGAAAACATTGAGCCACCTTTAAGCTCCAGGGCTTTCTTCTTCAATCCTCCCACCTGTTCCATCCAGTTTAGGACGGCAGGAGCCCAGCTGCTTCTGCCGTCAGGCATTTGTCCCCACGTGCTTTTCCTGTTGGCTTGGAAGTGGAGAACACAAGGCAGTTGTGGGGCGTGGGGTGGGTGCGGGCGCACGGGAGACAGGCAGGCAGACAGAGTTGGGGGCCAAGTGTGCATTCCTGTCTCCAGTGGCAGGGGCTGCCCTGAACAGCTCCTCTTTCTGAAGTGGTTCCCATTCCTGGGCTTGTTGACTCATGTAGTGCCTTCTCAAAACAGTGCATGCTCAAAAACATGACGGGAAGCTGCCAGACGATGTCCACAAGTGCTTTGCTTTGTAATGTGCAATGTATTGAAAGCAAATGTGTGGCCCTGTGCATGGTGTAGAGAAAAGTGGTTTTAAGTAGTTTCTCTCTCTCTTTTAAAAATCTGGAACCTTGGGTGGGATAAAATATCTGCTAATTTATTTGAAGCAGGAGTGTGCATCTGTTGGGGGCCTAGTTGGTTGCCTACTGGGCCCCATGGGGCATTGAAGGAGTGCACCCTTCTGGGGGGGAAAACTCACCCTATGTGGGACCGGGGGGGGGTCATACCTACTCAACCTATTGGACAGGGGTCTACAATTTTCTCTCTTAAAAGTATGCAGTCACTCCTCCTTTCTTGTGGACTTGAGGTCCACAGTCTTGAATACTCACAGAGGGACGACTTCCATTATTTTTAATGGGGTTTGCCCCCACAGAGCACAGCCTGTGTGTGCCTGCGGGCATGCACCCCATTCAAGCCTATGGGGCTTGAATACACGCAAATCTCTGTTTTTGCGGGAGGGGGGTCTGGAACAGATCCCCTGCAAAAATGGATGGTCAACTCTATTTAGTGGCCATCTCAAACCTTGGGAGTCTACTGCCTCCCCATGCTCCTTACTGGTTACAAAATCATTCTTGAAGGACATTGAAAATCTCCACCTCTGCCTTTGTTGCCTTCTATCATCTTGGAGTCTCTCTGTCATTCTGACACAACTTGTCAAGTCCCTTTTTGAGCCTTTGGCATCAGTTGCGAAGGACTACCAGTCCTACTAGTACTGGCCCACTAGTTGTCTTAATTACATAAATATAGATATACACATTTAACTGTTGGGGTGCTAGGTGTTTCATATCCCTTGCCATTTAAAAAAAAGACATCCTTTGCATAGCCAGGACTGGAGAGCAGTGATTCATAGGCTCATAGAATTTGGGAAGGACCCCAAGGACCATTTTGTCCAATTTTGAGCCATTGCAGGAATCCCCCACTGCTCAGTCAGATTCCTGAGAAGTGGGTATCCTTTGTTTAAAAATCCTTCAACGAAGGAGAGTTCCCCACCTTCTTCAAGGGACTGAAAGGATATCTTTTTAAAAATAAAGCAGATGTGAGGAAGATAAAATATGTGAAGTCAAAGGCTTCATGGCTGGCATCCATAGTTTTTTCTGGGTTTTTCAGGGTATGTGCCCTCTAAAGATGCCAGCCACAGATGCAGGTCAAATGTCAGGAATAAATTCTTCTAGAACACAGCCATATAGCCCAAAAACCCACAAAAACCTGTAAGACAAAATATGTTTGGGAAGATTTCTCATTACCATCTTCTTTTTGAGAAAAGATGTTTAGAAATTAAGCTTGTCTGTCTGCCTTGGACTTCTTAACATTCAAATTTGTTGCTTAGATGAACAATGCTCTCACCAGGTCATTGAGCTTTCCTCCAGGTTTTTAACCTCTACAGAGTGTTGCAGTTCCTTCCAAGTATTACTGTGATGCAAATATGTATTTGTCGATGTGTATGCATTTCCCATATCTTGGCTCAAACATTAGACAAAATGGAGATCTCAGTCAAGAAATGAGAAAAGACTAGAAATGGGAAGAGCACCTATGAAAGAACTAGACAGAATCCTAAAGGGTAAAAATATACAGCTGAACACTAAAGTTAGAATCATCTAAGCCATTGTATTCCCCATCACCATGTATGGATGTGAGAGCTGACAGTGAAGAAAGCAAATAGGAAGAAAATCAACCCATTTGAAATGTAGTGCTGGAGAAGATTGCTGAGGATATTGTGGACGGCCAAAAAGACAAAAAAATGGGTCCTTGAACAGATCAAGCCTGGATGCCAAGATTGTCAAACTGAGGCATACTTACACCATGAGACAGCACAATTCATTAGAAAAGATGATAATGCTAGAGAAGGTAGATGGCAATAGAAAGAGAGGAAGACTGCATGCCAGATGGATGGACTCAGTCGAGGGGGCCACAGTCCTGAACCTACAAGACCTGAGCAAAGCTGCGGAAGACAAAAGGTCTTGGAGATGCCTCATTCAGACAGCTAACTACAACAAATGCATTTTAAACTAGAGCTGCAAAATGTATCTTACTGTTCTGAATGTAACTCATTGGCAGAGGGCTGGGATGTCAGTGTGTGTGTGTGTATTTAAGATGCAAAGTACAAGCTAAGCCCCCTTTCCTCCTCAGGTGTGCCAGGGATGCTCAGCTGCATCTTCAAAAGCCCGAGACTTCCCCGTGTCTGAGGCAACCTGTCCTGCCTGTCTGGGTGCACCATCTTCTCCGGCTGGAGCCGCCTGTTGAGGCAGCAGCAGCAGCCCCCCTTCCTCCTCCTCTTCCAGCTTTTCAGCCCTAATTGAGTTGGTAGAAGTTTCCCATCCTCTCTTGAGTTGCCTGAAGGGCAGGTTCCCAGGGGAAGTGTTTTGAGTTTGGACATGCTTGAGCATGCAGGCTTGGTTGCTACCCTGGTCTCTGCTCGGGCTTCTGATTCAGACCTTCTGAGCTTTTCTTTCCAAGGAAACCTGTGGGTTTGTGTTTTTTGTACAGAACACAATGGTAGTGTGTCTTATCTCCTCTCCTTCTTGTAGAATAGAGATTGAATAGGGGAGCACTGACATAAATTCCCCTAGAGCATCTCTCTCTCTCTCTCTCTTTCTCTTTCTCTGTTTCTCTTCTGAGAAAACAATTCCAGCTTATCCTTAATGCATTCCCTGTTGTGCACAAGGTACTTTTCCAGCCCTGAGCCTGTCAGACATCTGGGCTGATCAGGTAGAGTTCACTCACTCAGCATGAGAAACACTGAGATATTTATTTACTTTATGTATTTATTTTAAGGATTTATTTTCCGCCTTTCTCCCACAATAGGAACCAAGGCAGATGTCTTCAAGTCATTTCCAATATATGGAGCCCCTAAGACACTGAGAACTGATGCATTAAGTCAGTACAAAACAGCTTTCTAAACTATCCTATCATGGACTGTTTCCTCCCTTGTGCCCCCTTTGTTGTCTGTAAATAATTCCAGAGAGAGGCACGTATATGGAAAACCTGGAATTACATCAGTGGTGTTTGCTATGATTTCTCAAGTGTCTGTCTTCTGCTTTTTGAGACTTTGACAGGTCTTTCTTCAGTTTAATTAAGCTATTGACTTGGCCCTTGATAGAAGATACTAAGCCAAGGACATGTATGCATTGTGGTCGATGTTAATATATAGGATTTTAAAGTCACTGTTCTGGGCAGATGCAGAAATCTTAGTGAAGTTTCCTGCTAATTTGATCTTGCATTGGGTAGATGGCATCTAGAGAACTGACAGCTGAGCCAAGAAAAAATGTGTTCCAGTTATCAGTGCTTTAGGGTCACTATAAGTTGGAAACAACTTGAATGCCCACAGCAACAACAACAGCAACATTGTCCAGTATAATCCACTCAGTGCATCTGCTGTGTAGTTATCTGCATGCTATAAGGACTGTAATCAGAAAGGAATAGTTGCTTTAAAAAGAACAGCCTTAGAAAAGGACAGGACTGGATGCACAGGGCTTTAGAAGCAACCCACCACTGCCTTTTCTTTCTCTTTTTAAATGCATAATGTCAAGCTACTGCAAGGCACTCATTCCCATCAAAAGAACCCTGAGAAGAAAACAAGGTTAGGAATTTAATGGCTCTGGTGCAGTACATACTCTGTCTTGAAAGTCTTCCTGTTACATATTTGAGACTAACTGAAAGAAAGAAATTGGCAGAATGAGCTTTCATAGACTTCAGTCCGCTTCTGAAATGCGTCTGAGGAAGTAGACTGAAGCCTATGAAAGCTCATGCTGCCAATTTCTTTTTTTCAATGAGTCTCAAAGGTGCTGCAAGATCTCTCTCCAGACTAACACGGCTATATCTTTGAATTCCTGTTACATAGTTGTTATAAATAATTTAAATAATATAAATAACTCTGAAATCCATGGGGTCACCATAAATTGACAGGCAACATGAAGGCCTGTGTGTGTGTGTGCATGCACACACACAGACAGAGGGATGCTTTGATTGGGAGTTCCTGCATGGCAGGGGGTTGGACTGGATGGCCCTTGTGGTCTCTTCCAACTCTGTGATTCTATGAAATAATGGATAGGGCAGTATATTTTGTAATGATTCTGTTCACAAATTTCCTGAAAGATTGGCTCAGAATTTAACAACAGAACTTCTAAACTTAAACAAATCAACCACTCTTTTGCATGTGAGGCTTCCCTTTATCTTAAATATTTTAATCATAATTCTACAAGAGAATATTCCATAATCCATCCCTCACCCCAGTTGTTCAGGGAAATGAGGCGGAAGGGGCGAATGGGAGGTTTGTTCTCTCAAATTTCCCTAGTCCCCCCCCCCAACCCTTCAGATCTCTACCTGGGGCCCAGTATGCCACAGTTTGCTCAGGTGGCCATGTGCAGAGTGAGTCTGACCTTACTGTCTTTGAAGGGTGACTTCTGTTGTGACTGTAGCAAAGGGAGATGAAAACGCAGAAGGTTGTTGTCGTTGGGGATGGGATTGCTTAGGAGAGAACTGCTGCTGAGTATTGCAAGGGAGAGAGTTGAGAGTCCCAAGGAATAGATCACAGTTCTTTGAGCATCACCTGCTCCAATAAGGGCAGCAACCAGAGCGTGCAAACCAGAATCGTGGTGTTCTCATTTGTAGACAGACTGAAAAATGGCAAAGTTCATGGAGACCCAAGAACGGCACCTATCTTAATTTTACCTTATTCATTTATGTGCATTTAGCAGCCCTCGTCTTTGCTAAAATGTTGGTACCATATATACTCCACTATAAATCAACCTCATGTATAAGTTGAAGGCAAGCTTTGGGGCCAAAATTGTGGATTTTGATATGACCCATGGATAAGTTGAGGATAAAACTTGGGTGCATGTAACAAAGTATCTAAAGGATGATGCAAAGGAAAATGATGCCAAAAGAAATTCCAACAAGCATAACTGTTTGTTCTCATCCTAAAGGCTAGATGGATGAGAGAGAAGAGGGGTTCCATGCTTCTTTTTGGTGCTCCCAGGATGGACTAAGCTCTTGCCTTTTAGCACTCTCTCTGTGTGTGTGTGTGTGTGTGTGTGTGTGTGTGTGTGTGTTAAAGTACAGTACTTATATTGACCCATGGATAAGTCTACCCAGGTTTTTTGGTTTAATTTTTGACTAAAATTTCTAGACTTATACATGAGTATATACAGTATTTCAAATCTTGGGCTGAACATTCTCCAGCACACATTTTGATGCTTCCCTCTCTGGAGATTATTTTCAGTGAATGTAAAGGAAGTAGCAACAGGGACTCTGATTAAAAAGAGCCCCATAGGATCCCAAGGGGAGACTCCTCCTAATTAGCAGCCTATTTCTGCTCTTGTGTAGAGGCAGAGGTGGCTTGCAAAGGGCCTTGCGACTTAATTGAACAGGCTTTTTTTTCCTGTCCTCCAGCATTTCTCCTACAGGGAATCCACAATCATGAGAGTATCTAGGCTTGCAGCGGGTGAAGGATGCCATGCCATAAGCTGGGGAGTTAACATACTCATTGTGGCTAGAGTTCTGCCCACAAAATCATGGGGGGACACCATCCCAGTGATGCCTTGCTGAAATAACAAATATTTGGACATGCCACGAGGCAGTCTGACTCCCTGGAAAAGGCAATAATGCTTGGTAAGGTGGAAAGTGGTAGGAAAAGAGTGAAGCCACACTGTGAGTGCATCAGAGAAGCGATGGTTGTCCTGAGTTTGCAAGATCTGAGCAGGGCAATTGAAGACCAGAATGCTTAGAAGTCTCTTATTCATAGCTGACTTTATCACAAATTGAAGTTGACTTTATCTCAAAATACAACAATCATAACAACTAATATTTGGATCCATTGAAAATGCTGAGCATATATATATACACACACACAGCCCAAGGATGCCTTGAGAGTTTTTGACAGCATCCTTGACTAAATCGACCCATCTCCAGCCTGTTAGTCTGCTGGGACACAGCACAAAATGGGACAAATGATAACCACCTGACAGCAAGAGCTGTTTGGGAGTGCAATAGACTGCGCTGGATGGTGGTGGACTCTTTTTCATTGGAAGTCTTAAAATAGAGATCGGATTGTGGGCATTTTTCAAGAGTGCTGCAGTTGGAAATTTCTGCATGGCAGTGGGTTGGACTGCATGGCCCTTGGGGATCTCTTCTCTTGCATGGTTGGAGAGCACCACCATTTGAGAAGGATATCAATAAGTCAGACTATGATAACCTGAAGAAGAGAACACTAAGAGGTGTGACAGGATATGGCCATCTTCAAATATCTGAAGGCCTGCCATGTGGAAGATGAGGTGAACTTGCCTCCTTCAGCTCCAGAGACTATAACATGAGCCAGTGGATTTAAATGACAAGAAAACAGATTTCATCTAAACATTACAAAAAACATCCTGAAGATGAGAGCTCTTTGACAGCGGAGTAGACTCTTTCAGAAGATGGTGGATTCTCCTTCATTGGAGGATTTTAAATGGAGTTTGGATGGCCACTTCTCAGGAGATGCTTTAATCTTAGGTTTTCTGTGTAGCAGAGGGTTGGATTAGATAGCCCTTTAAGATCCCTTCTGACTCTAAGTCAGTTATTTTAAATCCTGGGCTAGATAGTCCAGTCTTCTTACTTGGTATAAAGCAGATTCCCATGTTCCTGTGAATTCATATCTGTTGAAGTAGGCATGCATTCTTGGGATGTTATCCCCTTTTCTGGGCAGGATGAAGACTGATTCAGTTAAGAATCAGACTCCTTCAGCAGAGTATGCAGGCAAAATTGCTGAATCCTGTGGGTTTCTCTGAAACTAGTTTCAGCAAAGTAAGGTATGCAAATTGTTTAAATAAAACTTTGCTGATTACATTGAAATGTACATTAAAGACATACTGTATGTACATGCATTGGCTAACTAGATGAAAGCATCAAGGAGGAAAGGAATGGAACAACTCAGCAGAGACAACACTCCCCATCTTGAGGGCAAAGAAGAGAGAGGGAAGTCTTCTATGCGCCCACAGGCACACTTAGAGAATCATACAGTCGTAGAGGTGGAGAAGACTCTCTGCTCACACTGCCTAGATGCTTAGATGCATGGACACCTGGAGGAGCATGCATTGCAATGGATGTCTGAGCAAATGCAAATAGCTCTAGAGAGAGAGGGCACAATGTGTAAAAGCGTGCAGGGAATACTTATTGTCTAAAGCCCTGTTGCTCTAGTGGCAAATGGGACAAGTCGGTGGAAAGAGAATGCTTGGATGCTTCATTGAGTAGGCTTCTCCGACAACATCCGAGGAGGCTGGAGGTGGGATTCAGAGGGGGGGGGGTATGTTCCTCTTCAAATGGATTGGGGCCTTCCCCTACCTCCCCCCCCCCCCCTTTCCCCTTGATATGAAGGTCATCTTCTAGACCAGGCAAGACCACAGCAACTGCATGCTTCTAACCCTGTGCTGACCTGGACAAGTTTGGCTACCTCTATTGTTCTAGCTATTCCACATATACTACAGATGTCCCCTGTAAAATGACATAATCTCCAAATGACAGAGGGCTAGTCCTTCACCTGGAAGTGGACAAACTCAAGCTCATGGCATGGAGAGGGAGCTGGGTATGTTTAGCCTAGAGAAGAGACAGTTAAGGGGTGATATAATAGCCCTCCTTAAGTATTTGAAGGGGTGTCATATTGAGGAGGGAGCAAGCTTGTTTTCTGCTGCTCCAGAGAATAGGACCCAGAACAGTGGATGCAAACTACAGGAAAAGAGATTCCAGCTCAACATTAGGAGAAACTTCCTGACAGTAAGGGCTGTTCGACAGTAGAATACACTGCCTTGGAGATAGTGATGGAGTCTCCTTCTTTGGAGGTCTTTAAACTGAGGTTAGAGGGCCATCTGTCAGGGATGCTTTGATTGAGAGTTCCTACATGGCAGAAGGGGGTTGGACTGGATGGTCGTTGGGGTCTCTTCCAACTCTACAGTTCTATGAGTCCATCTCCTGTAGACCTAGAGAGTATCCTGGGCATCTTGGAAGGAGCCAGGGAACCAACAACACAAACATCCTAAGAATGTAAATAGAATGCTTGGGTGTTTTGTTGAGTAGGCTTCTCCAACAATATCCAAGGTAGACTTCAGCTAGGAGGTGTGAAGGCATGAGCGAAAGCTGCCAGGTGGGACTTGTGGGCTCCTTGTTGATGCTGCTGCACTGCTGCCGTCATCCCAGTATTCAGTCTGTGGGTGCTTCCTGTCCAAAGAAGGCACTGACTATGCAAGGTATGGTTCCCAAGAATGCCAGCCTCTCTGCAGTTTCCAGTGTTTGTTGAGAAGAAGAGAGCTGAAGCATACTCACTGAGGAAGATGAGTTGGGCCTGAACTGCATCAGGAAGTCTATGGCGAGGTTTGGAGCCTGGGGAATGTTTCTGGGGTTTGGAAGGAAATGCAGGGGGCTACTCACAAACAACTGTACTATCTTGGATACTCTTCTTCATTGATAAGAGAAGGCAAAGGATGAAAGTGGAGTAGGCCTCCCATCTGGGTTCACAGGGAATGAGATGAGAGGCTGGAGATGTGGACTCCGGGGTGGGGGAGGCAGGGGCACCCAAGCTTTCCCTCCTTAAGAATAGGCTGAGGGAGCTGGGCCCCTTCCCAAAACGATCGGGCAAAATGGGACTACCAAGACTCTTAAGTCTTTGGGACTCTTCAGAAATCATGAACTAAACTTGTACAAAATGATTGAGCAGTAAGAAAGATGAAGGCACATTTGTTGTTTTGCCCTTTCAGGAACCATAAAGTCTGCTCCTGTGTGCACCTACTTGGAAGTAAACTGTACCAAATGCATGGAGAGCACTTCTGAGTGCCCATGGTGCTTGTAAGGATCTCCATATTTAAGGAGAATCAAATAGGGAATGAATGGGAAGAGTAATCATCCATGTCTCTGCAAGTACTGTATATACTCATGTATGAGTCTAGAAATTTCAGTCAAAAAATTGACCCTAAAAACCTGGCTTGACATATCCATGGGTCAATGTAAGTACTGTACTTTAACTCTTATCAAAAAGGAACCATGCCCTGGTGAAAGGTGAGAGTTTAATCTCTTCTTGGAGCACCTAAAAGAAGCATCAGTTCCTCCTATTATCTCATCCACCCAGCCTTCAGGGTGAGCACAAGCACAGTTATGCTTGTCAAAAATTTTAAAGATCTTTAGCATAGTTTTCCTTGTCAGGGATGCTTTGATTTGGAGTTCCTGCATGGCAGGGGGTTGGACTAGATGGCCCTTGTGGTCTCTTCCAACTCTATGATTCTATGATTCTATGATCCTTTACATCCTTTGTTACATGCTGCTAAGTTTTACCCTCAACTTATCCACGGGTCATATCATAATCCATAATTTTTGCCCCAAAAGCTGCCCTTGACTTATACATGAGATCACCTTATAGTTGAGTATATAAGATAGACAAAATTAAGAACAACCTGCCTGCCTAGGTTGAGCTCTCCTTGGCTGGAGGCCACCTTCTTCTTCTTCTTCTTCTTCTTCCTCTCTCTCTCTCTCTCACACACACACCCTTCACATTCCTTTCCGTTCTTTCTTTCAGTTAGTCTCAAAGGTGCTACAGGATCTCTCTACATATTCCTTCCTCTTCCGATCACTCTCATGGAGCACCTCAAAGGATGGAAAATATGCTGTAGGGCTGGCCAAGAGGAACAGCAGAACCTGCCTTGCAGCAAAATGGCAGCTCCAACAACACACCAGGCAGTAGTGGGTTGTGGGTGGAAACACAAACATATCCAGTTATTTTATTTGAAATATTTATACCCTGCCTATAGCAGCAGATGGGATCAGCTGTGGATAATGAGCCAAGAATAAGAAGCCGGAACCTGACCAGGTCAGAATCAGAGCAAACAAAGAAAAAGTGGGTTTTCAAGTGGTGCAAACAGATCCTTAAAGGAGGCAGAAGGACTTCCTTGGCCTTATCCCAGTGGCAAAAGCTCTTGTTTGCCACTAACTGGCAGCATGACTAGCCAGGATATTCCAGGAGATAAATCCCATACAGGGATGATAAAGCAAATAGAGCTGCTATTTCATTAAAAGAAATCTTAGCTGATTGCTCAATTAAAATTCCTACAGGAGCCAGTTGGTTATTAAATTTGCATCTATTTGCCTGCAAGTTAGAATAGTTCTTAAGGGGCAGGAAACTTCATAAGGTGCAAAGGAGACGGTGGTGGCTTGGATTATGCATGTGTCTGTGTGCATTTGTGTGTGTGTCACAACAAGCAAGTAGGGTATTTCTCTGGCTGTGAGAAAGTGGCAAGAATATTTCTATTAAAAAGATGCCATGGATTCATCCATGTCTTGAAAATATTTAAAAGGGGGGGGGGGACTCCAAAAAGCAAATCTTGATCTCATCATACAAGGAATACCATTCTATTAGGCCATCAGAACAAGAGGCCACTGTCAGAACAGAAGAGGGAGAAACAGAATGGTTCTTAGTTGGCAAAGGGGTCCGGGAAGGCTGCATCCTTTCACTCTATCTATTCAACTTATATGCAGAACATATTATACGGAAAGCAGGCTTGGACAGAGAAGAAGGAGTGAAAACAGGAGGAAGGAATATCAATCTAAGATATGCAGATGACACCATAATACTAGCAGAAAACCTCTCAGACCTGGAACAACTACTACTACTACTACTAATAATAATAATAATAATAATAATAAATTATTTATTTATAGCCCTCCCAATCACTAGGAATCCAGGCAGGTTACAACAGTTAAAAAAATTACCAAGGAAGATCAAGGAGCAAAGTGCAAAGGCAGGCTTAATGTTGAGCATAAAGAAAACAGAAATAATGACCACCAAGGAGCTTCACAAGTTCAACTTAGACAATGAAGAAATACAACCGGTAAAAGAATAAGACAGCTATGAAAGAACAAGAAAAGATCCTAAAATGCAAAGATACATGACTGAGCACAAAAGTTAGAATCTGAAGATGCAATACACAGATGCTGGCGAAACGTCAGAAACAAACTCTTAACTAGAACATCGCCACACAATCTGAAAAGCCCACAAAAAACTATCAACCCATGGTGTTTGTTGTTAGTCTTTTTCTCCGCTCTTCTGAGAAGGAAGGAAAGTGTAATGTTTGGTTCTGTTTACTGCTGCAGCCAGGCTTGGATTCTTTTGGTAATGGTTCCCTTTCCCTCCGTGGGTCCAGGAAACAAAAGTGTATTTGGACCGGATTGTGCTGTTGACTTTCTGGCTGGTGGAGTTTGCAAGGCCGGGGCTGCCCTTGTCTTTCCTGCCAGGCGAAGGGCTTGTCCAACAGTGTCCTCTTCCGAGGGACCTTGGAGGCCTGTTTTCACATAGATGGATGTGGATGGGAGCCTGACAGGAGATCACTTTTCCTTCCTGAGCTAAATATACTGAGCAACAGCTGGTTCCCCTGCCTACAGCCCTGGGGGAGAGCATGGTCCGCAGCCCAGAGCTTCTCGTATTGGGCCACTCTGGATGACTTTGCCCTCTTCCCCGCGGAGGTCACAGGCTGGATGGCACGAGGGGGGCAGGAAGAGCTCTGTGGCTTGGGCTTTCATCTTCAATTATCTGGGAGCATCGTGTGAAGATTTCTCGCCTCCCTCCCCATCCTTCCACCAAACCTTTATGTTCCTGTTTTTTAAAACCCGTGAACTTGGCTCGCTGAGAATGTCACAGGACTGCACAGATTTCCTTAATCCCTCTTTGCAGTTTCAAAACTCCTTTGGACAAGAGAGCTTTTTTGCAAACCAACCAAGGAATAATAATAATAATCAAGGAATAATAATAATAATTACTATGTTTATTTATATCCTGCCTTCCTTCCCAGTACAGGGACTCAAGGCGACTTACAAATCTAAAACAGTCCAAGTTAAAACACTATAAAACATGCTGTATACAAGTTTAAAGAACAATTAAACAATCCAAACAATTTAAAACATTACATTATTAAAAACTGAAAACACTTTAAAATAAAAACAAACCGGCATCCCTGTTGTGCAAAAGCCTGGTGGTGTAGAAACATCTTTACCTGTCGCAGGAAGTAATTCCAGAAAAATGGACCCATTTGGAAGGACATGGGGGGGGGGGATTCCTGGTGTTGAGACTTCGTCTGCCCCCTCACCTCTCTGCAGTTTGTCCTTTTTGTTGTCGTTTCTGACTTACAGTAACCCTAAGGGGGTTTTCTTGGCTGGTTTCTTCAGAGGGGGTTTGCCATTGCCCTCCTTTGAGGCTGAGAGTGTGTGACTTACTACAATCAGGGGAAATCCCAGCACTCACCCCACTACAATGAGAACACAATTACCTCCAAATGGATTAAGGAAAGTACTGTGAAAAGAGACATGCGACACACAGCATGGTATACTTTGTTGTGTGTTGCGTGTCTGTTTTGAAACACTCAGTTGGTCATTTTGAGGTTTCAGAAATAACTTTGATTAATTCACAAATGCAATTTTGTGCCTTCGTATACTCTCATATATGGAATGTATAGGACTATATATTGGAGATATCTCAGGGTTGCCATGAGTTGAGATCAACTCAAGAGTGATGCATCAGTAGAAATATAGTCTCTAGATGAAGGCAAGTAATAGTTCCACTCTCTTCTGCTTTGGTCAGGACTCACCTGGAATGCTGTGGTCAGTTCTGGGCACCACAATTCAAAAAAACAGAAGTGTGTCCAAAGGAGGGTGACCAAAATGGTTTAGCCTGGAGAAGAGAAGGTTAAGAGGTGATGTGATAGCTCTGTTTAAATATTTGAAGGGATGTCATAATGCAGAGGGAGCAAGCTTGTTTTCTGCTGCTCCAGAGAACATGACCTGGAACAATGGATGCAAGCTCCAGGAAAAGAGATTCCACCTTAACATTAGGAGGAACTTCCTGACAGTGAGGGCTGTTCGACAGTAGAATACACTGCCTTGGAGATAGTAATCCTTAAAATCATGGTGTTGGAAGGAGTTCCCAGAGTCATATAGTCCATCCTCTGACAGATGGCCATCCAACATTTCTTTAAACATGTCCAACAAAGGAGGACCCATCATCGTCATATTGCCTTAAAAGAGAAGTCATCGCAAATTCCCTCCCGAAGTCAGCCTTTGTTTTTGTGTATCTCTGTGTGTATGATGTTGTTAACCTTAGGCTTGCTCAAGTGGCTCCATGGCTCAGGGATGGAGGGTTGGCTTCCTTGCTCAAGAGCCTTGAATTAGTGATAGTTGCGTTTTGGAGATGAGCCTATTACACATCTTGCATGCCTGTATCAGGTCTTGCATGCCCTTGCGACTTCACAATGTGTGCGCATGGGTCAGAACATCCTTTCAGTTGGCAGGTGTTAAGAACTTGGGGAGAAAAAAGAGATGCAGCAGATTTGGTTGGTTTTAGCTGCAGCTTTGGGAGGTGATGATGGGGCAGTTTATTAATAGCGGCCCAGCATTAAAATGGATTGGCAGGTGGCAGATAGAGATGGATTTCCTCTTCTCAGCTTCTTTCTCTTTTCTTCAGAGAATGTTCCTGATTTGGGGACCCTTTTTTCCACTACCTGAGGACCAAATCTACCACATGCTTCCTTTATGCCTCCACATGGACAGTTTTGACCAGAAATTCTCAGCGTTAAAAACTGGAATTGTGGAAGAGCCTTTCTCTTGCTCTAACACCAATCTGGGTTCTTGGCAAGGCTGCAAAGTTGAGACAGGATAGTGTATGTGTGTCAGGGTATTGAGGAAAAGAGTATATGTTTATGCATGAGGGATGGAAAGAATATTTGCCATTACACTTGTCCCTCCACATTCGCAGGAGCCCCAGGAATGTGGAAAAAATGCATATAACAAAATCGCTGTGGTTTTGCCTGAGAGAACACCTCTCTGGGAATCTCTAGGTCCGCCAGTGCAACTCTGTAGTCAACATCTGCCGAACATTGACTATAGAAATGTGCTGGAGGAGCTACAAATGCCTAGTGGAGTCTTCTCTCTAGTAATCTCTAGGACCTTCAATGCAGCTTTTGATTAATGTTGACCACAGAGTTGCCCTCATAAAACCTTTTCAGTGGATTTCTACGTATTTCATTGGAACACAGTCCCTCAGAGGGTGCTGGAGTCTCCTTCTTTGGAGGTTTTTAAACAGGGGCTGGATGGCCAGCTGTCCCAGGGAGTTTTTTGTGGGTTTTTCAGGCTCTGTGGTCATGGTTTATTCCCGACGTTTCACCAGCATCTGTGGCTGACATTTTCAGAGAATGCTGGCATGGAAGAGAGTGGGGTATATATATATATCTACTGTGTGATCCTGGGTTGGGAGGGTGATTTCCATGTTAATCTGTGTATTGTTCTACAGTTGAATGGCAAGGCCTCTGGGTGGGTGGTTATGAAAGAGGATTTGTGTCTGTTTAATTAGAGATCCATTGTCTGTTAGGAAAACCACTCTGACCCTGGGTGGTTTTCATTTGCATTTGCTAGGCCTTGATTTTGCTGTTTTTCAGGACTGGGAGTAAACGCTGCTAACTTTAAGGGTTTATTCTTTCCTGTTGAAGTTGTCCAAGTGTTCGTGGATTTTAAGGGCTGTGTATTGTGACATGATAGTTGTTGGCCTGGTCCAGAATTTCAGTGTTTTCAAACAGCATTTTATGCCCAGGATGGTTTATAACATTTTCTGCTATTGCTGGTTTTTCTGGCTGACCCAGTCTGCAGGTCTTTTGTGTTCCTGGGAAGGAGGTGGCAGAATGGGACTTGCATCTTCTTTTCCCTCTCTTGACAAGTACTAACTGTTTCAGTGCAAACTCTCCAGTGTCCAGACCTGACTGATTTTGTGCTTCATTTTCCTCCCCAGTTCCTGAGGGAAGACTTGAATTACCATGACCCAACAGTCAAGCACAGCACTTTCCATGGGGAGGACAAGCTCATCAGTGTGGAAGATCTTTGGAAGGCCTGGAAAGCCTCCGAAGGTGAGCTCTGTGCAGCGTCTGTGTGCATCTGTCTCTGTGTTATGCAAAGGAAAACAGCTCTTTTTGTGAGCTCATTTGTTGTCCCTTTTAGCTTTTGCATCTCCCTCCCTTTGCCCCAGTTGAGTTTATTTTTGTGGCTTGTTTGTAAGCAGCTTCATAGATCAGGAAGTAGGGAAAACAAAACAAGAAGCAGAAAGAAAGAGACTTTCCTCCTGGTAGAAACAAGAGCCAAGGGGTTCAGCAGTGAGCCATAGAAGTGCCCTGTGTGGAAAGCAATGACTTTGTGTGAAATGTACATGTCTGTCTACATGGCACTCTCTCCCCCAATCTGCCCCTCACATGTCCATCCTCTCATAAAAGAAATCTCTGTGACTTGGCATGCATGGAAAATTTGTGTGTGTGTTGTAGACTTTCCAGATTATGGGGCCTCAGTCCTCTTTTCCAGTTCTTGGAGTGAGGAGTGGGGAAGCTTGGAGAGGGAAGACTATTTTGGAAAGTGTTTGCCTATAGATATCTAACTATATTTTTCTCATTTGTTAGACTTTCTGTCCTTGTGTTGAACAGTTAACCCTGGTAACTGCGCTTGACACATAACACATCATGTTAGTAACATTACCAGAAAAAATTCTAGAGCAGCCCATTAAACATAGAGTCTAAACATTTATAAGGGAATGCCATAATCACAAAAGTCAACATGGGTTTCTTAAAAACAAGGCGTGCCAGACAAATCTTATATCTTCTTTTGATAAAATTACTTGCTTGGTAGATGAATGGAATGCTATTGATATAGCATATCTTGATTTCAGTAAGACCTTTGACAAGGTTCCCCATGACACTCTTGCAAATAAGCTTGTAAAATCCACAGGATGCTCAGCAATGGCTCCTCTTCTTTATCCTAGAGAGAAGTGATCAGTGGGATGTCTGAATGCCACACAGAAGAGCACTGTTTTGGCTGTCTTCTGGAAGCTTACAAGAGATGAGGCCAGCCTAACTTCCTTGGGCAGGGAGTTCCACAGTTGAGGCGCTGCTGCAGAAAAAGCCCTCTTGTGTATACACACCAACTTAACTTCTCAAGATGTTGGGACACACAACAGGGCCTCCTCTGAAGATCTCACATTTCTATCAGGCTCATATAGAAGAAGGCATTGGACTTTCAAATACAGTATCTTGGCCCCAAGTCGTTTAAATCTTTGTAAGTCAATGGCAGCACCTTGGGCTGAGCTCAGAAGCAAATTGGAAGTCAATACAGTTCTTGCAGGACTGGTGTTATTGTGGCCCCATTCCCACTACATTTTGATTCGAAGTGTGACGCGGGCTATATGACCCTTGTTCACACTCGAATCGATCCTCATCGGATTGATTAGTGGAGGAAAGGACTGTGTGGTCTTTTCCAGCTCTGTGATTCTATGAAAAGCAAATAGCTCGAGCTTTCCTGACACTAGTTTTAAAGTGGTCTTTTTTGGAAACACGATTCTGAAGTGTTTCCAGTAAGTTGGAACGCTGGTCAGAATCGTGGGTTTTTTTGGAGGGGGGTATTGATTGCAAAATCAGTCTTGTGCATTTGCGATCTTGTGCATTTGCGATCGGTATAATGAAGAAAAAGAAAAGAAAAAACACACACACTTGCTCCTGGGGGGGTCCTTCCTTCCTTCCTTTCTTCCCCCCTTCCTTTTTTTCTCTTTTTCTTCATTATACTGATCACAAATGCACAAGATCACAAATGCAAAAGATTGATTTTGTGATCAATACCCCACCATTAAAAAAAGAATTCCCCTGCAGGAAGGGGATGGGGCGTTAAGGGCTGTCACCTTACATGGCAGCTCTAGTGGGAACGACAAGCGTTCCCGGCTAAGAAAGTGGTTTCAAACAAGGGCCCTTTTCATAGTGTGGACGAGGGGCCTTTTGGAATCGCTTTCCTAAGCGGAGCACAGCCCGGTTCCAATGCGGGTTTTTCCGCAAGTGGGAATGGGCCCATTGTCTCTAAATGCTGACACTGCTGCATTTTGCACTACCTGCTGCTTCTGAACACTTTTCAAGGGCAGCCCCACGTTGAGTGTATTTCAGTAGTCTAATCAGCTGCAGCTGGTGCACCAGCCAAAACTGGCAGATGTGCTCCTGGCCACCTGGCTTTCTAGAAGCAGCCTCGGTTAGGCCCAAGAGCATCCCCAAGCGGCAAACCTGATTTCTCTCCCTACCCCTTTAAAAATATGACACTTAGCATTAGTATCAATGAAAGACAGCACTCAGCTCCAGAAAAGCTTGTGATAGGTTCACCTTAGGATCGCCATAAGTCTGAAACAATTTGAAGGCACACAACAACAAAAACAACAACAAAAGCAATTACTATTAGTATCAGTATTGTTGTTGTTAACTCCTTTTGAGTTGATCGTGATTCATGGTGGCCCTGTGGATAAGACATCTCCAAGTCTCCCTGACCTCCGCTGCTCTGCTCAGGTCTTGCAGACTCAGGCCCTTGACCTCCCTGACTGAGTCCAGCCATCTGATGTGAGGTCTTCCTCTCTTTGGGGTGCCTTCTACCTTCCCTTCATTGTCTTTTCCAATGAGTTGTACCTTCTCATGGTGTGGCTAAAGTATGATGGCCTCAATTTGATCATCTTGGCTTCCAGGGAGAGTTCATGCGTGATCTTCTTAAGGAACCATTTGTTTGTCTACTTGGCCATCCACAATACCCTCAGCACCCTTCTCCAGCACCACATCTCAGATGAGTTGGTTTTCTTTTTATCCACTTTCTTCACTGTCCAACTGTCTCATCTGTATGTGATGATGGAGAATACAATGGCTTGGACAATTCTTACTTTTGTTCTCAGTTTCTATATCTTTTTTCTTCAGGATCTGTTTTAGTCCTTTCATGGCTGCCTTCCCCATTCCTAGTCGTTGCCTTCTTATTTCTTCTTCCTGATTAATGTTTGATCCAAGGTATGGGAATTGTTCTTTATTTATATCCTCCCTTCCTCCAGAAGATTATTCAAGGGAGCTTCATGTTCTTTATACCTGGACAGAAGCTGGGGCTGGCCCTGCTGCCCGGTGAGTTAGGCGCATCTGCTTCCTAGCGTTTGTGACTTCCTGCCTAAGGAAGCCTGCAAATGCACTCTAGAATGGCTGCATGAACAAATCTGTCCTCCATCCTCATGTTAAGTGCCATGCCCACGGTGGCAAACGGCCAGGGCAGGGTGTTGAGTGGCCCCAAGATAAAGCCGTGTCTAGCACCTTGGCCTGCCTGCCTTCTGCACTCAGCAGACACTTCTCTGGTTCTTGTTTCCTTTATTGCCTTGTTAAATCTCTCCTGGCTCTGGCTGCATCCTAATTGCCATGTAAATGTCTTGCAAATGTCCTTTGGAGTCCCAACTCCCCCCATCACCATTTTACTACTGGATTCTGTCCTGTGTCTGAAGCAGAGGTCTCTCTGGAGGGATGTGGAGGCCTTTTGTTCTGTGCTTGAATGGGCTGAGGGAGCATGATGCTCTGAGGTCCTTAAATATTACCATGGGTCAAAAAGCATTCATTATCTTGCACAATTCAAAGATATAGCCGTGTTAGTCTGTACAATCAGTACATAGAGAGATCTGGTAGCACCTTTGAGACTAACTGAAAGAAAGAAATTGGCAGCATGAGCTTTCCTAGATTTCAGTCTACTTCCTCAGATGCATATGGTATCTTGTACAGTTATGCATCTGAGGAAGTAGACAGACGTCTATGAAAGCTCATGCTGCCAACTCATGCTTCCTTATTTCAGTTAGTCTCAAAGGTGCTACAAGTTAATGGGTTTTAACTTGTATTATTGTACAGTTGTACTTTATCATTGTTGTAAGACGCCTTGATCCTTCTGGAAGAGGTGGGATAAAAATAAATTATTATTATTGTCATTACTATTACTACAAGATCTCTCTGCCTACTTGTACAAATACGTTAATAAAAAGCAGGAAGTTGGGAGAAGTCTTCGGTTAGAATCATAGAATCATAGAATTATAGAGTTGGAAGAGATCCCAAGGGCCATCCAACCTCATTCTGCCATGCAGGAACTCTCAATCAAAGCAGCCCTGACAGATGGCCATCTAGCCTCTGTTTAAAGACCTCCAAAGAAGGAGACTCCACCGTCCTCCAAGGCAGTGTGTTCCACTGTGAAACAGCCCTTACTGTCAGGAAGTTCCTCCTAATGTTGAGCTGGAATCTCTTTTCTTGTAGCTTCTGTCCAGTGCTTCATTGTCTCTTATTCTCTGGAGCAGCAGAAAACAATCTTGCTCCCTCCTCAGTGTGACAACCCTTCAGATACTTAAACAGGGCTATCATTTCACGTCTTAACGTTCTCTTCTCAAGGCTAAACATTCCTAGCTCCCTAAGTCTTTCTTCATAAGGCATGGTTTGCAGATCCTTCACCATTTTAGTTGCCCTCCTTTGGACACACTCCAGTTTCTCAACATCATTTTTGAATTATGCTGCCCAGAACTGGACACAGTCTGATTCCGGGTAAGGCTTGACCAAAGCAGAAGAGAGTGGCATTTACTTCCCTTGATCTAGACACTATACAGTGGTCCCCCGGGTTACGAATCCCCCGGGGTATGAAAACCCCGGGGTACGAAAGAGCCGGGGCCGCAAAAATGGCCCCGGCTTACGAAAAAACCCCGGGTTCCGAAGAAAAAAACCGTGCGGCCCCTTTAAATTTGCCATGTGGTCCGGCGAACAAAGCGGTCCCCCGGGTTGCGAAGACTTCCGGGTTACGAAAGGTAATCCGGAACGGATTACTTTCGTAACCCGGGGGACCACTGTACTTCTGTTGATGCAGCCTAAAATCACATTGGCCATTTTAGCTGCTGCATCGCATTGTTGACTCATGTTCAACTTGTGGTCTACTTGGTCTCCTAGATCCCTTTCATACATTGTCTCATTCAGCCAGGCATCGCCCATCCTATATAGGTTCAGGAGTCTCTTTTCCTGTAGCTTGAATCCATTGCCCCATGTCCTAGTCTCTGGAGCAGCAGAAAATACGCTTGCACCATCCTCAATGTGACACCCCTTCAAATATTTAAACAGGGCTATCATCTCACGCCTTAATCTTCTCTTCTCCAGGCTAAACCTACCCAACTCCTAAGTCTCTCCTCATAGGGCATGGCAGTTTCCAGACCTTTCACCATTTTGGTTGCTGAACTGACCCGTTCCAGTGTGTCAAGTCCTCCTTGCTTTCTGCTTCCTGTCAGTTTCAGAGGCATCTGTTCCCTTTGATAAGCTCCTCATGGAGTGTTTGCTTCTTGCTGGCCGACCAAAGTGCATTGAGACAGAGCTATTTAAGGTTTTTGCAACAAGTGGACCTGTGGGGAACATCATCTGGAGGGTGGGGGGAGCAGACAAGAGGCAGACCTGGAAGCAGATTTGAACCTGGCATGTCCCACATGGATTCAGAAAGTGGAAGGGACAACTTTCTCTCTCTTACACGAAAAAGCTGACTCAACACACTCACAGCTCAAGAAATGAACACCACGGTGACTTCTCTATTAAGGATCAGTTTCCGTTTATTTATTTTATTAATAGAAAGAGATAATCTTGATCCACCTGGTCTCATATCAGCCTTTCAACTTGAAGGCTAGAAAAACAAGTTTGTACAAATACATGTATTAGATGTATTCCTGAGGAATGCTATCCAACTGTAAACTTTATTTTGGTCTGTTGAATTTTGCAAATTTACAGTCGGCCTTTCATATCTGTGGAGGTTCTGTTCTGGTCCCAACCACCCTCCCCACGGATACCAAATACCTCCGGAGCTCAAATACAGTGCGCCATGCATATGCGACCGTGGCCTCTCTCTCTTTCTCCTTCTCTTCTTCTCCACTTCCTGTCTATAAGCTGCTGTGTGAAAAAAGTCTTCTTTCCTTTTGACAGTTGCCTGGCCAGAAATAAGAAAGTAATAACTCTCTGTGATGCTCAGGAGTTCAGGTCCAAAATACTGCCAGTTAATGGCATAGGCTGGGCTTTCGGAGCAGCTTGCAAGCTTAACTGACTTCTTCATTGTCTTCTCTATGGAGGACTTTGCCATGGCTTTTCGAAAGCATGACAGGAATTGCAGAGGTGCTGGATCTGACCTGAAGGCTGTTGCAGGAGAGCCCGGTTGTTGCTGTTCTTGCTGCTGTTTTTCTTGTAATTACTGTGTTTCTTTCTTTATATCACACCTCTCCCACCACAAGATGGCAATTCAAAATGGCTTTCCTGCCTGACCTGATGCCACGTAAAATATAAACTAAACCGTATACGGTTTTAGAAATATTTACAAATTACTATCATACAGTTAAGAGGGCCCTAAGGAAAACACCAGATCCTATCTGATCTTGGAAGCATAGTGCTGGTGAGTCTTTTTAAGGGAGACCACCAACACTTGGTGCTGTAGACTCTGTTTATGAGGAATGAGCTTTCAAAACCACCTCTGAGTATTCCGTGCCTATGAAAACCCTATGAAATTCATGGGGTCACCATAATCAGAATCATATAGTTGGAAGAGACCCCAAGGTCCATCCAGTCCAACCCCCTTCTGCCATGCAGGAACTCAGAATGAAAACACCACTGACAGATGTCCATTGAGCCTCTGTTTAAAAACAGACTTCAAACAAGGAAACTCCACCACTCTCCAAGACAGCGCCTTCCACTGCCCAACATCTGTTACTGTCAGGAAGTTCTTCCTAATGTTTAGAGGAAATCTCTTTTCCTGTAGCTTGCATCCATTGCTCAGGGTCCTATTCTCTCAAGCAGCAGAAAACTTGCCCCATCTTCTGCATGAATGCTGAGTGTTGCAGTCCAACAACGTCTGAAGGGCTGAATAATTTCCAATCTGGCTGTAGCACCACAAACTTAACTATGTATCACACTATACCATTATAGCGCTATTATTCCACTTTAACTGCTATAGCTGCCTCCTGTGGAATTCTGGGGTTTGCAGTTGAGGAAGGCTTAAGAGCTCTCTGACTGAGACTTCTAAATGCTCCCCCCTAAACTGCAAATCCTGGGATTCTACAGGAGGCAGCCATAGCAGTTAAAAAGGAATAATAACACTATAATAGTGTGGTATGATATTTTGTCCATTATCACTCTCAGTGGATGGCAGTGACTGGTTAGTGGCAGGAGGTCAAGGGTCCTGGATTGAGGCTGATTGTGAGAATATGATGCGTGACAGGGCTTGTATCATTGGGTCAGGAAAGCTATAAAAGGGAAACAAAGCCATGGCTCTGGCTTTTAGTTCTGGAGATGGTGGAACTCCAGGCCAGGTTGTAGATTTATTTTGCTGCTCACTTGGCTTTCTCTACCTTTTGCAGTTTACAACTGGACGGTCGATGAGGTTGTGCAGTGGCTGATCACCTACGTAGAGCTGCCACAGTATGAAGAAACCTTCAGGAAGCTGCAGCTCACTGGCCATGCCATGCCAAGGTCAGTTTGGGTTAGGGCTAAGCATAGGAAATTGTGCTAAGAAGAGGGGTGCCTCTAGGACCAGAAGGGAAGGAACATCAGCCTTGTGGCTCCAGAACGCATGGTTTCTGTGAGGGTACCCAAACTGCTTAGGAGTGCTTAAGTACACTGATAAGCGGTATAGAAATGTACTTGCTATTGCTACTTGCCATCTTAAAGATTGACAGAGTGATTGGTATCCCACCTTTCTCCCATCATGGGACCCACAGTGGCATGCAACAAGGATCCTACTTTCTCAGATAAAACCATCTTCAGACCAGGTTGTTTTTATAGTGATTAAAACAATTCTCCTAATCCTTGTGTCACCCCTTTTAAATGCCTTCTAGCAAATGGAGGATCAATTTTTATTCCTGGGCTCTAGTGGCCATTTTAGGCTTGTAAAGTGTCTCATATATATATATATATATATATATAAACCACTGCAGAAATAATCCAGTTTGAGACCGCTTTAACAGCCTTGGCTCAGTGCTCAAGGAATCTTGGGAATTGTAGTTCGTTGAGGCACAAGAGTGCTCTGACAGAGAAGACTAAATATCTCACAGAATTACAGTTCCCAGGATTCCCTAGCACTGAGCTGGATGCCTAGAGAAGTGTTTTCTATAGGACCTTCTAGGTACTCCAGCACAACTCTGTGGTCAACTTGCTGCAAAATTGCACTGGAGGATTTAAGAGATTCCTAGAGAAGACATATTAATAAAATTCACAAATAATCAAATCTGCAAAAGTCAAAGCCACAAATGCAGAGGGCCAACTATAGTTCATTTTGAAGATTTTTTTCTTTTTCTTTTTTTTTATTGAATTAAAATACGTTTTGAAGTTTTTTTAAAAATTGTGTATTTAATATTTTTAAAAATGTCTTTGCCTGTTGTACATTCCCTGGGGGGCCTTAGTGGGTTGTTAGGTGCTGTAAACAAAGAAAGTGTACTCAGGAGGCTGCCTTATGTTGAGACAGGATGGCTTTCAGGCCATCACCTGAGGTCCTGTTGAGAGGAGAAAGAGCCAAGGATTGAACTAGGGTCTTTCAGCATGCAAAGCAAACACTCTGTTGCAGAACTATGACCGCTCCCTGTGAAGGGAGGAAAAAGGAAACCAGCTGTGAGACATGGATTGTCTCACCTAGACTTCCTCTTCTTCTTGCCCAGAGACTGCTCCCTGAAATAATCATAAACTGCTTAATATTTCTTATTTGTGGGCTCTGGAGGTCCCCTTCCTGGATTGGGCGAGCTCTCTGAGACAATATCCCAAATGAAAATAACTGCTGCCTCCTTCAATATCCACATTTTGTTGTGAATAACAAGGAAATTGCTTGTACAGGAATCTCCTTCCTTTCTGTAGGCCAGTGTATCCTTGCAGGCCCTATCTAGGGAATCCATCTCTGACCCAGCTAGATTTCTTTTCCTGAAGGTCTTTCCTGTTCCCAAATTGAAGAATGTCCTCCTGATCAGTCTCTCTTCTCCCCCCCCCCCTCTCTCTTTCAGGTTGGCAATAACCAACGCCACCATGACCGGAACTGTCCTGAAGATGACCGACAGGAGCCATCGGCAGAAGCTGCATCTCAAAGCCTTGGATACCGTCCTCTTTGGGCCTCCCCTCCGTAAGTCACATTACGTAGTCAACACTACTTAGGACTAATTAACTGGTTTGGACCGTATTTCCCAGGGGTTTTCTGTTGGGTCCTCCAGTCACTTCCCAAGGACAGATCTCAAAGGGCTGCTTTTGGGTGATAAATCCCTGGATAGCTTTCTTCTTGCCTTCCTGAACCAGACTGTCCTTTCTTCTATGCAACCAAGGGTTTTCGGGTTTTGTAGCTGTGGATGAGGAGCAAGCCAGGGTGCTCTTCCTGTTCTGTGCAGTTGAAGACTTTCATGGCCGGCATCCATAGTTTTTTGTGGGGCTTTCGGGCTAGAATATGGCCACATAGCCCAAAAGCCATCTTCCTGTTCTGTTTGTTCAGTCCTACTCCTTCAGAGGCTTGGACAAGAGCAAATTCCATAGCTATGGAATTTTCTCGCCCAGAGTCTGGGCAAAGCACTCCTTGCTTGAGGGCAAGGACGAAACATGTTCTTGACGTGCTGTGCATGTGTTGCTCATGCTGTCTGTGGGCAACTTGCTCAACAGAAGTTGTTTAGTACCCTGTTTCCCCGAAAATAAGACATCCCCTGAAAATAAGACCTAGTAGAGGTTTTGCTGAATTGCTAAATATAAAGCCTACCCCGAAAGTAAGACCTAGCAAAGTTTTTCTATATAAATATATACAAGTATATAATATGTGTTCATTTTTTTTATTGCAATCATGGAAAAATAAGACATCCCCTGAAAATAAGACCTAGTGCATCTTTGGGAGCAAAGATTAATATAAGACGGTAGTTGTGACTCTAAAGTTCAGGCCTAGGGGAAGAACATCTCAATGAAATGGTGGCCTTGCTTCACAGTTGTAACCAATCTGCAACCAGCATATTCAGACTGGCAGATAGGCATTTGTTTTTATGGTATTCATCACTTTTTTGCATGAGTACAGAGATGAGAGACGTGAGGAGCATTGGTAGGCAGCAAGGACTGGAATTTGACAGAAATGTATATTCAGGAGGAAAGAGACCTTATTTCTCTGGTCCAGAAGGATCAATTCAGATCTCTTAGTTGCTGCCAGAGATCACTGGTGAGGTTGGACAATTTTCTCTGTGATTTGGAAGACTAAAACATTTCTGGTGTTGTTATGGGCCATCAAGTCAGCTTCAAGGTATGATATCTGTGCAAATGAGAGGCCATCAGACACTGCTTTTATGGACAGCTCTGCTCAGGTCTTGCTGTAGCTTCTTTAATGCTATCAATCCATCTGTTGTGCAAATCTTCCCCTTTTTCTATCACCGTTAAGACAGTATTTTGGCTTCTAAGCGAAGCCAGACCTCACCCCTTCCTTTCAGAAATTTCTTTAATCCTTCTTTAAAAGCCTTTTGTAATAGGGACCATCACCACATCTGGTTGCAGTAGAATGGCCATGGCTTGGTGGTAAAGTGCATGTGTAGCCAGCCAAAGGAACCCAGGTTCAACCCCTAGTACTTCCAGGTAGGGCTGGGAGAGAATCCTCTCCGAAACCTCAGGAAGACTTTCACCAAGCTGGTGCAAACCAGAGTTCAGTGACTGTGACTCTCTTTAATTGGATGGTCAAGTGTAACAACAACAAGGGATTGTGGGAGTTCCAGTACAACATTTGGGGTGGGCTAGAGCTGCCTATTCTTGGTAGAGGCTATTCTGAGCTAGATGGACTGAAGACCTAATTTGGTATGGGGAGCTTCCTGTTTTCAATGCCATAATTCTCATGTTAGTTATCCACACATTCATTATCCACTGTGAGAAGAAGCCCTTTAGTTTTGCTCTGTCTTTGCATGTGTTACTCACTGATGACTCATAAATAAGTCCAGACCATCTCCCTTGTTCCCACCAAACATGCCTATAGTTGGGACCAAGAGAAGAGCCTCTCCCAAACAGCTTGGAGCCTGAGCAGATCCATCTTGGAAAATACAGCCCTTCAGATATCCTGAATCTGAGCCATGTTAGACAGCAGGAGGTTGGCTGGGTCAAAGCACCAACCCTACTGGTGATGCCTAAATTGGCTCTGGGAATCCAAGGCACTAATAGACCATAAGGGCAGCTGGGAGTCGATAGAAAACTCACTCCAGGGTGGAAGGCCAGGGGTAGGGGTGGGTGATGGAGAGGGGTTGTGGAGGTGATAGAAGTGCCCCCCATTTTTGAGACTGGGCTACTTGGTCCCCCAGCACCTGGGCCATGTTTAGAGCATTGCTTCTCCTGCTTCAGTCTTGGAAAAGTAAGTTTCTCACAAAGAGTGTCTTCATGTGGAGGAAGGGGTGCAATTTCGTACTTCGGGAGACCTCATAGAGTTGGAAGAGACCAGAAGAGCCATCCAGTCCAACCCCTGCCATGCAGGAACTCTCAACCAAAGCATACCCGACAGATGGCCATCCAGATAGTAGTGTCACTCTCTCCTGCTCTGGTCAGACCTCACTTAGAGGAATCCTGTGTCCAGGTCTGGGCACCACAGTTCAAGAAGGATATTGATAAGGTGGAACATGTCCAAACAAGGACCATTCAAGTGACTAGAGGTCTGGGAACCAAGCCTTATGAGGAATGACTGAGTATGTTTAGCTTAGAGCTGAGAAGACTGAGAGACCACAAGATAGCTGTCTTCAAATATCTGGAGGGATGTCATGCAGAAGACAGAAAACATGCAGGGTAGCTGTGTTGGCCATTTAGCAAATCCAAACAAAAATCCATCAGTGATAACCTTTATTGGCCAACAAGTACTGTATATACTCATGTATACGTCTAGAAATTCAGGTCAAAAAATTGACCCAAAAATCCTGAGTTGACTTATCCACGGGTCAATGTAAGTACTGTATCTTAACTCTTATTTAAAAGAAGGAACCATCCCCTGGTGAAAAGCAAGAACATAATCTGTCCTGGAAGCACTGACCCCCTTTACTCTCTCATCCATCCAGTTTTAAGAATAAACACAAAGAGGTATGCCTGATGGACTTTTGGAAATTATTTGACATTGTTTTGCTTTGCTTCATCCTTTAGATCCTTTCTTAATATGCCCCTAAATTTTACCCTCGACTTATCCACGGGTCATAGCCAAATCCATAATTTTGGCCCCAAAACTTGCCTCGACTTATACATGAGGTCGACTTCTAGTGGAGTATATACGGTATATTGTGCATTTTAGTTGGCCAATAAAGGTATCACTGATGAGTTTTTGTTTGGATATGCAGAAGACAGAGTAAGGCCCCATTCCCACTACATTTTGATTCGAAGTGTGACGCGGGCTATATGACCCTTGTTCACACTGGAATCGACTTCCGATCCTCATCGGATCGATTAGTGGAGGAAAAGACCAGGTTAAAAGCAAATAGCCCAGGCTTTCCTGACACTAGTTTTAAAGTGGTCTTTTTTGGAAAACACGATTCTGAAGCGTTTCCAGTAAGTGGTTCCCTGGTCAGAATCGTGGGGGTTTTTTTGGTGGGGGGTATTGATCGCAAAAGCAATCTTGTGCATTTGTGATCTTGTGCATTTGTGATCTTGTGCATTTGCAATCTTGCGCATTTGCGATCAGTACAATGAAGAAAAAGAAAAACACACACACACACTTGCTCCTGGGGGTCCTTCCTTCCTTCCTTCCCCACCTTCTTTTTTTTCTCTTTTTCTTCATTATATTGATCACAAATGCACAAGATCACAAATGCACAAGATCAAAAATGCAATCTTGTGCATTTGTGATCTTGTTCATTTGTGATCTTGTGCATTTGCGATCAGTATAATGAAGAAAATGAAACACACACACACACACACTTGCTCCTGGGGGGGGTCCTTCCTTCCTTCCTTCCTTCCTTCCGTCCGTCCGTCCTTCCTTCCTTCCTTCCTTCCTTCCCCCCTTCCTTTTTTTTCTCTTTTTCTTCATTATACTGATCACAAATGCATAAGATTTCAAATGCACAAGATTGATTTTGCAATCAATACCCCCCCATAAAAAAAATTCCCCTGCGGGAAGGGGATAGGGCATTAAGACTGTCACCTTACATGGCAGCTCCAGTGGGAACGACAAGCGTTCCCAGCTAAGAAAGCGGTTCCAAACAAGGTCCCTTTTCATAGTGTGAATGAGGGGCCTTTTGGAATTGCTTTCATAAGCGGAGCACAGCCCGGTTCCAATGCGGGCTTTTCCACAAGTGGGAATGGGCCCTAAGTTTGTTTTATGCTGCTCTAGAAACTAGGACCCAAACCAACATATTGAAATTACAAGAAAAGAGTATCTCCTTAAATATTAGGGAGAACTTTTTTTTTACTGCAAGACCTGTTTGATAGTGGAAGAGATTGCCTTGGAGAATGGCAGACTCTCTTTCTTTGCAGCACTTTAAACAGAAGTCAGATGGGCATCTTTTGGGGGTGCCATAGTTGTCTTTTCTATCAGAAGGAAGATTCCAAGATTATGTGATTTTTAAGATGGAGCATGAAGGGTTAGGGCCCTCGAGAGGTATGTTTGACACCCGGTCTGGTCTCTGTCATCTTCTGTTGCTGTTTTTGAAAAAGGAATGTTTAGGCCACTTAAATTGTGTGGGAACAATTTGTGTTATGTACAAAGATTTGCCAATCTATTAATGTAAGAGGTGGTTGAAGAGCAGTGTGAATGATTTATTTATTCTTTCTTAAAGTGCTATCTTCCTTTGTGGGATTTCCAGCAGCTGCCATGGATATAACCCAAGCTTCTCTCTCGGCTTGGCATGTCGATGCAAAGGAATGGCTTGCCACTTAAGGGGCTGATGTCGGGGAATCTCAGGTGCCCCCATTGTATGCTTTCTGTTGGTCTTGCTACTTGCTCATTCTTTAAGGCTTCCCTTTGGATTTGTGGCTGGCTAAAACCGGAGGACTTTGGAAGAGGAATAAAATTGGAAGATTGTCTCATGCCTGAAGGCATTTATTTTTTTGGTTCATTTTATATCTCATATTTTTTTCTAACTGTGAGAATTGGAAGCTGTCCCACAAAACAGATTGTAACAAATTAAAGCAAAATACGGCTAAAAGAGTCATTATAGCAGAAAGAATTTAAACACAACTTTGGTCCAAAACTCACACTGCAGAAATAATCCAGTTTGAGACTGCTTTAACTCGATGCTAGGGAATTCTGGGAACTGTAGTTTTGTGAGACATTTAGCCTTTTCTATCAGAGAGCTCTGGTGTCATAATAAATTACAATCCCCAAGATTTCCTAGCACACTAAGCCAGAGCAGTTAAAGCAGTCTCAAACTGGGTTATTTCTACGGTGTGTTTTGGACCTTTGTCCTGTTAAAACCAGCACAAATTTAAAACAGTTTAAAAGTGTTTTTACAACAATGAGAATAATATACTACAGAACTTATCCCCCTCTCAAGGCCCCTCTTGCAACAGCTGGTTAATAGCCAAATGCTTGTTTAAAAGAGTCTTCGCCTGTAAGTGGCAAGGAAGTAGAGATGAAACCTAGTTTAGCCTCCATTGGGGAGCAGCTGAGGAATTATAGCATCTTAGAATTATAAAGTTGGAAGAGACCCCAAGGGCCATCCCAGTCCAGCCCCGTGCCATGCAGGAACTCCCAGCCTCTTTTTAAAGACCTCCAAGGAAGGAGACTCCACTACACTCTGAGGGAGTGTGTTCCACTGTTGAACAGCCCTTACTGTCAGGAAGTTCCTCCTAATGTTGAACTGGAATCTCTTTTCCTGGAGCTTGCATCCATTGTTGTGTGTTCTAGTCTCTGAAGCAGCAGAAAACAAGCTTACTTCATCCTCAATGTGACAACCCTTCAAATACAGCCCGAGGCCTCATTCCCACTTACAAAAAAAATGGTTTCTGATCCAAATCGATTTAACAGAGGAGCATGGTTACTGCTACATTTGCCATGATCACATTTTTTCCCTGTAAAATAACCCACTTGTGGTTCACATTCACTAATGAATTGGTTCAAAATGGACCTGCTCCATCTGGCCAAAGGGCAACTTTAAATTGATTCTAATCCACATCTGGTTTACACCTGCACAGAATCGATTTATTCAAAAAGACACTGAAAACATCACCGTCAAAACGACGCGGGTTAAATGGGTCTAGTGCTTGGCCCCCCCTCTGAATCGCTCCAGCGAATCAATTCAAGTGGGAACCATGGTCATTTGTACCGGTTCAAATAGATTTGCGATCCGGTTTAAAAGGTAGTGGGAATTGGGCCGAAGAAGGAGACTACAACACTTTCCAAGGGAGCATCTTCCAATGTTAAACATCTCTTGCCATCAGGAAGTCCTTCCCAATGTTTGGAATCTCTTTTCCTGTAGCTTGCATCCATTGTTCTGTATTGTAGTCTCTGGAGCAGCAGAAAACAAGCTTATTCCCTCCTCACTATTCAAATATTCAAACAGGGCTGTCATATCACCTTTTAATTGTCTCCTATCAAGGCTAAACATACCAGCAAACTTCTGTGGTGACCACTGTCTGAGGATGCTGTCAGTGATCTTCATGGTTTCTTGAACCCAGGTGACTGATATATATATATATATATATATATATATATTCTTTCCTGGCTCACTGGTTAGCTTCTGGGCTCAATACAAAGCGTTGGTCATTACCTTTATGGCTCTTTATGGCTTGGGCCCAAGTTACTTTCGGGAATGCCTCTCCGTTCACAGTCCGCCTTGCACTCTCAGAATATCTGGGAAGAACTTGTTGGAATGCCAGGTACCCAGGTTAAAATCAACTTCCAATAAGTCATTCACGGTCGCAGCCCCTAAACTATGGAACAGCTTGCTGGAAGAGATCCGTCTCATCTCTGAAAGGACGAAGGGCCCTCCCTCCATTCATCATCTTGAGGGAGAGGAAGGCAAGCCAGCTCCAACAGGCCTTGCCTAAAAAGAAGAAGAGCCCTCCCTCCAGTCCATCTGCCTTGGTCCAGGCCTCCGAGGGAGTGAAGATTTGCTGGACTTTCCCCCATCCCCACCACCTCTCTCTTCTCCTTTTGTGTCATGTATTTTTAGATTGTAAGCCTGAGGGCAGGAAAATGTCTAATTAACAAATTGTAAGCCGTTCTGATAGCCTTGGCTGAAGAGCGGGGTATAAATAAAACATTATTATTATATTATTATATTACCACCTTAGAGGCCTTCAAAAAGGCACTCAAGACGGATCTCCTCCGGTGGGCCTATCCATCAGACCCCCTATAAAAGATCTTGAAAAGCGGATGCTTATTTCTGGGTTAGTGTATGTCCTTTGGACACTAGATGGTTTCAGAAGGTTCTGTTTTAATTGTAATTAATAACTACTGTTTTAATATTTTATTAATTGTATTTTTATCCTATTGTGCTGTTTTATGATGTAATCCTTCCTCAGTCTGCAGGGAGAGGTGGGAAGATACAAATTACAATTTATTATTTTATTTTTATTATGTGACTGCACTGCTGTTATGACCACAAAATGTGCTTTCTGCAGAGTCCATTGGCAACTGTGCTCCAGCTGTATTTCTGCCAGCTTACCTTTCTTTGAGAGTTAAACGTCTTTGGGATCTTACCCGTTTCTTCTGTGCCTTTTTCCATGTTCCATCTTCTATTCCAATGCCATGAATGGATACCAGCACCCTTGCAGGCGGTCATTACTGCTTTGCCAGGAAATTAAAGGAACTTGTGAATGGGCAGAATGAGACCTGCTAAATATTTGGGCGCCTGCTGCCTGCATGGATGGGAAAGCTGGACATTGAAGAAGGCTGACCGAGAAAACATCCACTCCTTTGAAATGTGGTGCTGGAGGAGAGTTCTCTGGAATGGCCAGAAATAAAAATAATTGAGTCCTAGAACAAATCAAGCCTCCCCAGAAGCCAAAATGACCAAAGTGAGGCTATTGTGCTTTGGCTGTACCATGAGATAATGTGACTCACTGGAAAAGATGATGAGAAGGTTAAGAAGTGACATGATAGCACTGTTTAAATATTTGAAGGAATGTCATATTGAGGAGGGAGCAAGCTTGTTTTCTGCTGCTCCAGAGAATAGAACACGGAACAATGGATTCAAGCAACAGGAGAAGAGAGTTCACTTCAACAGTCAGAAGAACTTCCTGACAGTAAGGGCTATTTCGACAGTGGAACACACTCCCTTCGAGTCTCCTCCCTTGGAGATCTTTAAACAGAGGCTGGATGACCATTTGTTGGGTATGCTTGATTGAGTTCCTGCATGGCAGAAGGGGGTTGGACTGGATGGCCCTTGAGGGTCACCAGAAGTCAAAGATACCTTGAGATCATATATCAACATGCATTTGTATGTCAGCTTAATCCATTTATCTGTGTATCCATAACCACATTGTGTGAAATCTTTTCCTCCTGGGAAATGTGAGTCCTAGAGCAAATCAGAGAGCCAACATGGCATAGTGGTTTGAGTGTTTGACTAAGACTCTGGCCAGCCATACCACCTGTGCCTGGAATTTGGGGATATCCTTCCCTCTGCTGGTATGTTCTGGCTTCCTTCCTTTGCTTCTTCCCTGCAGGTGGGTCATTTGGGGTAAAGGATTTAAATAGGAGTGATTTTTTTCCTCTTCAATAATAGAAACCTTTCCTGACAAGCACATTGACTATTAAGAAGCCCTTTGCTTTATTGGGCAAGAACTGATTAATCAAGTATCTTAATATACCAGACACTTCAAATATTTACAGTCCATGACGCTGTGTTTAGATTACCTGGGCCTGGTCTTCAGGAGCAGCCACAGCGGCAGCATCCGCATCCCACTAGCAATTTATCTAAACTCCTTCACTGCCCATGAAAGATCCTTCATTTCCCTGCACAGCTCCTGCAGAGGTGGCAAGGAAGCCAGCTGGAATTGGAGGCCAATAAAATAAAGAGAAGAAGAAGAAATCAAGGGAATAAAAATAAAAGAACAGAACTACAAAATTAAGGCATTTACGGATGACATTGTGATATTTTTGGAAGATCTGCTGAACAGTATAGAAAAAATTGCAAAAAAAATAAAATTACAAGAGTTTGGAAAGCTAGCAGATTTTATAAGTAATTGTGGAAAAACAACAATCTAGACCAAAAATATAGGATCAGAAGCTAAATACTAGCTAATTATTACCACTAGCTAAATACCTATTCCTATTCTTCTCACAGATAGCTGAGAATTTGTGTCTGGATGTCTCAAGGGAGGGCAGCTAGGGGTCCGGCCCCTTGGCAGAGTCTTGGCCTGGGCACCTTGGGACGCAATTTTTCTCCAGGGATTCAGCTTCTGCGTCATTTCAGTCTGGATTAAAAGCCCTCTCTGGGGCCTAAAATGGCACAGAAAGGGACACAAATGTGCTAAGATTGTCCATGTGCCTTTTAGGGGCACACAAATGGATTCTTTTTTGAGGGAAGGGGGGTGCAGGGCTGCAAGATCCCCTGGAGGGCCAGGTGTGGCCCCCTTATCTGTAGCAGGTGCTTATGGCTGATGTAGTACCTAACCCCCCTCCCCCTTCCCCAGTCATTGAAAATGTGCTTGGGCAGTGAAACCTTGGTGTGAGGCTTTTCTTTGCTCCAGGTCAGGAGCTGCTGCCCAAATGGCCGTCCCTCTGGACAATTCCCTCTCCTGACCTGGGACTTCTTCATGCACTGATCCCAATAAATGCAACTAAACTTCACCTCATTAATTCTTTGCTACCTGGAGGGAGGAAGTCTACCCTGCAGCTGTGTTGCCTAAATAATGGGAGAAGCCCATTATCACAGCATTTTGGGTCAGGGAGAGACCCCTCAAACATGGTTTAGAGACACTGTGGGGAAAGTGAGCCCCCCCCCAGGGCTCAAAGGGTTGTTGTGGAGGTTTTTGGGGGGGGGGGGGAGGGACACAGCTCCTTGGGAGTGGGGGGGCATTTTTGTCAGGTTTTTGTCCCCACCTTCTGGGGACAGATTAAGTCAATTTCTGTGCTATTTCATATTTGGAGTAAAGTCCTCTTTGGAGCCTAAAATGGCACACAAAGGACCCCAAATGTGCTACAGTTGCCTCCATGCCTTTTAGGGGGCAGAAAAATGGATTCCTTTGTGAGCAAAAGGGTGTGTGCGCACAAGACTGCAAGATCCCGGGGGGGGGGAGGCAAATGTGGCCCCCTCACCTTTTAGAGTTGCCTATGCCGCCCAGATCATATAAGTTGTGCTTGGGCAGTGAAACTTTGGCCTGAGTCTTGCCCCTTCCAGCAAAGACTGCTGTATTAGGGTCTGGAGTTCACACATACACTAAGTAGTAGCCAGGTCTGCTTGTCCCATTGGGGACCCACCCTTAGCCTGGGACCCGATGTGTCTTGCTGCACTGTGAACATGGAATGAAACTGGTGGGAGCCCGAGGACATTGGGGGCATTGCCCTTGGTGCTGTCATCCTGGCTGGCTGCCTGCCTTTCTTTAGCCGCAGGGAGCTAGGAAGCGGAAGGGGATGACCGGGTAGTGAAAGAGAAACTGGGCTGGCATGATTGAACTCTCTTGACTGAGAGTCCACCCCATGGAAGGGTCACCTCTGTTTTTGCTGTCTGGAAGGGACACATCCTTCTCGGGGAAGGCTGTGTGGGAAAATTTTAGGTCACTTGGGGGACACTGAGGTCCTCCTACCCATCCCAGGCTTGGACAAGTTCAGGAAATGGGCATTGCAAACAACAGAATAGTCCTGTTTTGAAGGGCATGAGGCTGAAGGCAAGGCTGGGAAATCCTTGAGCAGGCTTGCTTTTGCCCGCTCGGACATTCCTGTGATGTGGCACTCAGTCTCCAAGGGCTCCCTGGTGTTTGTTTACTGCTGGTGTGTGCATGAAAGAGAGCGACCCGGTCTCCATAGTGCTGGAACGTTGCCTTGTCCCAGTTAAGCTTGTGTGGCGCTGGCACACGAAATGCAGGCGTCCGGGGGCGTGAGGCGCACAGCAAATGCACAGCCAGCTTTGGATGGTGGTCAAGATGGGGGAGTGTGGTTTTGTTGCCTGACCAGATCGATGTCCCTACTAGCTGACCCCAGGACCTGCAAACAAGCGCATTCAGGAGATCTTGATGCCCCTCCAGCGCCATGAGGATAAGGAGGCTGGTGAAGCCATCATAATCCCCATCTTTATTTATACCCCATTTCCCTTCAAAAGTGGGACTCAAGGTGCTTTACTCGGTACATTTAAAAACATACAAAAGGCTAGCACTACAATGGAATTAAATTGAACTAAATTATCAGTAACATTAAAACAGTATAAAGCATTCAATTAAAAAGAAAGTACACTTTAAAACAATACAGCTCTCTCTTAAAAGCCTTTTCTTTAATAACCCTCAGATCTCAAAATAAAAAGGCTTTGTCCTGCCAGGGTTTCTGAGGCTGTTTGCATTTGCTTTGCAGAAAAGGACATGGGGTGGGGAGGAAGGGTGCACAGCTCCTTGCTTTGAATTAGCCAGGGATGATGGGATGGGATTCTGTAACATCAGTTCCCCATGAGGCACAACTGCAAGTTTCAGGATGTGTGAGAACATGTGAAGATTCGCTGTGGTGGTGAAATAGGGGGGTGAGGCAGGCAGTTCTAGACATGTCCTGATCGTGTGTATCATGGGAAGCAGAAAATGCTCCTTGTCAAATCAACTGACAGCAAGGCAGGTGTGTTTCAAAAATGCAGGTTAAATTCCATATAGTAAGTTTGTGTTGCCCTGAGATTTCTTGGCTCGGTGCTTCAAAGTTAATGCCACTGGTCTTTGTTCTGCAAGTCCAGTTAATCCCTGAAAGATATAGCCTTCCTGATCTGTAGAATCAGTATGCAGAGAGATCTTTAATTGTTGTTGTTGTTGTTGTTGTTGTTATTTAATAATATTTATCTATTTATTCATACCCCGCTCTTCAGCCCTAAAGGCTATAAGAGCGGCTTACAATTATTATTTTTAATTAGACGGTTCCCTGCCCTTTCAATCTAAAAAGACATGACACAAAAGGAGAAGGGAATGGTGGTGAGGAAGGGGATCAGGTCCAGCAGTTCTTCTCTCCCTTTGAGGCCTGGACCAAGGCAGGTGGCATGGAGGGAGGGCTCGGCTTCTTAATCTAGGACAGGCCCAGTGCAGTTTGGCCTGTCCTTTCACTCCCTCCTGGGCCAGATGGTGTCGTCAGGAAGGAGGACTCTGGCATCTTTGAGGCAAAACTGGAAGTGCCGCTTCATTTCTATACACAAAGGATTTTGAATTTGAGAATTGAGGGTTAGAATCATAGAATCATAGCGTTGGAAGAGACCCCAAGGGCTATCCAGTCCAACCCCCGCCATGCAGGAACTCTCCATCAGAGCATCCCCAACAGATGGCCATCCAGCCTCTGCTTAAAGACCTCAAAGGAAGGAGACTCCACTACACTCTGAGGGAGTGTGTTCCGCTGTCGAACAGTCCTTACTGTCAGGAAGTTCTTCCTAATGTTGAGGTGGAATCTCTTTTCCTGCAATTTGTATCTATTGTTCCGCGTCCTAGTCTCTGGAGCAGCAGAAAACAAGCTTGCTTCCTCCTCAATATGACATCCCTTCAAATATTTAAACAGGGCTATCATATCACCTCTTAACCTTCTCTTCTCCAGGCTAAACATCCCCAGCTCCCTAAGGCGTTCTTCATAGGGCATGGTTCCCAGACCCTTCACCATCTTAGTTGCCCTCCTTTGGACATGCTCCAGTTTCTCCACATCCTTTTTGAATTGTGGTGCCCAGAACTGGACACGGTATTCTAGGTGGGGCCTGACCAAAGCAGAATAGAGTGGCACCATTACTTCCCTTGATCTAGACACTATCCTTCTGTTGATGCAGCCTAAAATTGCATTGGCCTTTTTAGCTGCCACATCACACTGTTGACTCATTAGGGAGGCCAGGATGGCGTCATCCTTACTATCCTTCCGATGCCAGGTAAAGATGTTCCTGTGTAGGCAGGCCTAATAATAATAATAATAATAGTAATAATTTTACCCTGCCTCTCCGTTCAGGATCGAGGTGGTTTACAATAAAAACCCATACAATTCAACAACAATCCCAATTATTCCCTCCCTCCCCTAAAACATCAATTAAACATATTTAAGCATTAAAATAATCCATTAAAATAAATGGAAATGGACAACAGATCGTTGATACAATGGGTGGCCAAGTTTGCTATTCAGGGAAGGCCTGCCAGAAAAGATCCGTCTAGACAACCTTTTTGAAGCTGTCCCATAATTTGGGAACAGTAGAATCATAGAATCATAGAATCATAGAATCATAGAGTTGGAAGAGACCACAAGGGCCATCTAGTCCAACCCCCTGCCATGCAGGACCTCCAAGTCAAAGCATCCCTGACAGATGACCATCCAGCCTCTGCTTAAAGACCCCTAAGGAAGGAGACTCCACTACACTCCGAGGGAGTGTGTTCCACTGTCGAACAGCCCTTACTGTCAGGAAGTTCCTCCTAATGTTGAGGTGGAATCTCTTTTCCTGCAATTTATATCCATTATTCCGTGTCCTAGTCTCTGCAGCAGCAGAAAACAAGCTTGCTCCCTCCTCAATATGACATCCCTTCAAATATTTAAACAGGGCTATCATATCACCTCTTAACCTTCTCTTCTCCAGGCTGAACATCCCCAGTTCCCTAAGGCGTTCGTTTTTATAGGCTATAGTAGTATTAACTGGAGAAGGACTGGGTTTTTAATGCTGGGCTACCAAAATTTTAATGGTTTGTATTTTAACATATTATATTTTAATTTATAACTGTTTTAATCTTTAAAATTGTTTAATTTTTTTAATTGTATATTTTTGTATTTTAATATTTTGTATTGTTTTTAAATTGTATTGTTTTATACTTGTTCGCTGCCTTGAGACCCTATATTGGGAGGAAGGTAGGATATAAGATTAATAATAATAATAATAATAATAATAATAATAATAGAAATTGACATTCTCACATACTAATGGCATATAAAGATCTGTCTCTGGCTTTCCACACCACCAAATGAGGAAGTAGACTGAAGTCTATGAAAGCTCATGCTGCCACCTTCTTTCTTTCAATTAATCTCAAAGATGCCAAAATATCTCTCTACATCCTAATCCCTGAAAGGTACTGTCAGCAAAGACAAGGGCAGGAACCTCCTGGTACTCTCCCCTAAAAAAAAGACATCATGCAAAGGTGAGAGAAACAGAAACAAAAGAGGCCAGCCTGGCACAGGATTCCTTTTCCAAGCTTCTTTATTGAGAAGAAGGATGTTGGCTGGTGGAGATTAGATTGCCAGGCAGTCAGGTGAGGTGTGAACACTGTGGCTGGAGGCCTTGGGGCAGCACATAATTCACAGGTGAAGCACCCAAGCCCAGGTGTGAGCAAGGGAGTTCATTGCTGGCCCCAAGCAAAGGTGTGTCTCGTCTGCTGGCTGGCAAAGCAATGCCAGTGGAAAATTACTTGGTGGACAGATTTGTCAGAACAAAGAAGGAATTTGGAAAGGTCCCCAGAGAGAGGAAGGACTGAATGACTGAAGAGAAGGGAGCGAAAATTATAAAGCAATGAAGAATGCCTTAAACAGAGTTAGACTTCTGGCCTATCCAACCCAATAGAGTCTCCTCTGACTGGCGGTGGTTTTCCAGGATCTTCAGGTGGAGTGTGGTCCTTCTCAACTGGAACTTCCCTCCAACCTTGCATAGGAGTTTATCAGACGATGGAAATTGGAAGTATAATTTAATGTCAATCCAAACGCAATCATGAGGTTTCACGTTATTGCGTATTAAAGTATTCCATGCAATTTCGAGCAAAAGGGAAGTCATTCTGAATGCAATCATGGGTTTTACGTTATTTTGTATTAAAGCATCTCACGCAATTTCGGGCAATGGGCAGTCATTTTTGGGTAATGGGAAGTCATTCTGAATGCTTTCTGAATGCAATTGGAATTAACGTAAATTGGCTAAACTAGCAAATTCACGTCAATTTGAATTGGCTCCAATTGGCTCCATTTGAAATAAAATGGAGGCCTCTGGAACTCGTTACCCACGGAGCTTCGCTTGGCCGCCTCCCTTAATTTATTCAAAAAAGGGTTGAAAACTTACCTGTTTGAGCAGGCTTATCCCTGACTCATTCCCCCTGCTGTTACCCTATCCCTCCCTCACTCTGCTTGGACTGGTGTTTTGTTACTGCACTGTTGCCCTGGTTGATATTATTGTTATTGTGCTATTGAATGTTTTAACTTTTATATATGTTTTCTCTATTTAATTGTGCACCGCCCTGATCATCGGAAGGGCGGTATATAAATAAAGTTTTTATTATTATTATTATTATTGAGAAATTCCTGCCATCTGATAAACTCCATAGACACTCCTTCTTTGGAGGTCTTTAAGCAGATGGGGGTATCTTTTGGGAGTGCTTTAGCTATAAATTACTGCATGGCAGAGGCTCGGAGTAGATGGTCCTTGGGGGATTCTTTCCAACTCTAAAATTCAGTGATTCTGGAAGAACACTCGAACATCTAATCCATGCTGTGTCATGCAGGAATGCACAGCTAAAGCACTCCTGAGAATCTGGCTAACTAATCTCTAATTTTTTATGGATTTTTGGGGCTATGTGGCCTTTTTCTGGAGGAATTTATCCCTGGTGTTTCGCTTGCATCTGTGGCAGGCATCTTCTAATTTCTAATCTGTGTTTAAAAAAATCTCCAGTGAAGAAGAGTCCTCCTGCTTCTGAAGGAGTCCTTTTCACTCTTGAACAGCTCTTACCCTCAGGAAGTTCCTCGTAATGTTTAATCAGAATTTTCCTTTGGGTCATTTGAAATGATTGGTCGGGGTGCAATATCTTTTGGAGTAAGGCTCTCATAGGGTTCTATGAAAGCTCACTAAGGGTTCTGCAAGAGACCATGGTTGAAAAGAATATACTTATTATTATTTTTTTTTTGAGCCATAGATTTAACAGTTTTTATAAAGGTGTTCCTTTACTCTTGAAAATTATTTCAAGGGTTCCTCCAGGATAGAAATGGTGAAAAAAGGCTAGAGCTCATTCCAGTTTCAACATGATGGCACCCCTTCAGATTTTAAAACATGGCAAACAATATCACTTGCCAGGCTTCTCTACTCCAGGCTAAACATGTTCCAGTTTGTTGCTATCCTCCTTAAACTATGGAATCCTCAACTATGTGTAGAATCCTAGAATAGGAAGGAGCCCCAAGGGCCATCCAGTCAACCCTTTGCCGGTGCAGAAAACCCACAGTTGAAACACTACTGAAAGCTGGTGGCCATCCAAACTCTGTTTAAAATCCTCCACTGAAGGTTGCTCTCTGGACATGCTCCAGCTTCTCAACATTCTTCCTGAATTGTGGTCCCCAGAAGTGGACTTAGTATTCCAAGTGAGGCCTGATCAAAGCGGAAGAGAGTGGTTCGAATTATTTATTTTGGGGGGGAGGATGAAAGAAATTTGAGACATATTGTGCTAAGTACATAAAACTTCGAGATGAATATGTATGTAGAATAATGTGTATGTTGCATGGCTCTAGGTCATTCATTCCCTTCTTGGTCGGGCCGACTATTCAGGTCTTCATAAAAACACATTTAGTTCTTTCCTTCCTGTTGGAAGTGGCCCTGAGGGGATTTGCTGCTCTGTAGCAAAGTGGAGACTTGGGGAGATTGACCTCATGTGTCTTTTGTGACTGTTTTTCATTTCTAAATTTATACAAAAAGTAGTGCCTTAGTTCAAATGCCAATCTAGTGCAACAAAAGTAGGCTTGCTGCTGATATTTCTGAGGAAGTCTATTCCTCTATCTGTGCTTGGTTACAGACATTGAATCATAGGATCCTAGAGTTCGATGGGATCCCCAAGGTCCATCCAGTCCAACCCATTCTGCCATGCAGGAACCACAATCAACGTATCCCTGACAGATGGCCATTCAGCCTTTCTATAAAGACCTCCAAAGAAGGAGACTCCACCACTCTCCAAGGGAGTGGGTTCCACTGTCGAAGAGCTCTTACTGTCAGGATGGAAGATCCTCCTAATGTTGAGCTGGAATCTCTTTTCCTGGAGTTTGCATCCACTTTTCTGTGTTCTAGTCTCTAGAGCAGTAGAAAACAAGCTTGCTCTATCCTCAACGTGACACTCCTTCAAATACTTAAACAGGGTTGTCATTTAACCCCTTAACCTTCTCTTCTCCAGGCTAAACATTCCCAGCTCCATAAGTTGCTCCTCATAGGGCTTCATGGTTTCTAGCCCTTCACCATTTTGGTGGCCCTCCTTTGGACATGCTCCAGCTTCTCAACATCCTTTTTGAATTGGGGTGCCCAGAACTGGACACAGTATACTGCCCAAGAGTTTCAAATAGCTGCGGAGTCCTTTCCAGAAGGAGCCAGTGTAGTGTAGCATTGGACTTGGACTCTGAATACCCGCTCAACCATTGAATCTCACTCGGGGACCTTGGGCAAGTCACAGTCTCTCAGCCTCATTGCCTGCCTTCAAGTCATTTCTGATTTATGATGATCCTAAGGCAAAAACCTATAGTCGTTTTTTCTTGGGAAGATTTGTTCATAGGAAATTTGCTGTTGCCTTCCCCAGAGGCTGAGAGCAAGTGACTTGCTCAAGGACACCGAGTGGGTTTCATGGCCAAGCTGGGAATCAAATGAAACCAAATGATCTACATATAGAGTTAAAATCATTTACAGTCAGCCCTCCATATTTATTGATTTGACTATTGCAGA
Organism: Urosaurus nigricauda; assembly: GCA_034509955.1. Classification (NCBI taxonomy): domain Eukaryota; kingdom Metazoa; phylum Chordata; class Lepidosauria; order Squamata; family Phrynosomatidae; genus Urosaurus; species Urosaurus nigricauda. The sequence continues at coordinate 1,450,109 of JAOEGL010000003.1, forward strand.
TTTGGTTATTCACGGATTTCATGACAGTGGTCTGTCTAGGAATCTCTAATTCCTCCAGTGTAACACTTCTGGAATTTGACCATAGAGTCACACTGGAAGACATACAGATTCCTAGCAAGAACACCTCTCTAGGCATTTGTAGATCCTCCAGCATGATTCTGTAGTCAAATTCCTTTGTTGTTAACTGTCCTAAAGTCGATCTCAATCCATGGGGACCCTTTAGATGAGACATCTCCAAGACCTTCTATCCTCCACTGCAACTCCTATAAACTCATATTCTTGGTCTCTTTAATAGAGTCCATCCATCTTGCATGTGGCCTTCCTCTCTTTCTACTTCCCTCCACCTTTCCCAGCATTATTGTCTTTTCCAATGAGCCCTTCCTTCTCATGACGTGTCCAAAGTACAACAGCCTACACATGTTGATATAGAGTTGCACCAGAGATTCCTAAAGAGGTGTTCTTTCAGGATGAAAAACCTAGCGGTTTCTTATTTGCATTTTCCCCCACTTTCATGGGGATCCTGCGTCCCTAATTCTAGGAAATGTGGAGGACCCACTGTAAAATTTCTTAAATGACATTTTTTTAAAAAAAAAAAACCCAACACCATTATAACTCCACCAGAGTCAGTGTCTAAAACTCTAACACAATAAGCATATTTTTGCTTGCCAGTGGAGGGAGAACAAGGAGGCAATCCTCCTAGCCACGTCTGGGAGCAGAAGGAGCACCAAGAGGGCCCTGTCTCCATTGTCCCCACCAGATCTGCCCATTGAGTTGTTGGGACTGAGAGAAGGACATCTCCCAGAGATCTTAATGCCTCGGCAGACTCATATAGGAAGACGTGGTTCTTCAGATAGCTTGGACCCAAGCCAGTCTATCTGAACACACCCTTCCTCCTTGCAGGCTCATTGTAGCAGGCAGAAGTCTGCAATACTAAAAAATGCCGTTTATGCTGCATACTGATAGGCAGTACCCAGGTACTGTGAACTATACTGTGCTCCCCAGATACTGTGAAACTATAATTCTCATAAGCCCCAACTAGGATGGTGAGCATCCAGGGATTATAGAATTGTACTACAAAACGTTTGGAGTGAGACAAGTTGCCACCTCTTGCTTAACAGCATGGCTGCAAGTAGGATTGTAGTTTAACTATAGCTATTGACTGCTGCATTAAAAATAGTTCAATTACATGTAGCAAAAGTAACTGGAACTACTTTTTTGCAAATGCTCCAGAGTGGTGCCATTTCTTTTTAATTACTTTTAAAATAACTATTCTCTTCTTCTCCGAATGAAAATACTAAAATATTGTTAACTGGGCCAGACAAAACAATTTACTGAATTTTAGGAACTGTGGACGGTCAGATTTTAAGCAACTGACCCATCAACCAAGCCTGGCGCAACCTGAGATAACTGAAGGCACACAACAGCAAAATGCACAAAATACATCATGTAAGCTTCCAGAACTTCACTAGCTTCTTCCTCAGGAAAAGATGTTAGAAACCATACAGGAGAAGAAAAGACAGAAGGCAAGTCATCAGCTGACACAGAAAAGACCCAGACCACCCTCCAAGATGACTAATCTTCCTTTCCTGAGCTGAGGTCAGTAGTGACATAGAGCCGCCCGCTGCTCTCCTTGGCTCCTTGCAAGCCTTCTCAGCACTTTGGTTCAACCTCTGGGTGAGGCCGAATATTCTGAGAGCAGCCATTACGAATCCTGATACGCCCCAGAGGGGATCCTTGCTGTTTGCTGTCAGAACGGAACAAGATTGCCGTGCCTTCTGTGCCGGTAATTCCAGGCACGCCTGCATTCCTCTCCAGAATGGCACTTTTGGTATTTCTGCTGGTATTCAGTACAGTAATAAGTGAATTGCACCATGAACATTTTCTCCCAATGAATGGAAATAATTATGGCTCAGTAGGTAAACCATGGTAGGTAATTACCATGGCCAGTTGTTCATCTGTATTGGTAGCATTTTTATTTAATGCTCCACCTTTTTCCCTGGGGGAGTCAAGGAAGTTTACAGAAATGAAAGTAGATACAACAACAACAACAACAACAATAAAATTTTATTTATACCCCACCTCTCCAATGAGATCGAGACTGCTTACAACATTAAAATATAAATACAATACAATAAAATCTCCCACAAGTCCACCCACCCATCCACCATAAACTCAAAATTAATAATATTATTATATATTATATATAATATTTTGTGTGTGTGTGTATAAAATAAACAATACAATTAAAATTGTTAAAACAAAGCAAATAGGGTCATCAACGGGAGGCAACTGAGTCGTTAATCATGTAAGGCCTGTCAGAAGAGATCCGTCTTGACCGCTTTTTAAAAGCAGTCAAGAGTAGTAATTTACCAGATCTCCTCTGGCATATGGTTGCCTTACTGGATGATCTTTGCAGAAGTATCAACATGGGAAGTGTGACCCTGTTCACAGAAAAGGAATGTAAAAATGTAAGCAAACTATTAATAGAATTAAAAACAATTAAAACATACCCAATAATAAGAAGGAAAATCAACAGCTATAAACGATCCAGCACATTATGAAAGACTCTTTCCATAAGAGCAGTTAAGTTCTGCCGAACCAAGTAAGTGCCTACAAAATAACAACAAGGCTGCCAGTTTATCTTCTCAAGGAATAGAATAATAGAATCCTAGACTTGGAAGAGACCCCCAAGGACCATCCATTCAACCTCATTCTGCCATGCAAGAAGACACCATCAAAGCCTTTCCTGTGATAGATGGGCATCCAGCCTCTGCTTGAAAACCTCCAAAAAAGGAGACTCCACCACACTCCAAAACAGCATCTTCCACTATTGAACAGCCCTTGCCATCAGGAAGGTCTTCCTCATGTTTAGGAAGATGGAATCTCTCTGGAAGGCAGATCCAGAGACTGGGAGCAGCTACCAAGTACACCACCTGTAAAATTAACTGGGTTTTAAAAATCTTTAAGCAGGAGCTTTCCTTGATTTCAGTCTACTTTCTTAAGGTGCACTGGTGGAGTACAACGATTATATGCCTGAAGTGGAATACATTCGTCCCTCCACATTTGCGGCTTTGACTTTTGCGGCTTTGATTATTCACAGATTTTGTTAATATCTTATCTCTTGGAATATCTAGGTCCTCCGGTGCAACTCTGTGGTCAATTTTAACCAAAAGTCACACTGAAGGACCTAGAGATTCCTAGAGAGAACACTCAACTAGTTATTTGTAGCTCCTCTGGTGCAGTCCTGTAGTCAATGTTCAGCAGATGTGGACCACAGAGTTGCACTAGAGGACATAGAGATTCCTAGAGAGAACACTATACTGGGCATTTGTGGCTCCTCTGGCGCAATTCTTTGGCTAATGTCTGGCACATGTGGACCACTGGTCCACTGTTACACTGGAGTTACACTGGAGGACAGAGATTCTTAGAGAGGTGTTCTCTCGGGTAAAAATATAGTGTTTTGTTGTTGTTGTTTGTGATTTTCCCACATTCACAAATAACAAATGCCTCTAACCCCAGTGAATGTGGAGGAAGGAGTGTAGATGATGATTATATAATGATGGTACTTGTGAGGGTACCTCTTGGCCAGATTTGTTCAGATGGAGTTTGCCATTGTGTTCCCCTGAGACTGAAAGCCTAAGACTTGCCAAATGTCACCCAGTGGGTTTCATGGCGGAACTGGGAATTGAACCCAGGTCAGCACATTCACGAGACTATGTGTGAAAGGGATCCAGAAGTCCTAGTAGACCACAAGTTGAACATGAGTCAACAGTATGATGCGGCAGCTAAAAAGGCCAATGCAATTTTAGGTTGCATCAATAGAAGTATAGCGTCTAGATCAAGGGAAGTAATAGTGCCACTCTATTCTGCTTTGGTCAGGCCCCACCTGGAATACTGTGTCCAGTTCTGGGCACCACAATTCAAAAAGGATGTGGAGAAACTGGAGCGTGTTCAAAGGAGGGCAAGTAAAATGGTAAAGGGTCTGGAAACCATATTTTATGAAGAACGATTTAGGGAGCTGGGTTTGTTTAGCCTGGAGAAGAGAAGGTTAAGAGGTGATATGATAGCCCTCTTTAAGTATTTGAAGGGATGTCATTGAGGATGGAGCAAGCTTGTTTTCTTCTGCTCCCGAGAATAGGAAACAATGGAGCTATGGATGCAATATACAGGAAAGGAAATTCCACCTCAACATTATGAGAAACTTCCTGACAGTAAAAGCTGTTCGACAGTGGAACACACTCCCTCGGAGTGTAGTGGAGTCTCCTTCCTTAGAGGTATTTAAACAGAGGCTGGATGGCCATCTGTCAGGGATGCTTTGATTGTGAGTTCCTGCATGGCAGAATGGGGTTGGACTGGATGGCCCTTGGGGTCTCTTACAACTCTATGATTCTGTGTTTTAAAAAATAAATATTTTTTTTTCTTTATTCTTGCTGCCACCAGCAAGGGCTTGCTTGCGGAAGAGTTCCCAAGGAGAAGTAAAGGCTTGGCAGTGAAGTCCTTCTGAGATTAGGGTGATTAACAAGAATCGCTTCTCATCTCTCATTCCTTTTGATTGCGCACCCATCTCTTTGCTTTGCCCCCACTCCATCCCATATGTTCCCTAGTCGCATATCAAAGGTACAAGCCCCTGGAAGATGGCAGCAGACAAATGCCACCCTTCCTTTCAATGGACCAGCAAGAGCAGGCGGACTTTCCTTTCCATGATGCCCTGTTTTGCCCTTTTGGGGACCATCTCTCTGGTTCTCTAAGCAAACTCCCCCATTTTGACTTCCTCCCATACCAGACCCATACAGAAATCTTAGTAATGTTTTTCCTACTAATTTACTCATAAATTGTAATTCCAATATTTCACTGAATGTGTAATGGTGATAGTTGTGACGCAAATAACCAGCAAAATTAAAATTATACCTTTAAATTACAATATCATATGCACAGAATAAATGTGTTTACATATACATTGTTTCATATGGTTAAAGTGAAAATTTGGCAAAATGTGGTGTTTTATATTTTACGGTAGTGACTTTTAAATCTTTGAGCTGCCTTAGATCCCTTGGGGGGGAGGGAAGTAGCATATAAATCAATCAATCAAACAAACAAACAAACAAATTTTTAATTTGAAAATTAAATTTAACTGTGGTTGATTGGTTCATGAAATTAATAGAAATGGTTGAGATGGATAAATTAATAACAAGGATGTAAACAAAATAGAAGAAGAGTGGAGCCCAGTTCTGAAATATTGTAATTTAAGATGGCTGGAAGGTACTGTATAGGAAAGAACTAAATTTGACTAGGAATTTTGAATTAACCTAAATGGAGCAGTACAAATTTTGGATTACATTCTGGCCATACCGGAAACAAAGATATTTTTTTTTGATTGATAAATATTAATAAAAAATTAAAAGCTTTAAAAAATTAAATTTTGAAATTTCAATTTAAAAAACAACAACACTTTGGCCCCTCTCCTTTGACCTCCCACAGAACCTCACCCCACTCACCTTATCTCTTCAGCCTTTTAAAAAGATACAGGCAAATGCCACAGCCCATTTCTGCCAAAATGCAGGTGTTTGAGGAGCAGTTTGGGTCTCACCTTGTGTTGTCCGCGCCCCGCCCCACTAGTGACGCCACTGAGTCCAGAGCAGAGCCAGGCACAGATGTTGCCAGAGACAGGATGCCTCTCCCTCCTCTCTGTCCTTTTCTCAGGAGCCAGGAGGTATTTCAGTGCATTTGCACTCCCTGGGGAATGGAGCCCGTTTCACAAAGGCATGGAATGGAAACTTTCATGTGAAACACAGCAGCGGCAGCAGCTTCAGAGGAAAGATGCCCATCACTTTTGCTGCCAGCTCTGAGAAACCACCGAGTTTCAGAATTAATTTCAGGCTGGTTTTGGCATGTTATTCTATTGAGCTAAAAATGCCAATGCCATTTTAGGCTGCATCGATAGGGGTATATTGTCTAGATCAAGGGAAGTACTAGTGCCATTCTATTCTGCTTTGGTCAGACCTTGCCTGGAATAAGACTGTGTCCAGTTCTGGCACCAGAATTAAAAAAGGATGTGGAGAAACTGGAGCATATCTAAAGGAGGATGACTAAAATGGTGAAGGGTCTGGAAACCATAAAGCCCTATGAAGAAAGACTTAGGGAGCCGGAGATGTTTAGCCTGGAGAAAAGAAGGTTAAGAAGTGATATGATAGTCATATTGAGGAGCGAGCAAGCTTGTTTTCAGCTGCTCCAAAGACTAGAACATGGAACAATGGATGCAAACTGCAGGAAAAGAGATTCCACCTCAACATTAGGAGGAACTTCCTGACAGTAAGGGCTATTCGACAGTGGAACACACTCCCTCGGAGGGTGGTAGAGTGTCCTTCCTTAGAGGACTTTAAACAGAGGCTGGATGTAATATCGGAACCATTGGCAATAATCTTTGAGAACTCCCAGCAGACTGGAGGAGGGCAAACGTTGTGCCCATCTTCAAAACGGGGAAAAAAGAGGATCCCAATAATTATCACCCAGTTAGTCTGACATCAATTCCAGGAAAATTCTGGAACAGATTATTAAACAGAGAGTCTGCAGATATCTAGAAGATAATTCCATCATCACAAAAAGCCAACATGTGTTTCAGAGAAACAAGTCATGCCAAACAAACCTGATCTCTTTTTTTTGATAAAATTACCAGCTTGGTAGATGAAGGGAATGCTGTGGATATAGTATATCTTGATATTAGTAAGGCCTTTGACAAGGTCCCCCATGACATTCTTGTAAACAAGCTTGTAAAATGTGGACTAGACAAGGTAACCGTTACATGGATTTGTAACTGGTTGACTGACCGAACCCAAAGGGTGCTCAACAAAGGTTCCTTTTCATCCTGGAGAGAAGTGACCATTGGGGTCCCACAGGGCTCTGTCCTGGGCCCAGTGCTATTCAATATCTTTATTAATGACTTGGATGACAGAATTGGGGGCATACTTATCAAATTTGCAGATTACACCAAATTAGGAGGAGTAGCTAATACCCCAGAGGACAGGATCAAAATTCAAAATGACCTGAATAGACTAGAAAGCTGGGCCAAAGCTAACAAAATGAAATTAAACACAGAGAAATGTAATGTTCTGCACTTAGGGAGGAAAAATGAAATGCACAGATATAGGATGGGGGATACCTGGCTGAATGAGACAACATGTGAAAGGGATCTAGGAGTCCAAGTAGACCATAAGTTGAACATGAGTCAACAGTGTGATGCAGCAGCTAAAAAGTCCAATGCAATTTCAGGCTACATCAATAGAAGTATAGAGTCTAGATCAAGGGAAGTAATAGTGCCACTCTATTCTGCTTTGGTCAGGCTCCACCTGGAATACTGTGTCCAGTTCTGGGCACCACAATTCTTAAAGGATATTGAGAAACTGGAGCCATGTGTCCAAAGGAGGGCAACTAAGATGGTGAAGGTCCTGGAAGCCATGCCCTATGAGGAACGCCTTAGGGAACTGGGGATGTTTAGCCTGGAGAAGAGAAGATTAAGAGGTGATATGATAGCCCTGTTCAAATATTTGAAGGGGTGTCATGTTGAGGAGGGAGCAAGCTTGTTTTCTGCTGCTCCAGAGAACAGGACCCGGAACAATGGATGCAAGCTGCAGGAAAAGAGATTCCACCTCAACATTAGGAGGAACTTCCTGACAGTAAGGGAACAGTGGAACACATTCCTTCTTTGGAGATTTAGGTGGAGTCTCCTTCCTTAGAGGTCTTTAAGCAGAGGCTGGATGGCCATCTGTTGGGGATGCTTTGATTGAGAGTTCCTGCATGGCAGAATGGGGTTGGACTGGATGGCTCTTGTGGTCTCTTCCAACTGTACGATTCTATGATTCTCTTATCAATGCCCTTTTTAGCATGTTCTTCTAGACCAGTGATGGCAAATCTTTTAGAGACTGAGTGCCGAAACTCAAAGGAGACACACACATACTGGGGGTTACCCGATGCCAAGGGGTGCGACTTCTCTGGGGGGAACAGGACTTCCACCTTGTGGGGGCAGGACCTCCAGGAGTGGGACTTCCCCGGAGACAGCTGAAGGCCTGGGAGGGCAGTGGGAAGAGGAGGAATAGGCATGTGCCCTCAGAAATGGCTTTGCATGCCAGCGAGGGCATGAGTGCTATAGGTTTGCCACCACGGTTGTAGACATTTTGCCTCAATTGAAGAAAGTTTGTGGTGCTGGCAAAACTGCTCCACATGAGTTTCTGCCTGGAGGTTTCTAAATCCTTTTGGAGCACTTTTCCCATGCTTAATGCTGGGGATACTTTCTTCAGTGGTGCGGCATTTGGGCATGCATTTCAGGGTTGGTGGGGATGCTGTTGGAGGGCCATTTAGTGTGTGGGGAGAAAGCCATGAGTAGAGCAACTCAGAAGATGTTTGGTCAGCAGTACAGTGCCTAAGAAGGCCTCACAAGTACCATTATTATCATCATCATCACCTACATTCATCCCTCCACGTTTGCTACGGTTAGGGACACAGGATCCCCATGAATGTGGAAAAATTGCAAATAACAAAAACACTATGTATTTATCTGAGATCCCTAGGAATCTCTAGGTCCTCCAGGGCAACTCTGTGGTCAACATCTGCTAGACATTAACTATAGAATTGTGCTGGAGGAGCTACAAATGCCTAGTGGAGTGTTCTCTCTAGGAATCTCAACGTCCCTCAGTGTGACATTTGGTTAAAGTTGACCATAGAGTTGGGCTGAAGGACCTAGATATTCCTAGAGAGAATATATTAATAACATCTGTGAATAATCCAAGCTGCAAAAGCCAAAGCTGCAAATGTGGAGGGATGCGTGTAGTTGATGGTGGTTGTTATTACAGGTTATTACAGGTTTAGTCTCCCTTATCCAGAATGCTTGGGACCAGAAGTGTTTTGGATATTTTGGCTTCGGAATACCTCTATTAGCATAGATGTACATAAAGAGATATCTTGGAGATGGGAGCTAAAATTCATTTATGTTTCATACATACCTTGCATGTATTTATTGTTGTTGTTTTTGTTGTTGTTGTGCCTTCCTGAGAAGAAGGGATCTGACAAAGATTGGGATTAAAGTCATTTCAAAACCTGAAAGTCGGAGTTAACAGAGAGGAGCAGGCAGAGTCCTCTTGGTTTAACTTCCGGGGCAGTTTACTTACATACTGCCCCTCTTTTCAGCAGATATTAATGATGTTCTGCGTTCCATTGGAGCAACAAGGAAAGCATGTTAGTCTGAAAGGTAATATAAAGGGAAAATACAAAGGGGAAATAAAAAGGGAATACTGTATAAAAAGAGAAAAAAGGAGGGGAAATGGTTCAGACCATCTTTAAGACTACCAGATCATTTTTTCACATGAGTGAAAAATCATGCTAAAATAAATCAGTCTTAAACGATGCCATAAAACTTGTAATAATTAATAGATAGTATCCTGTAATATGGCTGCTATGGAAAACACAGGTATGATTAGAGTGCCTTGGTCTGCTGGACTTTCTCCTTGTCCAGAATCACAAGCTGAAGGCCAAACGCCTTCCTTTTCAGACCAAAACCCCTTGCTGAAACTGTTTGCATTTGAGAGGAAGCCTCCCTGGGCAAGAATGGGAGCTACTCTGCAAATGCAAGTAGAAGCCTCAGGGAGAGTTTGGGGTTTTTTATGGGAACTCTGAGAAGGGAGAAAGAGCTCAGTTCTCCCTTTTTATCCCACATGGGCTGGCAGCAATTGCTCAGGCATCTCCTTGGCTGCTTTTCCTAGAACAGCAAAGTGCATTGCTTTCACACAGTCGCATCTAGTTTGGCCCTAGTTGACTTTCACTGGTGGAAGAAAGTGAGTGGATGCTTGTGCAGACTGGCAATTTCCAACTGGGGAAAGTATCAGGACCACATATAACCCTGCATTCCTACCTCTTTGCTCCACCCAGGAAAGAAGTTGTTGTTTTACTATCTCACCTTTTCCGCAGCCTCAGACTCAAAGTGGCTCTCAGAGTTAAAACAGATACAGTGGGACCTTCTTATCCGTTGGAGTTTGGATCTAGGACACCCAGTGGATACCAAAACTGGTGGATGTTTAAGTCCAATTAAATATGATGGATAGTAACATGTATCCCTTATATAAAATGACAAAATCAAGCTTTACTTTTTGAAATATATGCATCTATATATTTCAAACTAAGGATGCTTGACTCCATGGATAAAGAATCTGTGGATAAGGAGGGCCAACTGTACAGCTAAAGTTGGCTCTTGTTCCGTGGTCATAGAATCATAAAATCATAGAGTTGGAAGAGACCCCAAGAAGGGCCATCCAGTCCAACTCCATTCTGCTATGCAGGAAATTATTATTATTATTATTATTATTAACCTTTATTTATATAGCGCTGTAAATTTACACAGCACTGTACATACAGTCATTTAATTAGACATTTCCCTGCCTTCATGCTCACAATCTAAAGAGACACGACACAGAAGGAGAAGGGAATGGTGGTGGGAAAGGGGATCAAATCCAGCAGTTCTTCTCTCCCTCTGGGGCCTGGACCAAGGCAGATAGACTGGAGGGAGGGCTCAGCTTCTTAATACATAATTAGGATGCAACATCCTGGGGCAGAGAAGGGCACTCGCCTGGGAATGCTTCTCTAAACAATATTGTCTTTAACTCAGTTTTGAAACTGGTTAGAGAAGTGATGAGGCGTGCATGTGGGGGAAGAAGATTCCAGGAGTCAGGGGCAGGAAGTGAGAAGGGACGAAATCCAGGACGGGGCAGTGGAAATCCTAGACTGGGACAAGAGACAATCACATCACAATCAAAGCATCCCGACAGATGGCCATCCAGCCTCTGTTTAAAAACCTCCAAAAAAGGAGACTCCACTATCATCGGAGGCAGTGTGTTCCACTATCCAACAGGTCTTCAAGGTTTGCCCATGTTCTGTGACTGGCATACTCTGGCTGGTACTCCAATGGTGCCATCTGACCCAGAGAGCAGGCTTTTGCCTCTAACTTAATGGTCTCAACTGACTGAGTGTGAAAGGAAGGAGGGAGGCTTTCTCTTGTAACTCTTAATAAGGGTTAACTGCAAGCACATCTTTCAGAACTGAAGGATAATCCCTTTCGTGGCTGATCTTTCCTTCTTTGTCGTCTTTTCACGGCTCTTTGGAACCCTGCCATTCTAATCTCCAAATCCAGTCGTGGTTTGATTGCTCCAAGCTCTTTGGAAGCCCTTAATGTTCTCAGGGGTTGAGCAGCTTGCCCTCTCTTTCTCTCACCAAGGGGGGAGTTGCGTAACAAACTCCAAGAAATCTTTATGTCTTAGATGAAGCGGGAAACCCCTCTGAATCCCACTGGTTTTCTTTTTTTTTTAAATTTTTTTATTTTTGAAATTAAAGTTCATACATATACATTTTATACAATCCATAATTCCATATTCTGCCTGATTTTATGGAAAGCAAAAGTTTGGTGCCTTAGAGGGGAGTGTTATGAGTCAGGAAGGAAGATGGGCTGGTCTAGAGGCAAGGCCCATCACTAGCAAGGCTCTTGAGTGGAGAAATCCTCAGGAAGGATAGCAAATGGTGAATGATGCTGGAATTAGTCTACTGACTGACAGATGGTCAGAGATCTCTAGAGCAAGAGAGCTGTCCACGGTCTACTCGGGAGCAGTTGTCAGAAACAAATGGAAGGAGGAGAAAGAACTAGCTATGGATTCCAGTATAGCAAGGGGTTGAACTACGTGGCCCTTGGGGTTCCTTGTAATTCTCTACAGTTCTCTACACTTGCAGCAGAAGGGCACCATAGAGATGTTGAACCTCTTTAGCCCAGGTTATGGAATTCCCTTCCATAGGAGGCTGGGCTCTCTGCTTTCCTTCCACTGCCGGGCAAAAGTCTTTAGGCAGACTTTTCATTTACACCAGGATTTGGCAGTTGGCCCTCCATATCCATGGATTCTTTATCCACAGATTAAAGCATCCATAGATTGAAAATATTTTTTAAAAAGTATAAATTCCAAAAAGCAAACCTTGACTTTTGCCGTTTCATATAAGAGACACCATTTTACTATGCCACTGCATTTAATGGGATTTGAGCATCTACGGATTTTGATATCCATAGAAGGCCCTGGAACCAAACTCCAGTGGATACCAAGGGCTCACTGGAACTAGTTGCTACTACTTATTTTGGAGGTCAGAGGTTTGCTGTGCTTTTATTTTCACTGTTACATCTGAAATGCTTTAAAACTGGGTTTGTTTGGGCTTTTTTGTTAGGAGAGCCAGGGGTTTCCACCTGTACTTTTCTTCGATTTGTGCTGTAAATTTCCTTGGGAGAAAGGCAGGATTTAAAAAAAAAAATTATGTAAGTATGCATCTGTGAAAAAGTGATCTGGAATGACATTCAGAGTAAAGTATTTCCTGACTTCTGTAGCAGTGTGTCAGAGCCATTGTGTGTCATTTCAAACTCTTCCATGCCACAAAAATAGGGGAGCAATATAGAAAAAGGGGAAACAATCCAGACTGTGCCAGGGGTGCCTTGAAAGACTTCTAGGCGGCAGCTTCAAAAGATATGTTGGAGTGCAGCACTCCACTTCCCCTGATGCAGAGAGGTTTAGATCTTTTTTGATACTGACAACTCAGAAGGTCTTTAGCAACTATGTATAGCACTGTTCTAATGGTTCTCAAACTCTACGTGCTTTGGACTCCAGTTCCCAGAAACCACAGCCTGATTGGACAGTGGCCAGGGATTCTGGGAGCTGAAGTTGAGAACGTCTGGAGGACCACTGCTCTGTTAGGAGAGCTCTGTTAGGGGAATCTGGATGCCAGCTTGCAAGACCCTACCTGCTCTATTCAGGTGTGTGCATTCAAAGCCGGTTGCCCAGAGGCCTTCTTGTTCCTTTCTTCTGAGCTCTCTTTGTCTGGAATCTAGTCTCTGTATCAAACAGAAAAGAACAAAGGAAAGGATGGGATGTCGATGTGGTTTCTTTCCTGCTTTGAGCGTGCTGCTCTTGGGCTTTTGTCTCCCCAGTGACGCGCCACAACCACTTGAAAGACTTCATGCTAGTGGTGTCCATTGTGATCGGTGTGGGTGGCTGCTGGTTTGCTTACATCCAGAACCGCTACTCCAAAGAGCACATGAAGAAGATGATGAAGGACCTGGAGGGCCTCCATAGAGCTGAGCAAAGCCTCCATGATCTCCAGGAGAGGTGAGTCTCACCTGTCCCTCAGGTGGTGGGGCTCCACAGATGGGTATGGGTTGGGGGGCTGGCACTTGGCTTCTTTCCCTTCTGGGTTGGCTCCTGTCTGCTGGCGGGGAATCTCTTGCTCAGTCGTTCTGTTTCGGAGCTACTTTTGTGTTCCACTTTATCTCTCTTGCGAGACGTCCTGGACCAGAATAGCCATGATGTCGCTGTGCTGCCTTTGGCCCTGCCTGTAGACCATAGCAGGCAATGTCATTGAGTCTAGGGGCCCATTTTCTGTTTCAGGACCATCTCAGAGCAGCACAAATTGCTAAAAAGGCTAAAACCCCAAAGTGGCCGAGAATCTGCTTCTGGTTTTGATGTCAAAAGGTGCAAGGGAACCCTGTGGCTTAACTGAAAAGGGAACTGGTGCTCCTGGAGGTTTCCAGAAGAGGCAGTTTGCCCCAGAAGAATAGTGACCCAAGGAAGTCAGAGGAGGTCAAGTTCTTGGGCCATGAAAATAGCCATTCTGTGTTGGCATCCTGGCCCTTTGCTCCTTCAGCATAGAGGTTGGGCACCTGCCTCCTTTTCTGGACTGGCCAAAGTCCATGCCAATTCAGCACAGCCTCCCTTTAAGCATCCAGGAATGCCTTCTTGGTGGTTGCTCCCAGAGTCTGTAACTCGCTCCTTGGGGAGGCCTCCTTCCTGTTCTTTCATTGGCAGACAAAGCCCTTTGTAATCCAACAGGACTTTAGAAATCAGCCGTTTTACCAAAAAAAGAGAACATTTCCTCAGTGTACTGTTCTCCTTTGCTTTTAAATATGTTTTAAATTGTTTAAATTCTATAGAAAATTAAATAGTATTTTAATCTGCACCCCAGCCATGGGATTTGCAGTGTTGGTTCTCGGGTTGTCCCAGCATGGAAACGCCCTATGGCAAACCCTTGCAGCCTTCAGAACTGGTGGCGCCTCTGGCTGCAGAGAGAGCACAGGGTTATCTCTGAAATTTGGCAGATATTCCTTGACAATTGGGAATAAGGACATTGTTTTGGTCTTCCCAGCAGAAGAAACAACCTAAAGGGTGGACAGGAGTGGAGAACAAACCGTGTGTTGTAAAGAAATTGGACAAGTGTTGAGCCACTCTTGGATTTGTGTGTGTGTGTGCATCTTAAAAACAAATCAGTCTGTCTGTCCAGCAGATGCCTTGTGTTGATGCCGAGCACCAACAGTTGAAAAGCTGCTCAAGCCACAAGCTGGACTGCACTGCTCCCTTCCTCTTACATTTCCCACGAGAGATGTGTTTATTTGATCATGAGCAAGTTGTGTGTCAGAGAGCACACATTTTTAACATTCCTGGCTGTGTTCTGCACAGCCGGTTGAGTAGCAAAATCTTTCTGCTTGATGCAAAGAGGCCCGAAGGCAGCATCACACTTCTCTGTTCTGACCAGGGACAGGGTGCAATTCTAGCCCTTACCAAGAATTCATCTGGTACCTAGAACTGGCACACTTTGTGGCTGTAAGATATGTTTAATTGGTGGTACATGGATGAAGCTGGTGGTCTATTGCAGATGAAAGTACCTCAGCTTTTTAGCTGATAGGTTCCAGCATTCCTTCACAGCAAGGCAAGGCCACTGGAAGATGGATGACTGGTGTTATATAGAGCAAAGCCAGACAAAATGGTGAAGGGTCTGTTTAAATATTTGAAAGGATGTCATATTGAGGAGGGAGCAAACTTGTTTTCTGCTGCTCCTGAGAATAGGACACAATGGAGCAATGGATGAAAGCTATAGGAAAGGAAATTCCACCTCAACATTAGGAGGAACTTCCTGACAGTAAGGGCTGTTCAACAGTGGAAGACGCTTCCTTGGAGTATGGTGGAGTCTCCTTCCTTGGAGATCTTTAGACAGAGGCTGGATGTCCATCTGTCGAGGATGCTTTGATTAAGAGTTCCTGCATGTCAGATGGGTTGGACTGGATGGCCCTTGCAGTCTCTTCCAACTCTAGAATTCTATGATTCTATAAAAAGCATGGCTTTTCCTCGCTGGTCCATTCTCTGGGACAATTTCTTGCCAGTTGTCCCTCCCTCACCAGTAAGTAGGCAGTCCCATTTCTACTCCTGGCTGTTTATGCTTCCTCTTCAGCCACATTACTTTTTTGATTCTCATAACAAACTGGCTAAACTTGTCCTAAAACTAAAACATAGCCTGAAAAGGAAATGGGCTGGCAGGGCTACAGAATGTACAGTATATTCAGAGAAGAGAAAGCCAACATATCAAGACAGATCCCGACCTGTAGTGGTTGCACCAAGTGACAAGAAGGCTCCGTCTCTATTACAAGACGTCCTGATCCAGGCTGGGAATTGTTTTCTGCTAACCAAACAACAGGAACGCAGACACACCCACACCTCACACCCACAGCTTCCTTCTGACTCCACACAAGAGAAGAAAGCCCATGCATGAAAAGGCTCTGGAGTTCTGACTGCATCTTCATTTTAGGAATGTAGGAAGAGGCCTCCTGAAAAGAATTTGACCCTTGAAGTGGGTCCATATGGCCCAACTGTGTTCACAGTGACCAGCAAAGCAGAGGGCCAACCCAGGAGAACAAGATTTGCTCAGGCCTCCATGCGCAGAATCCATGGGCCATAGGGAGCCCTCCTGGGTGGGCCACCTAGAATCCTGGAGTTGGAAGGGCCACCTAAGGCCATCCAGTTCAACCCTATTTTGCCGTGTAGGAAGACACAACTAATGCACTCCTGAGAGGTTTCCATCCCACCCCTGTTTAAAGGAGGAGAGCCCATCACACTCCAAGCAGTTTGTTCCACTGTCCAACAGCCCTTACAGTTAAAAAGTTCTTCCTAATGTTTAGGTGGAACCTCTTTTCTTGTAATTTGAATCCATTGGAATTCATTCTAGTCTCTGGAGCAGCAGAAAACCTGCCCCAGCATCCTGTTTCCTGCAGTGGCCAGATGGATATTTCCAGGTAGATCCAAGCAAGACATGAAGTCATAGAATCATAGAATCAGAGAGCTAGAAGAGACCACGAGGGCCACCCATTTCAACCCCCTGCCATGCAGGAACTCCCTATCAAAGCCTCCCTGACAGATGGCCATCCAGCCTCTGCTTAAAGACCTCCAAGGACACAGACTCCACTACACTCCAAGGGAGTGTGTTCCACTGTCGAACAGCCCTTACTGTCAGGATGTTCCTCCTAATGTTGAGGTGGAATCTCTTTTCCAGCAGTTTGCATCCATTGTTCTGCGTTCTAGTCTCTGCAGCAGCAGAAAACAAGCTTGCTCCCTTCTCAATATGGCATCCCTTCAAATATTTAAACAGGGCTATCATATCACCTCTTAACCATCTCTTCTCCAGGCTAAACATCCCCAGCTCCCTAGTCACTCCTTATGGGGCATTTCTTCCAGGCCCTTCACCATCTTAGTTGCCATCCTTTGGACACGCTCCAGTTTCTCCACATCCTTTTTGAATTGTGGACACAGTATTCCAGGTGGGGCCTGACCAAAGCAGAATAATAGTAGTAGTAGTAGTAGTAGTAGTAGTAGTAATTTATAAAATTTATAAAATAAAAATAAATAAATAAATAAATTTGTATCCCGCCCCTCTGAAACCAATTGGGGGCGGCTAACAATATTAAAATACATTACATCCAATCCCTATTCCCCTCCCCCCTTAAATATATTAAATCAAATACATATTAAAAACAAACAGCAACAAAATCACATATACAGTTTGTAAGTGCAATTATCTGCGACATTAGTCACCTTGATTTTTGAAAATGCAGCAGTGTTGTATCCAGCTGAGAAGGGCTCCAGAAACTCTCCTAGGAGAGGTAATTCCTGAGGCCAGGACGATCTAACTTGGAAAAGCCTGCTGGAAGAGATCCGTCTTGACAGCCTTTTTAAAGCTGTCTAAAGATGTCAATTGACAGAACTCGTCCAGCAGGCCGTTCCATAATCTAGGGGCAACAACAGAAAAAAACCTCTGGGAGGTGGCCAAAAGTCTAGATTTTTGTGACAGTAGCAAATTCCTCCCAGAGGACCGGAATGCGCGGGGAGGATTATATGGGAGAAGGCGGTCCTGGAGATAGCTTGGACCCAAGCCATTTAGGGCTTTAAAGGTGATAACCAACACCTTGTACTAGGCCCGGAAACTAATAGGCAGCCAGTGTAGGGATCTTAATACCGGAGTAATATGATCCCTCCTGGATGTTCCCGATAGTATCTTGGCCGCCATATTCTGTACCAACTGCAGTTTCCGAACCAAGCACAAGCGTAGTCCCATGTAGAGTGCGTTACAGAAGTCCAGGTGTGAGGTTACCAGTGCGTGTACAACAGTTTAGAGATCCCTTACTTCAAGAAAAGAGCCCAGCTGGCATATCAGCCGAAGATGATAACAGGTGCTCCTAACTGTCGCATTTACCTGATTTGTCATCAGGAGCGACGAGTCAAGGAGCACCCCCAGACTGTGAACACAGTCACTGGAGGAGAGTGTGACCCCATCTAGGACTGGAGGTTGCAGCCTAATACTTGGTTTCGGAAATAGAGTGGCACTATTACTTCCTTTGATCTAGACGCTATACTTCTATTGATGCAGCCTAAAATAGCATTGGCCTTTTTAGCTGCTGCATCGCACTGCTGACTCATTTTCAATTTATGATCTACTTGGACTCCTAGATCCCTTTCACACATAGTTTCATTCAGCCAGATGTCCTCCATCCGATATCTAGGCATTTCAATTTTTCCACCCTAAGTGCAGTACCTTACATTTCTCCGCATTGAATTTCATTTTGTTAGCGTTGGCCCAGCTTTCTAGTCTATTCAGGTCACTTTGAATTTTGATCCTGTCCTCTGGGGTATTAGCTACTCCTCCTAATTTGGTGTCATCTGCAAATTTCATAACCAGGCCCCCAATTCTGTCATCCAAGTCATTAATAAAGATGTTGAATAGCACTGGGCCCAGGACAGAGCCCTGTGGCACCCCACTGGTCACTTCTCTCCAGGATGAAAAGGATCCATTGTTGAGCACCCTTTGAGTTCGGCCGGTCAACAAATTACAAATCCATGTAACGGTTACCTTGTCTAGTCCACATTTTACAAGCTTGTTTGCAAGAAGGTCATGGGGGACCTTGTCAAAGGCCTTACTGAAATCAAGGTATACTATATCCACAGCATTCCCTTCATCTACCAAGCTGGTAATTTTATTTAAAAAAGAGATCAGATTTGTCTGGCATGACAGAGCCCTTCCCCTGCCATCTAATTCTCCTAGTATTTGGAGGTATGCTGCCCCTGGCTATAGATGTTTCTGAGGGCCATGGCCAGACTGACCTCCATATATATGCCTAATCCTCTTTTAATGTCTTCTCAGACAGTGGCCATCACCACAACCTGTGGCTCTCGTTTCTAGCAGCAAACACTGTGTGCAGGTTGGGAAGGGGAGCCAACTCCTGTCTGTTGTGAATCGCCTGCCTGTCCATTTTGGGGGGTTTTAGGAAAGAGGGAGAAGAATTTCAGCATACTTGTGCAAAGAAACTTTGACCAGCTTCTTACAAAGTGTTTATTTTTCACAGGGAATGGGGCACCAGGTTTTCACTGAATGGGGAAATGCTGGTGTTTCCTTGCTCACAGGCTGTGGACCAAAGAGATCTGAAAAAACAAAAACAGAAATAGAATTTAGAAGAGACATACATTGGGGAAGTTTCTAGATTTTTATCATTCCCTTTCTCACATCCAACCATCAATGCCCTTGGCCATATATACTTATTTTCAAGATCTTGGGAGCTGAGGGTGGGGGAACAGAAATGTGAGTGATGCCATTTCCTTCTTCAGATCTGTTAATCCAGTGGGAGAACTGTAAGAGTCAGTTGCCTTGAGAAAAAATTGAATTTTAGAAAATGTTTACTTTAGGAAGCAAGGAATTCTCTTTTTCTAGGAGCAGGACTGGTAAAAGAGGGTGAGTTGACTTCTGGATCCCCAAGACCTGTAGAGAGAGAAATGCTGAAGTTGGATAGAAATCTCCAAACTCCTCCTCTCCCACACACACACACACACACTCCTCTTGGGAAGGTGGGCTGTGATGCAAAACCTTTACACACACACCACACACATATATCCCAGTAGGCTCATGGATCATTGCCTGCATCCCTCCTTGGAAAAGGCTTCATTAATTTCCTCTCTTGGCAGAGCTCTAGATTTGGGGCCAGCAGTGCTTCCATTAAAGAGGCATTTCTCTCTCTCTCTCAATACATCAATATAATATAAATGGATATAAAATAAATGGAAGAAAATGCATCTTCCAAGATAATGGCAAAACCAACTCACCGAGTTGAGAGTTAGCCTCAGAATAGACATTGGAGCCCCAGAGTCTTAGCATTATCTCTGGATAGCAGATCCAGTTGGCTTCGTTCAGCTAATTCTCCCTCCCTCTCTCTCGCTCCATTTTCCTCTTGCAAAAAAGACACAGCAGTGTGCATGAGAAGATTTTTGGGAGGAAGAGTGAGATAAACCTGGTCCAACACTTTGCAGCCTTGAGAGAAATGATAGAAAATGCTCTGCTGGCCTGAGCATTTCTCACTGGCCTCAGTGTCTCCACAATCAGTTATGGTCCCTTGCTCTGCCTGCTGTCTTCTGAACAGGGCTTCATAGAGGAAGGTGAAAGCAGCCTCTCCCACCATCATGGAAGGCTTACCTTTCCAAGCACACCATAAACCAGGCCCTGGTATTTGCTCTGCATGGGGATGCTGCTACTGTGGCTCCTGATCTCTGTATTTGCTTTCCAGGCCCCCTCCTTCCATTCATCTGCCTCTTCCATTTCATCCCTCCTGTCGGACAGCCTGAAAGCCCTTGGGAAGGTGGCAGCATCATTGCACCCATGTTCATAGCATCACTTAATACTCTCTCTTTCCCGCCCTTGGTTTTCAGGCTACAGAAGGCCCAAGAGGAGCATCGCACAGTCGAGGTGGAGAAGGTCTCCCTGGAGAAGCGGCTCCAGGATGAGATCAGCATGGCCAAGCAGGAGGCTCACCGACTCCGGGAGCTGCGTGAGGGCACTGAGAATGAACTCAGCCGACAGAAGTATGCTGAGCAGGAGCTGGAACAGGTAGGCTCTGGCCTGAAGCACCAGAATTCCCCCTTAAGACGGGGAGATGGACAGTGCCAGCTGGCACCCTCAGAGCTCTCTCTGCCATCCCTGATCTGCTGCCATTTTAAAATCCTGTGACTGTCATTAGTAAATTGAAGAAAATAATGATGCCAGCATCCCACTTACACCACCCCTTCTAGTCAGAGAAAGTCACTTTTTAAAATTATTATAAATACATACTCAACTGAGATCTCAATTTTTAATTTTCTTAATCTGTTGTATGCTTCCTTTGGGGCACTGAATAACATCTTTTTCCCTGTGGGCAGCACAGTGGGCACAAAGCAGCCTTTCTAGCCCCATCTAGCCCTAAGTAGACCACAAGTTGAACATGAGTCAGCAGTGCAATGTGGCACCTAAAAAGGCCAGTGCAATTTTAGACTGCATCAATAAAAGTATAGTGTCTAGATTAAGGGAAGTAATTGTGCCACTCTATTCTGCTTTGGTCAGGCCCCACCTGGAATACTGTGTCCAGTTCTGGGCGCCACAATTCAAACAGGACATTGAGAAACGGGGGCGTATCCAAAGGATGGCGACTAAAATGGTGAAGGGTCTTGAAACCGTGCCGTATGAGGAAAGGCTTAGGGAGCTGGGGATGTTTTGTCAGGAGAAGAGAAGGTTAAGAGGTGATATGATAGCCCTGTTTAAATACTTGAAGGGATGTCATATTGAGGAGGGAGCAAGCTTGTTTTCTGCTGCTAGAACACGGAACAATGGATGCAAACTGCAGGAGAAGAGATTCCAGCTCAACATTAGGAGGACCTTCCTAACAGTAAGGGCTGTTCGACAGTGGAACAAACTCCCCTGGAGAGTGATGGAGTTTCCCTCTTTGGGGGTATTTAAACAGAGGCTGGATGGCCATCTGTCGGGGATGCTTTGATTTTAAGTCCCTGCATGGTGGGAAGTTGGACTGAATGGCCCTTGGGGTCTCTTCCAATTCACTGGTTCTATGATCTCTGTGATTCAAATACAGCTAGACGTGAAGGGCAGGCCTTGGGGGCCAGCCTGAGTTCAAGGTGGTGAGTTTCAAGAGATGCATGGGACATCCTTCTTGGTCAGTTTCAGCAGTGGAGGAATTGGGAAGGGGAATGAAACACTCTGGGAAGTAGCCCAAACAAGCAGTACCCAGAGCCAGAGGATAGGAATTCTGTGCCCCTTGCTAAGATGGAAATTGGAAAGGAAGAGGGTTCAGAAGGAGCTCATTGTGTTCAGGACTGGTTTGGGGAATGGTCCAAGGTCCAGAGCACTGGGGCCAGTGGTCCAGCAGCCTGTGTTGGTCAGCCATGGCCAAATCCAGCCCCTGCAAGCCTTGAACTGGATGCTCTTCCGCTTTCCTTCTCCACAGGTCCGCATGGCACTTAAGAATGCAGAGAAGGAGCTGGAGTCGCACAGCAGCTGGGCTGCCCCAGAGGCCCTGCAAAAGTGGCTGCAGCTGACCCATGAGGTGGAGGTCCAGTACTACAACATCAAGAAGCAGAACGCCGAGAAGCAGCTGCTGCTGGCCAAGGAGGGGGTGAGTGAGTTAGTGAAAGGCAGGCACCCACCTGCCCTCTGGGGCCTCTCCCCTAAGAATGCTTGGGCTCACAGCCCCTTCATCACACGGCAGGGCCCACCTGGGTGTCACTGGACAGCAACTCCCATCAGCCCTGGTGCTGATGGGAATTCCAGTCTAACAACTGGAGAAGTCTGCATGACTCCCGCCTCTGGTCTGCACTGGTGGATGAACTTTTTTTCCCAGAAGGTCAGCACAAAACAAAACCCTACATTGTTCTCTTCCTCCTTTCATCCTTATATTTTATTTTATTTACATAAGGCAGTTATATATTGCTTCCTGGCATGCCAGGACCCCTGCATGAGGGATAAAAACATTTATTCCATGCACTCATTCAGCTGGAACAGCATGGTTGCACATTTTATTATTTCCTAATTCTTCTCTTGGGTGGAGGACACATTCTCTGCTCTCCCATCTTTGGCACAAGAGGGTCCATGCTGCAACGATCCTACAGATCCTACATGCATTCTTATACTCCCTGGCTAGAGCAAAGTCCACCTCCCTTGGCCCTCCACAGAAGGAAGGAAGGAACTGTCCTGTGGAAGAACTCATCCACCAAAGCAAGACTGGGAGAGGCAGGGCTTCCAGTGATATTTCAAATTGCCTTTCGTTTTTCCCAGGCTGAGAAAATAAAGAAGAAACGCAACACCCTCTTTGGAACATTCCATGTGGCGCACAGTTCGTCCCTGGACGACGTGGATCATAAAATCTTAACGGCCAAGTGAGTTTGCTCTTCGTTCACCTGCAGGCCTTGCCACCCCTCCTCTCTGAAGCATAATAAAACCAAGGTCCCAAAGCAGCCTTTGTGTAGTTAGGAGCCTGTAGGCCCGCAGCAGTCAGCTTCTGCTCCAGGGCATCTCCTGAAAGCAGAAGGTGTGGGGAAGGCGAGATGGGGTTTCAATCGCTCAGCTTCTTCTCAAAGTTCACTTGGGGGGATATCACCCCTTTAGAATCATAGAATTATAAGAGTTGTAGGAGACCACAAGGGGTCATCCAGTCTAACCCCCTTCCACCATGCAGGAATACACAATCAAAGCACTCCTAACACATGACCATCCAGCCTCTGTTTAAAAACCTCCAAAGAAGGAGACTCAGCCAGACTCCCAAGAGAATGTGTTCCAGTGCTGAACAGCTCTTACTATCAGGAAGTTCCTCCTAATGTTGAGGCTGAATCTGTTTTACTGTAGTTTGCATCCATTGCTCTGGGTCCTGTTCTCTGGAGCAGCAGAAAACAAGCTTGCTCCATCTTGAGTATGATATCCCTTCATTTGTTTAAACAGAGAAAGGTGACCTCTGATACAAGGAGTTCCACTTTTTCCAATTCAAAGGCAACCCAGACAGGAGAAGTAGATGGAGGGTTTGAGCGGGGTTGGCATTCAGGGCTGCAGCTCTGATGTATGGGGTATGATCAGGGTGACTAGATGTGTCCTTACCACAGAAAAGGTCAAGGCACCACAAAATGTAGGACATTCAAGGAAACGATAGGACTTTACAAAATAGAAGCTAAAGTCACTGATACAAATGAAATTCCATTTTATAAAGTTTATGTACAGCTATTTTACATAAACTGTATTTTATCAAGTACTTATCTGTATTTTTCTGATGAACATATCTTTGTTAAAATGCCTTGTTGGCTTTCAAGATACTTGTAGACGTCTGAGTAAGACAAAGGCTTAAACTTTTACTTGACTAGTAACAAACTCTTTACTGAATCTACATTTAAATTATTCCTTTCGTTTGTCCATTGTGCTGAAATTAAGGTAGGAAAACCCCTTTCAACATTTGGCTGTGTCCTCAAAAAGCCCACTTCCTAACACCTTTCCTGTCCTTTTCCCCTCCAGAAAACAAATGTGCCCTGAGCTCTGGGTGCGAGTCTTGTCAGCTGCTTCTCCTAGGAAGAAAGAATTTTTGAATGAGCCATCCTAGCCCCCTATTTGCAAGAGGACAGGCTGGCAAGTAGACCAGTTTCTCAGGGGGGGACAGCAAATGTCGTGCTCATGCTCAAAATGGAGGACATTTTAGAACTCCTCCTGGACAGAAAGCTGAAAGGTAGGACATGTCTTGGAAAAGGAGGGTGTCTGGTCACCCTGGGTGTGATCCACTGGGGAGTTCTCATGAACGCCTCCCAGGTGTTGAAGTGTGTAAGAGCTGTGCATAAGCCCAAGCATATAGGGTGAGCTGATAAGTAGGGTCCAAAACACACTGCAGAAATAATCCAGTCTGAGACCACTTTAACTGCCCTGGCTCAATGCTAGGGAATTCTGGGAACTGTAGTTTTGTAAGACATTTAGCCTTCTCTGTCAGAGACCTCTGGTGCCATAATAAACTGCAATTCCCACAACTCCCTAGCACTGAGCCAGGGCACTTAAAGCAGTCTCAAACTGGATTATTTCTGCAGTTTGTTTTGGACCTAAATTTCCATTACCCATGCGCTCCACAGGGGAACTTTCCCTTGCTCTTTCCTACACTTTTAACACTTGAGTGATCTGACACCCCCAGGACAAGTCCTTTGGAGTGGGTCTCAAGACCCCATGGAAGAGACACTTTCTCTGAGGGTGATCCTGGTGAACAGAGGGCACTGCTTCTGCCCTTTCATGCCCACCCAGGCCTGGCTGCCTAGAGTTGGAGGGGGTCTGGGGGGGTCATATAGACTGTCCATTATCCAGATCTGTCACTCAAGCATCACTGAGAGGTATCTGTCCCACCCCTCCTCAAGACACTTCAGTGGTGGAACTCTCGAACGCTTTTTGGGGAAATCCTTTCCACTCGTGAGCAGGAACTTGTCTGTTTGATTAATCAGAATTTTCTTTCCCTGTCGCCTGTTTCTCCTTCATTCCATTTTTGTAAAGCTGGAGGTGTTGACTATGTCTGAACCTGGGACCCTTTGCTTGCAAAGCAGGGGGGATTCCCCTTTGGAGCTCTGGGTGCCGCTTGGGCCAGCCTCCATTCAAGGCCTGATGATGCCCTCTGACTGTGTTCCTTCCCTCCCTGTTTTCCTCTCTGCTTTCTCCCTTCCTCTTCCTCCTCCAGGCAAGCTCTGAGTGAGGTGACGGCCGCCTTGCGGGAGCGTCTCCACCGCTGGCAGCAGATTGAGATGCTGTGTGGCTTCCAGATTGTCAACAACCCGGGCATCCACACGCTGGTGGCCGCCCTCAACATCGACCCCGCCTGGGTGGGCACCTCCACCCGGGCCAACACCTCCCACTTCATCATGACCGATGACGTGGACGACCTTGACGAGGAGATCGTCTCCCCCATGTCCATGCAATGTAGGTATCTCCATGTTCCCCGGGAGCGGCTGGCTGGATTTTGAGATAAGGGAGGCGGGTGGGAGACACCCCCAACCTAAAAGGGGGGACTCTAGAGAAAACACTGAGGACACAGCAGAAAGTTGGGCTCGGTGAGGCATGCCCCTACCTGACCAGTCCTGACCCAGCAGAAGTCTAGACTAAGGGAGTTTGCCCTTTGTTGTCCTTCTTGCAAGGGGTCCTTTTGTCCTTGTAGAACCTTAGAGTTGGAAAGGACCCCAGGGGTCATGTAGTCTGCCCCAGGCTTTGATGCAAGAATCCACAGCTCAGGCACCCTCCTGATTGCTAGCCCTCCAGCCTCTGTTTGAAAACCTCCAGAGAAGGAGAGGCCCTTGCCTTCTGAGGTGGGCACTTTCTCAGTGAGAGAAAGGGACTAGAGCAGGGCTGAAACCAGAGGGAGGCACGTCAGGGCTCCAGCTATCACTTCTGGAGGCAGGCTTAAGTGTGGTCCCTCAGGACTGGACCAGTTGAGCTTGGGAGAGGTACCTTTTGGACTACAACTCCCAGAATCCCCCAGCCAGGATCCAAGCTAGAGGAGGCAGGTGTTTGAATGTGACTTTCCACTAAGTTCTCTGGACTATGTCCTAGGAGTCATAGTCCACTAAGGTCTCTCTTCTGCATCCTGGGACTTGTAGTCCACTAATATCTGGGGAGGGCCAGTTTGCCTTTCTCCAAGGTTTTATTTGGGGTGGGGAAGCAGGAGAAGGACTGGTCAGGCTGTCCTGAAATGTTTAACAGGGGGTGGAAAATGTTGATGGAAGTGGGGCCCAGGTGGGTGTCTCCTCTTCCTCTTCCTCCGTGGACGTGAGAAATGCCAATGTGAGGGCCAATGTTTCTCCCAGGCACTGACTTTCTCTTTCCCCTTGGTCGGCTCACCCCAGATGCCGCCTTGCTCTTGGGGCCTCGGTTCACTGACCGCTCGTCTCTCTGCTCAGAGGACCCGTCCATCTGGAAATATCCCGGTTTGAGGACCATTCTCTTGGACTCTTCCTTTCTTTCACCTACTTGACTAAAAACACCCACTGGGCAGAGGAAGCCAGGTGCCATCCTGGCCCTGCCCGCTCCCTGCCCACCCAGCCAACCATTGCTGCTACCTTTTTTAGCACCAGCAGCTAATTATCACCTCATCCTTTTTTTCTTCCTCTCCGCTCTGGCAAAAATGTTGGCATCTTTACTAACCCATTGAGGCACCTCATGGATGGCGGGGGGACGTCTGCTGGGATGAAGAACCACCACAATGCAGGGCTGGTTTCCTTCTCTTGGGGGGAAAGGGGAAAGGGCTGGCATCTCCCCCCAGTTTTCCTATTCTGTATCTGGAAGAGGGCCAGTTTGGGGTAGTGGTTTGAGTATTGGACTTTGGAGACCAGGGTTCAAATCCCCACTTTATAAAAACCCACTGTGTGACCTTGGGTAAGTCACAGTCTCTCAGTCTCAGAGGAGGGGAATGGCAAACCCCCTCTGAGGAAGCATGACAAGAAAACACTGTGATAGGTTGGCCAAGGTCGCCATAAGTCAAAACTTGCAATAGCACTTATGTTTCTATACCATTTTACTATGCTGAGCACTCAAAGTATGTAGAGAGATCTTGTAGCATCTTTGAGATGAACTGAAAGAAAGAAAGTGGCAACATGGGTTTTCGTAGACTAAAGTCTACTTCCTCAGATGCATATGGATGTATGGTCTAGGAAAGCTCATGCTGCCAACTTCTTCCTTTCGGTGTGTCTCAAAGGTGCTGTAAGATCTCTCTACATACTGATTCTACAGACTATCATGGCTATATCTTTGAATTCTACCACTCTAGTCTAAGTGGTTTACAGTGTGTTAGCCAATTACCCACAACAAGCTGGAATAAGCAACGCAGAAGTTACACAGAATCTATTAACAATCATGGCTATCATCGTACGCATGATGCAGTGGCTTAGTGGTTAAGATGCCAGTTCTGACTGTCGGAAGGTTGGCAGTTTGAGGACCGAGTGCTGCATGATGGGGTGAGCTCCTGTCATCAGTCCCAGCTTCTACCAACCTAGCAGTTTGAAAGTATGCAAATGCAAGTAGATAGATAGGTACCTCTTTGATTGGAAGGTAACAGCATTTAGTTCAGCCATGCTGACCACATGGCCACTGGAATTGTCTTTGGACAGCCCTGGCTCTTTGGCTTAGTAACAGAGATGAGCACCACTTCCTACATTTGGTTATGACTAGACATCCATGTCAAGGGACTACCTTTACCTTTACCTTTATGGTGCACATGTGCAACTTTATGTATACTGAGCAATGTAGCAGAGGAGCTAAGGACCACTGTTAGTGAACTGCAAAGATGCCTAATGGGACACCGGCAAGTGCCCCAAAGCATGTTGGGCTCCTCCAATGCATGTCATCACTCTCTAGGTCAGTGATTCCCAAACTATGGCCTTTCAGGTGTTTTGGATTTCAGCTCCCAGAATCCCAGACCATTGGCCAAGATGGCTGAAGCTACTGGGAGATAAAGTCCAAAACACCTGGTAGACTAGAGTTTGGGAATCACTGCTCCAGATGGAATCCTGAAGTGCAACTGTCTTTTGCAAACTCATCTATGGACGTTATCACACGGGAGGAATTTCCCTCAATTTCTGCTTTGGTCAGGCCCCACCTGGAATACTGTGTCCAGTTCTGGGCACTACAATTCAAAAAAAATGTGGAGAAATTGGAGCATGTCCAAAGGAGGGCAACTAAGATGGTGAAGGGTCTGGAAACCATGCCCTATGAGGAATGCCTTAGGGAACCGGGGACGTTTAGCCTGGAGAAGAGAAGATTGAGAGGTGATATGATAGCCCTGTTTAAATATTTGAAAGGATGTCACATTGAGGATGGAGCAAGCTTGTTTTCTGCTGCTGCAGAGACTAGGACACAGAACAATGGATCCAAATTGCAGAAAAAGAGAATCCATCAACATTAGGAGGAACTTCCTGACACTAAGGGCTGTTGGACAGTGGAACACACTCCCTCGGAGTGTAATGGAGTCTGCTTCTGCCAGACTCCAAGGGAGTGTGTTCCACCTAATGTTGAGCTGGAATCTCTTTTCCTGTAGTTTGCATCCATTGCTCTGGGTCCTATTCTCTGGAGTAGCAGAAAACAAGCTTGCTCCATCCTCAGTTTGACATCCCTTCAAATATTTAAACTTGTTTAAACATCTGCGTTCCCTATTCTCAGAACAAAAAGGTGCATTTTTGTACAAACCAATAATGCTGGGATAGTGAGAGGCAGCACGCAAAGAGAGCAGCTATGTTACAGGTGGACAGACTCCACCCATGAAGCCATAGAGGCTGCTGTCTAAACTTTGCAAGACCTGAATGAGGAGGTCTTGCAAGAGCCAACTTGACAGCAAATAACAGCACAGTTTTTTCTGTAGAATAACTCCTTGAGACACTTTGCAAAGTGTGGAGAGTCTTTAACTTTTATTTATATAGTACTGTAAATTCTTTGGCTCTCCCAGCCCAGGAAACCCATCATTTCTGCCAGGATATGAATAGCCACAAATCTTTGCATCCCTAGTATGGAGATAACAGCATCAACCCAAAGGGAAGTCAGGGAAGGCTCTGGTGGTGCCCTTGTTCTCCTCTGTGTGACCTTCTCCTTTGGGCGCCCTTTTCTCACCTTCTGCCTGGAAAGGGGTGGTCTGTGCTGCCCCCTTCAGGAGGAAGCCTCTTCACAGTCACAGAGGAGTGAGGAGGGTTTTCGGTCCCTCATCCATCCATACAATCCCATCCCACAAGGTCAGAAGGTGGCTTGACCTTCATGGTTGACTTTTGGGTTCTTTGCACAGTGACAGTAATGCCCCTCTGGCCAGGAGAGTTATTTGCCCACGGCTGATGGTCTCTCCCCCCATGGACATGCTTTTGAATTCTCTGAAAGTCTGGGGAGGTAGTAGTAGTAGTAGTAGTAGTAGTAGTAATTAATTATAATTTTTTATACAGTCAGAGCTCCATATCCATTGATTCAACCATCTACAGCTTGAAAATATTCCAAAGAGATGTAATATTCCAAAAAGCAACCCTTGATTTTGCCATTTTATATAAGGGACCTGTTTTACATGGAACAAGAACATCCACAGATTTTGGTATCCACGGGGGATTCTGGAACCAAACCCCAGTGGATACCAAGGGCCCAGTGTAGTAGTAGTAGTGGTGGTAGTAGTAGTAGTAATACTCCATTAAATATAATGGAACTTGAACATCCAGGGATTTTGGTATCTACGGGGGTCCTGGAACCAAACCCCAGTGGATACCAAGAGACCAGTGTAGTATTTGTAGTAGTAGTAGTAGTAATAATAACAACAACAACAACAACAATTATATAATGGAACATGAGCATCCATGGTTTTTGGTATCCACAGAGATCCTGGAACCAAACCACAGTGGATACCAAGAGCCCACTGTAATAATAATAGTGCCCCATCATATATAATGGTCCTTGAGCACCCACGGATTTTGGTATTCACGGGGGTCCTGGAACCAAACTCTAGCAGATACCAAGGGCCCGTTGTAATTAAAATATTAAAAATGTATCCCATCTTATAAACATGAGATCTCTCGGGAGTTTACAGTAACGTTACTTTCAGCAATTTAAAATTTGAAGCAATAGAAATAATTTAAAACATCCTAAAAAGCATATTAAACAGATAGATAGATAGATAGATAGATAGATAGATTAAAATCTTTAGACCTCAAGGCTTTTAATAAAAAGCCAAATCTTAACCTGCCGCTGGGATGGAGCCACCAATTGGGCTTCCAAAGGGAGGGCATTCCCCAAACAGGGGTGTTGCAGGAGACGAGGCCGTGCTCCCATGCGCTTTCAGGATGGTTTTCTCCCCACTGATGAGGGGAGACAGCGGGATGCCAGTCTCAAGGGGGAGGCAGTGATCCTCCAAATCTTGAGGTCTTTGAGAAGACACAGCATTGGCTTGGTATCCCACAAGGTGCTTTTGTCATTTCAAGGCGGGGGGAAACTTACAGGCTCCTCTGTCACCCTTGCCAGGACAGGGTTGGGAAGAGAATCCAAGTCTAAAAGCCAGAAATGAAGTCCTATGCCTTGCCATTCCTCTCCTGTGCCTGGCAAAAGTTCCCCAGGGGTTGCCCTCCCTAGTGGTCTGAGCTGAGCTGGAGGTGGTGCTAGGGGGTCTGGTCCATGCCTGGCAAGGGGTCTCCCCTACTCACGGCTGCCACTACCTGGTTCTTCAGCTTCCCTCGAGCAGCTTCACTTTGCTCATCTCTCATTGCCTTCTCTTCCCTCTAACCACTCGGCCACTGCTGCCTCCTTTGCATGAACCTCTCCCAGGAAGCCATGCGCTGATCCAATGGGGGGGGGGGGACGAACACTCCCAAGGCACCTCCTTCCCCACTGACCTCCTGAGGGGCCCTGCAGGGTTGTCCCAGGTGGCGTGCCAAAGGGGAGAGGTGAACCGTGGATGTCCCCCTTCCTGGGCTCTGAGGGGAGACAAGGGGGCTGGCTGGCCTGGGGAGGGGGCTCTCCTTTTAGTTGGGGGGGGCTGCATTTTAAACAAGTTGAGGCAAAGAGGGAATGGGAGGGGAATTCTTAAAGGGGGCAGGATATTTTAAAAGGTCCTAGAATGACCGACAGTGGGAAGCAGCCACCTCCATTGAGGATCAGCAGGCTTGGTGGTGGGGCATTGGAGGCCAGCTTTGGGTTGAAGATTGGGGGGCGGGAGGGCATTTCTCCAGTGGAATCAGCTTCTCAAGGCAGTTGAGGGGCCCCTTTCCTGGGGGAGGTTTGGGGAAAAGGAGCCAAGGGATGGGGTGTGCCTGACTCTGCTCCCCTCTCTTCTGGCCACTTCCCTTGGTCAGCCTCTGGATTGTGGTCCGTGTTTTGTATTTATTTACCTCTCTTTCTCTCTCTCTGTCTAGCCCCTGCCTTGCCTAGCACCGTCCGCCAACGCCTCGTGGACCCACAGCTCTCCATGGGATCCCAGAGGTTGGTAGAGAGTCACCAGCCCCCTGGCCAGGGCGAGTCTGGCCCGCTGGTCCATTACCTGCCCGGTGGCAGGGTCACTCTCCGGCGAATGCCCAGCATCTCCGGCGGGCAGCCCTTTAGCTCGGATGTTCACGCTGCTGCTGCTGCTGCCACCACAACCTCACCTTCTTGTTCTCCCACTGGCCACATGGCAACCTCCGCCTCTCCTTGCCACACGCTCCCCATCCTCTACCACCACACCTCTTCCTCTTACATCCTCCAGATGGATGCCCTGCCCAACCTGCCCCCTCCCGATGTCACATCTGGGACGCGATGTCGTGCCGAGAGCTTCGGGTACTGTGCCGTTTGTTGGCTTCTCCTTGGCATGATGTTTGGCACGCAGCCTGACCCTGCCAAAGTTGGCTTCTCTTCTAGGAGCCCCATCTGGCTGTTCCCCCCACAGCCTAGCTATCCTGCCCCTTTGCTGCCTCTCTCTGAAGAAGAGGAAAGCTAACAGGACTAATCTTCCGCTGGCCATCCTGAGCAGTCTGGGGGTCTGCAGAAGCGCCTCCCAGGCTGGATTTTCTAATTGCTCTGGCATTTTGTGGATACAGAAGGTTTGCTGTGATTTGATGTGACCCTACCAGCCCCCCTGGGACTGGGCATCTCTCTTACCACATTGAGGAGGAGTGCTTGTGTGTTGCCTGATGTGGCTGAACTGGCCATGGGGGGCGGGGGGGGGGAGGACCAGCAAGGAGCCCTCTGGTGAGGCAGGAGGAAAGGACCCTATTTGAAGGAGCGGCCTACAGATTGAATATGGCCCCCAGGCTGGTTTCGGGGACCCCCTGGTCTTTGCCCTTCCTCTCCTTCTACAGACAGGGGCATATACTTCTCTACTTGGGCCCTGCTGTGGAGTAGCCCAGATTGGGAAGAAGGGGGAGGGGTCTCTTCTCCTACCAAAGTCTTTCCCCCAAGAGCAAGTGGCCCCATTCGGGGGCACCTGTGGTCCCGTTGCAGTGCCATCCTAGTCACTGCTGTGGAAAAAGAAACATTTGGCTGCAACTCCCCAAGTGCTTTGCTCAGTTCTTTACTGTGCCAGACTTGCCAGGCTGACTACTCTTGTGGCCTGTTCAAGCTTTACTGGGCCATGGGCAGCATGAGTGTGTGTGTGTGTTTCCTTGCGGCTCCATAAATCTGCAAATTGGGCCATGCTCTCTCTGAAAGTCTAGAAAGGGTGGCCCTTCCTCTCCAGTCCTGTATTTAAGACATCAGAGGTTCTCAAAGTGTTTCTTTGCTGAGCTGAGCGGTTCATGCGCTCTCCTTTTGTCAAGCGTTGGTCTCCCAGGGCTGAGGTGGTGGTGTGTGTGTTCATCTTAAGATCTAAATGGAGTGCATCAGCTAGCATCAATCCCATTCGTCCAGGGTAAAGCCACTGAAAGGAGCCCCCACATGCTGTGATAGTTTGAGGAATTAGGACTCTTCTCGGAGATCAGAGTTCAAATCCTCCCTCACCCAGCTCTGGAAGCCCACTGGATGACTTTGGGCAAGCTCTGCTGTCCTCTTGGACTCAGAGGAAGGCCACAATGGCAAACCTCCTCTGGGAAAATCTCGCCACGGTAGGGTTGCTTGAGATTCTCCATAAGTTGTTGTTGTTGTTGTTACATTTCATTTATAACAGCAACAAAGTGTCACAGAAAGGGCTATGACCTATGTGCTGGTCCTCCATGTGCCAGTTGATGCAGTGGGTCTACTCCAAATGGGACTAACCCCAAGATCCCAGTGAACATGTCCAGGAGCCATAGGGCCGGGTTACCGGCATGGCACTAAGCTCTGCCTGGGACTCCCATTTTGATCCCAAGATGAACATGATTATGTACCTTGGAGTTGGAGGCCGAAAGGCAGGTCCTTTAGCAGGCCAGACCAGTGTGGGTTGATCCCACTTTTAGGAGAGAAATTTGGGGGTGGGGAGGTGGGCAGGTGGGCACCAGGATTTCCAAGCCCAGGTCTCCCTCCTCCTGGCCTTTTTCCAGGAGGCCTCCCACCTCTATGTGTGGTCTGTGTCAGGTCATGGTTAGGCCTGGTCTATGCTTTATGCCAGGTCTTGGTTAGGCCCACCTGAGGGGTTCTTGCTGCACTTCCCAGTTCAGCCATTGCATGTGTGTGCATATGCGTGGGTGTTTTTGTGCATGTGGGTATAGACTTGTGGCCATGCTCTTTCCGGATCATAGTCTAACTTCTTTTCTCCTCATTCCTGGACAGAGACCTCTCCCGCTCAGACTCAGACTCCTCCATCCCCCACATGAGCGACAACCAGCGCATCTCCAGCTCAGCTCCCAAGCTGTTGCCCCCGAGGCCGGCCCTGCTGAACAAGTCCACAGAGGAGATGGGGGTCTCCAGCCTCCCAGCCCTTGGAGCTTCTTCCCCTAGTAGCAGCTGCAACCGGCACACAGAGGCATCTTCCCTGCCGGAGCGGGTCCCCGAAAGCCCCATCATCATGAAGAAAGCGATGATTCTCAACCACGGCCTGGAGAAGTCCACCAGCCTGGGGGAGATCTCCCACTCAGGGGCAGCAGGAGGCGTAGGGTCACGGCACAGCCACTCTGACTCCTCACGCTCCCACAGCCCCAGCTCCACGGAGCCTGATACCCCCTCGCCCACCTCAGAGGGGCGTCCCAACAGCCTGGGCAAGAGCAACAGTCGCATCCCCCATCTGGCCTCCAAGAAGAGTGGAGCAGCAACGGCAGGGGGCGAGGAAGATAGTGGCTCCACGGGTGAGGAGACCGACTCAGGCCCCGGCAAGAAGAAGTTCCCCCTCAAGATCTTCAAGAAGCCCAAGAAATAGAGGGGAGAAAGAAGCCCCCACCCCTGGGACAGGAGCCCATCCTCTGTGGATGTGGCGAGAAGTTGGGGGCGCCGGGCCACAGGTGTGCCCCTTTGCCCCCAGAGCACCTTACGGGGAGGGGCAGGTGCCCACCCACCCGCGGACCCCTCTCTCTCCCCCTTCCCAGCTGCTGAGGCTGGAGGAGCCAAGAAAGGCCTATTTATTTTTATTTTTCAGTGACCCTGGCCTGCCCCCCAGTTCTCCAGCCCCAGTGGCCTTTGCTTTTGCTGCTTTCCTGCCACTGCTGCTGCTGCTGCGCATGGCTTCGCCTCATTTCCCCCCCCCCCCCCCCCATGCGCCACCACCACACAGTCTCTCTTTGGGTTCCACAGGGTTTGTTTCTTTTCTCCTGCTCTCTCCACCTGGCTTCCTCCACAGCAACAAAACTAGTAGGCAGAGGCACATGCACACACACCTCCCATACACTCACAAGTGCCCCCGAAGTCCTCCTCTTCCACCCAGAAATCCCAGAATCCCTCTCCCTTAATGAACCATGTAAGATGGGAGGCTACCTCACTGGTCTACAGTCAAGACCCTGGAAGGGAAAGGACCCCTTCCCCTGGGTTAATGCAGAGGAAATGCAGAGGCAGGCAGCAGTGGGGTGGGCCATGTGCCCCTCCAGTGGGGCAGTCAGACTGAGGGGTACAGCTGAGCCCTCTTCTTTCTTTCTGTGTTGGAGGGCAGCCCCCTTCTCTCCCCTTCAGGCCTGACTCTTGGATGCTGAATTCAGACTTGCAGGACTCCCAGGTGGAAGAGCAGTGGGGATACCCTGCGCCCCCCATACGCACCTTCCCACCTCTCTTGGTGGCCCATGGGGGGGGGGGAGTCCCTTCCTTTCTACCCAAGTAGTTTCAGAGATGGGAATATGTGGATTCTTTGTGAATCCCTCAGATTCTGTAGCTGCAAGTGTTTTTATATTCAGAATGCCAGGGTGTGGCTGCATCAGCCGTGGCCCCATTGTGGCCCTGCTAATTTCCCCACTGAAGGGAACTTGGAAGCATGAGTCTCTTGTGTCCCCTTCCTCCCTCTGGCTGCCCTCCTGCTGAGGGACCCTCACTGGCCCTTGGGGAGGGACTCCTTGCCCTCTCCCTCCACTGTCCACAGCTGCAGTATGGCCAACCAACAAGAAAGGACTTAGCCTGGGGGCATCTGGGCCATGGATCCGCTCGGCGTTCCCTGGGCAGGAGGTGCCCCCTGGCCTCTGGCGCTGCCCTTTCCTGTCTTCCATTGCCTTCTGCTGCAGCAACCGCTTCCCAACAGTTTTCATTTTTTGCACTTGAGGACTGGGGCGCTAGTGGCAAATTTGGGTGGCTAGCAGGACGACTCCTAGGCCCGTGTGTGCTTGGCCTGCAGACTCCCTCCAAAGCGTGTGATTCCTCTCTGTGGAGAGCCTCGCAAGGGCCTCTCTTTCTGGGCTAGGGTGCAAAGAAAGTGCCGCTTTCAGGCGAATGTGGCAGCTGTTCCTCTCTCGCAAAGTGCCTGGTTCCCCGTTCCTTCTCCCAACCGTCTTTGGCCAGAAGAACCAAGAGCCACGTGCCTGCCGTGGTCTTTGGGTTTTTCACTCATCCAGTCTGGCTTCCAAAGAGCCCCCAAGAAGAGAGCCCGGCCTGCGCACGAGCCTCTGAGGAGCGCTGGGTCCCCTTGGCCGCCCTGCCACCCGCACTGGGCGCCCAGCGCTCCTCTGACTCTTCTTAGGGCAGCATACCCACTGCGCCGCCAGATGCCCTCCTGTGCAGTGATGGGCATTTGGCCATTGGGCTTCCTAAGAGGCAAACCCTCGCTCTGCATCTGCCAAGTCTTGGTTTTATTTAACAGTCGTTTCATAAAACTGTTTTCAGTCCAATAAAGCATGTAGACTCTTTTAAGAGGTTGAGCAGTGTGGTGTCCTTTCTGAGCCAGAGCCTGAG
Source organism: Urosaurus nigricauda (assembly GCA_034509955.1). Classification (NCBI taxonomy): domain Eukaryota; kingdom Metazoa; phylum Chordata; class Lepidosauria; order Squamata; family Phrynosomatidae; genus Urosaurus; species Urosaurus nigricauda. The sequence goes on from JAOEGL010000003.1 coordinate 1,485,995, forward strand.
ATGGAGGAGGGAAAGCTGGAGCTGGCTGCTGAGTGCAGAAGAGAAACCGTTTGGGGGGAAGCCTGATGTCCTGGGACCCTCAGCGGTCCAGTGCTTACTTTTCAGTATTGACAAGGGAGGCTGTATGGGGTCTTTTGTTGGGGTGAACACCTACATCTTTGCACAGCCCCCACAAACACTCCTGCAAGGTGAAGTCAAAGGCTGTCATGGCCAGTATTATAGTTCTTTGTGAGTTTTTCGGGCTATGAGGAGGTGTTCTAGAAGAGTTTATTCCTGACTTTTTAACCAGCATCTGTGGCAGGCATCTTTAGCCACATCTTCAGCCATTCTCTGAAGATGCCAGCCACAGATGCTGGTGAAATGTCAAGAATAAACTCTTCTAGAACATGGCCACATTTAGCCTAAAAAACCCAAAAAAAAACCCTGCAAGGGTAGGCAGAGACTGGGGGGGGATTGCCTCACCTGAAGTCTGCAGAACCAGCCCCCAGGTCAACATCTTCCTCCCTCCCTCCCTTGGCACTCCTGCTCAAAAGAGTGCTGGCTTCATGCAGGGCAGAGAATGCATGGCTTTTCAGATGGTATTGGACTACAATTCCCATCTTCACCCAAAGGCAACCCAGCCAATCCAGTGCAGCAACCTCCAGTGGGCCGCAGGTTAGGATATCTGGTCACCCAACAATGGGCACTTCTGCCACCCCAAAAACAGAGCCCAGTTGGCTTGGAGGAAACAGAAAAGGCCATGCTCCAGCTGTTTAAGAGAGAGGAAAGGCAGTGCACATGTGTGAGGAGGGGGATCTGGTTCTGCAGGAGAGTTTGGCGACGGTGGATTGGGGATTGGAAAGGCAAGCCCCCTGCAGCGATTTCTCCAAACAGCTGGCCCTCTGAGCCATGGAGGGGGTCAAGCAGGGAAGGGAAGCTCTCCTTGGAACCCAGAGAGCCTGGGCTGGAGCCAAAAGGGGCAGCTGACCCTGGCACAGCCAGAGCCACAGCCAAGAGGGCTCTTCTAACTCCATCCTTTGGCCCCTCTTCAACAGACCTCAGGCTGGATGTGGTCGCTGAGAAAGAGTCCAGAGCAGCTCCACCAGCCTCCCCAGAGCAAGAGAAGCCCATAGCTGCCAGTGGGATCTCTCTTGTATTGGCATCTTGTCAAGGCTGGTTCCAATCCATCCTTGGTGCAAGGAAAGACACCCCTTCTTGTCTGTTGTTTGCCAACCTTCCAGGTCAAGCCTCACTGCTGTCCGGCAGCTCCCACCCTCCGCTGAAGTCATTGTCCGTCAGGTTGACCGTGTAGGGGACGTCGATGACCGCCTGGGAGACGTCACGGCCGGTGGCTGTGCGCCAGGAGTTGAGGGGGCAGATGGCCTTTCTAAACCGCTGAGGGCGAAGCAGAAAGAGAGAGAGTGAGTTTAAGTTCCATTTAGAGATCAGACTCATCCACTTAGCCACCCGCTCACTTGAAGATTTTAAGGAAAATCCATCTGGCTGCTTTAAATGCCCTTGTGGTCCCTTCCCACTCTACGATTTTATGATTCAATTATTTATATTTGCCTTCCTCCCAGTACAGGGACTCAGCCAGAAGGCGGCAGTCCTTGTTCTGCCCAGGGCCCAGAGCATCACTGGAGGTTGCAAGGGATGCAGACCACATTGTGTGACGCCCCAAAAGAAGGGTGAAACTCGGTCAGGCCCTCCTTTTGCATCCTTTGCTGCTGCAGTGCTGCATTGCTCATGAGTAGAGCCACACCACAGCAAGGAGGGAGATGGGCGAGTGCCTTTTGGCCACCAGCCCCAGAAGTCCTGCCCCCCACACCACGTAACACCAGAGATGGATACACCACTGCCCGGGGCAAACTTGAAGAGTACCCCAGACCAGGTTTCTATCTTCCACCTGCCTGCCGCAAGTCTGTAGAGCCCCTCGGAATATTTAGGGCTGGTAAGGAATCGTACCCCACCCCCCGATGGAGTGAAACTGCACCCCACTGAAGGGGTGACGGTGGCTAACATACTGCTGGGAGGTGCCTTCCCCCAGCCCCACCTGGAAGACTGTGTGCTTTGTCCATCCACTAAGCTAGAGGAGTCCAACTAGCTCCAATGAAGGAGCTGTGCCCAACTGGGGCCATGGCCTGCAGAACATGAAGGAGTCCTGAGGGCAGAAGAATCCATGGCCACCACATAGGTCCTCTGCTAGATGGCCATCTGTCAGGGATGCTTTGATTGAGAATTCCTGCATGGCAGGGGGTTGGACTGGATGGCCCTTGGGGTCTCTTCCAACTTTCCAATTCTATAATTCTATGACGCTCTGACCCAGAGGAGATTTGTAATTGCAATAACAAGTGCATTCCTATACCGCTTATCAGTGAAGTCAACATTCTCTAAGCGGTGAAAAAACATGTAGACTCATTTTACCGACCTACAAAAGGATGGAAGGCTACATGGACCTTGGAGCCCTCCTCTAAGATCGAACTTACAACATTTGTGGCTACAGTACCGTCATTCAACCATTGTGCCACCAGGGCTCCAGATCTGAACTGGAATGCCCCTGCGCAGTTTTAAGGTTGTGACCCCACAGATCAAGGCTGCATCCTACACGAGGGAGGAAGGGCAGGGTCTCAAAGTGGTGCGGCTCTAGGGCTATATGCCTCCCTGCTCAGCCATACTCACATCTGCCAGCGTCCCAGTCTCCCTGAACAAGGCGATGCCCGCCCAGAGGGGGATCTGGATGCAGGTCACGACCCCCATGCAGACGCCCAGGGCCTCCCCCCAGGCGGGGTATTCGTAGGCGCCGTAGTGCAGAGTCGTGCTGGACAGGTCCAGGAAGATGTAGAAGAGGGTGAACTGAGGGCGAGGAAGAGAGAGAGAGAGAGCACCATGTCCAGGAGCCACACTCACAAAGATGGGTAAGCTTGACCCCTTCTTCTAGGTAAAACATCATTGCCATCCCCAGATGAGTACCTTCAGTCATTTTTGGAGCTCTGCAGCAGCTACACAAGCCAAGGGGCCTCAGAGTAGCCGATGGGCAACTGTGACCCTCCAGGTGTTGCTGACTGTAATGCATAGGATCATAGGACAGCAAGAGCTGTTTGACAGTGGCACACACTCCCTCGGAGGTTGTGGTGGAGTCTCCTTCTTTGGAAGTCTTTAAACAGAGGCTTGATGGCCATCTGTCAGGGATGCTTTGACTGGGAGTTCCTGCATGGCAGAAGAGGGTTGGACTGGATGGCCCTTGGGGTCTCTGCCAACTCTAGTATTCTATAGATGGGAAAGACCACAAGGACCATCCAGTCCAACCTCCTTCTGCCATGCAGGAAGACACAATCCAAGCCCTCCCTAGGAGAGATGGCCATTTAGCCTCTGTTTAAAGACAGCTGCCAAAGGAGACTCCACAACTCTCCAAGGCAGCCTATTCCTTTTTTGAACACTCTTACTGTCAGGAGGTTCTTCCTATTATTGAGGTGGCATCTCTTTTCCCATAATCTCTCACCATTGGTGTCTATGGCTCTCTGGGTCCTCACCACCAGGTTCGCCCTTTGGATTCGGAGGTAATGCTCAATGTCCAATATCTGGAGCAGCTCTCAGATAAGTTGCCTAAAAGCGTATGAAACAGTTTCATGCTTAGGACAGCAGGACAGCGTAAAACTCTGTGCTTGGGCAGATTTGGATGAAATCAATGGGGGCCCCAGTGGCTTTGATGGTAGGTCCTGAAAGGAAGCCAAGGATCTGCAAGAGGAGTGTATGCTGCAACCGTGGGGCACAGAGGAGGAGGAGGACCCAATCATTTACATAAGATGAGCTATGGGAAACCTCCTAGTCTTAGGAATGAGGAGGAGGCTGGGCTTCTGATGCTCCAGAAAACAGGAGCCAAAGGGATGGAGTCAAAGGACAAGGAAGAAAGTTATGGCTGGACATGAGGAAGACCTAACTTCCTATGGGCAAGAGCTTTGACAGAGGACTCTCTCAGAAGATGGTGGTGGTCTTAGGAAAAGAGATTCCACCGCAACGTTAGGAAGGACCATTGTTTTTTGTGGGTTTTTTTGGGTTATGTGGCCATGTTCTAGAAGAGTTTATTGCTGACGTTTCGCCAGCAGCTGTGGCTGGCCACAGATGCAGGAGAAACATCAGGAATAAACTTTTCTAGAACATGGTCTCATAGCCCAAAAAATCCACAAAAAAGCTATGGATGCCATGAAAGCCTTCAGCTTTACACCTCCTGACAGTAAGAGTGGTTTGACAGTGGAAGGCGCTCCCTCGGAGGGTGGTGGAGTCTTCTTCTTTGGAGGATATTAAACAGGGGCTGGATGGCCACCTGTCTTCCTGCATGGCAGAGATGCGTTAGTCTGGATGGCCCTTGGGATCTCTTCCAACCCTAAGATTCTGTGATTCGTTCTCTCTGCCTGACATTTTCGAATGAGCGCATGGCGCACCATTTTCCCCTTGAAATGAACAGCATGCAATATGTAAAAACCAGGCCCTGTCCCCCTCCTCAGCCCCGCTGCCACCCCCAAAACTGTTGGTAGAGAAGAGTAACCATGCCCACCTACCAGGAGGAGACCTGGGGTGAAAACCACCCAGCAGGCTTTGAAGTAGAGCACCAGTTGGCTGCACCAAGGCGGGCGCCGGCTGATCATGTCCACGATGTCTCGGCAAAACTGGTTCACCCCTGAAAAGGCAGAGGATGGAGTGGGACACGGGTCAAGCAAAAGAGAAGAGAAAGAGGTCAGCAGGCAGGATGGCTGCATGAGGGGACCATCTCTCCTTCCCCAGTTTGGACATGCACCCCTTTAGCCAGCTACCTGCACCCTACAATCCAATAATTATTTCATCCAGGGTGGTGGAGAAAGGGGGGGGTCCCTAAAGTATGTTTTTATGGTCCTTGCACCCACAGAGTTAGGTGAACTACCCATTTTCTGGCTTCCCAAAGGGGTGAATTTCATATTATTTATTTTTATTTATTTACTTTATTTATATGCCATCTTTCTCCCAGGCTAGGACTCAAGGCAGCTTCCATAGCAACAAATTAAAAACTTTTTCAAAACCAGAAGTGGCCATGACTATTGTTCTTTTTTGCATTTTGCAAGTTGGCTCCTGGACCCACAGCAGTTGACCATCCCTCCTCTAAGCCACATAAACAGCAATCACGTGTATCTGGAAGGAAAATGGCTTCTAATGTTCATACAGGAGGGTAGCCCAACCCAAGGCAGACCTTTCAAAACAGCTCTCATTTGATTGTTTAGTGCAGGGGACTCACCGTAAAAGAAGGCCACTCCGAGGCACATGAAAAGAGCGATGATGATGAGCCCAAAGCTCGTGCTGTAGGCATCAATGAGGGTGAACCAATAAATGCCGCCCTGCGGAAAAGAGGCAACAACCACATGCATTGGGATCACAGAATCGCACAAGGGACCCCCCCAGGGCCATCCAGTCTGACCCCATTCTGCCAAGCAACTAAAGCACTCTTTAAAAATGTCCATCTGACCTTTGTTTAAAGACCTCACAGAATCCTAGAGTTGGAAGAGACCTCAAGGGCCATCCAATCCAACCCCTTTCTGCCATGCAGGAACTCTCCATCAAAGCATCCCCAACAGATGGCCATCCAGTCTCTGTTTAAAGACTTCCAAAGAAGGAGACTCCATGACAATCTCTGAGGGAGTGTGTTCTACTGTCGAACAGCTCTTACTGTCAGGAATTTTGTCCTAATGTTTAGGTGGAATCTCTTTTCCTGTAGCTTGCATGCGTTGTTCCATGTTCTAGTCTCTGGAGCAGCAGAAAACAAGCTTGCTCCATCTTCAATGTGACATCTGATTGATTGATTGATTGATTGATTGATTGAAAGTGGATATCATGTCAGCTCTCATCCTTCTCTTTCCAAGTTAAACACTCCAAGCTCCCCAAAAATCATTCTTCATAGAGCCTGGCTTCCTGACCGTTTGACCATCTTGGTCATCTTGTCCATCCTCTGGACATGTTCCTGCTTATCAATCTCCTTGAACTGGGAGACTAGTAAGAAGGCAGGAGGGGATTTGAGGGCAACCTAAGAAGAAACATTGCTTTCTTTGCCGGTTCTCCAGCCAGAATGGTCTCAGGACAACTGTCGGAGATGGGTCCAGCTGTAAATCCTCCCCAAAAGTAGATTTCCCCCGTGGTGCATTTAGGTGACATGGAGGCTGGGCTCACCAGTTCCCCTCAATTTTATTCCATCCTCAACAGATTCTCTTGTATTTTCATTATAGTTGTAAGCCACCACAATCCTACAGGAGAGGCTGGATATTTATTATTATTATTATTATTATTATTATTATTAATTATCCTCTTCTGCCAGGGACCCTTGACTTCTTTTCCTCACCACTGAACCATGCCCCTCTCCACCAAGCATCCAGTGGTCTAACCATAACCAAGCATTTTGTGATTCCAGCCTCCTCTGCAAAAATTCAGCTTATCTAGATGCCCAGGAGGTGTGTTCTGCTTATCACAAGCCGCCTGGCATGGTTGGCAACCTTCCATTCTGACGAAGCGAGTAATTGTTGTGTTTCATTTTGGTTTCTCTCAGTAATTAATGAGCTTTTAACCTGGATCATTTTGGCCAAACTCCTGCTATTTGGGGGAGCTTCGTTGTTTGGTGGCCCTGGTGGAATGAGGCAAGTAAACGATTGCATCTGTGGCCAGTTTTGGGTAGATTTGGATTATTTGGAGATGTAACATTGCCCCAAAATTGCATGAATTTAGGCTTTGGGGGATTTCAGAGCCACATTTTCGGGTCCCAAGGACCACTTGCAGCGCATATAGGCCATACACCACTCTCCAGATGAGACCAAATTGGGAGAAGGAGCTAATACCCCAGAGGAGAGGTTAAAATTCAAGAAGACCTGAAGAGACTAGAAAGTTGGGCCAGAGCTAACAAAATGAATTTCAACAGGGAGAAATGTAAAGTACTGCACTTAGGGCAAAAGAAAATGAAATGCATAGATATAGGATGGGGGGCACCGGGACCTTGGAGTCCTAGTAAGCCACATGTTGAACATGAGTCAACAGTGTGATGCAGCAGCGAAAAAGGCCAATGCAATTTTAGGCTGCATCAATAGAAGTATAGTGTCTAGATCAAGGGAAGTTATAGTGCCACTCTATTCTGCTTTGGTCAGGCCCCACCTGGAATAACACTGTGTCCAGTTCTGGGCACCACAACTCAAAAAAGACGTGGAGAAACTGGAGCCATGTGTCCAAAGGAGGGTGACTAAAATGGTGAAGGGTCTGGAAACCCTGCCCTACGAGGAACGCCTTAGGGAGCTGGGGATGTTTAGCCTGGAGAAGAGAAGGTTAAGAGGTGATATGATAGCCCTGTTCAAATACTTGAAGGGATGTCATATTGAAGAGGGAGCAAGCTTGTTTTCTGCTGCTCCAGAGAATAGGACACAGAACAATGGATGCAAAGTGCAGGAAAAGAGATTCCACCTCAACATTAGGAGGAACTTCCAGACAGTAAGAGCTGTTTTGACAGTAAGAGCTGTTTGATTGTAGAAGATGCTCCCAAAGTCTTATTCTTTGGAGGTCTTTAAGCAGAGTCTGGATGGCCATCTGTCAATGGGGATGCTTTGATTGAGAGTTCCTGCATGGCAGAAAGATGTTGAACTAGATGGCCCTTCTTGGGGTCTCTTCCAACTCTATGATTCCACTCCAGTTTCAGAGATTGGAGTTGGCAACAGGTGGGTTCAGGAGGAGTGCATCTCCCTCAGCTAAGGAGAAGAAGAGCAGAAACGAGGGAGTGAATGATGCGGAGCAAAAAGGGACGCCCGCCTTGCCCTCATCCAAAAGAGAGACCATCTTACCTCAGTGATTAAGAGGAGACCCATCAGGTAGAAGGCGAAGCACAGGACGCCCAGGAAGAGGGTCTTCCGCCTCCACTCCCGCAAGGAAGGGAACTCGTCCATCACTGCTGTGGTGATGCCTTCCATGTTGCCAAACTGGGGGGACAAGCCGGACATTAGAGATATGGGGAGGGAAGGGGGCAGACTCTCCAACCCATATACATTGCACATACATGCACTTATTTTTAAATACTTTAACAGTCATATGAAAATAGAGAGCCAGTGTGGCCTAAGTGTTGGACTGAGATTCTGGAGACCAGGGATCAATTCCCGGCTCGGCCATGAAACCCACTCTTTCAGCCTCAGAGGAATGGAATGGAATGGAATGGCAAAACCACCTCTGAAAAAACTAGCCAAGAAAACTCCTTGATATCATTGCTATAATTCAGAAACAACTTGAAGGCACACTATAAAAACAACAAAAATGTGATGCTCTTGGAACATTGCTTACGCAGACATGAATTGACTGGATCTGTTGCACAACAACCCAAAAGCACAACCGCCAGTGGAAGGGTATATAAGTATTTAAGTGATATAAGCATTTGGTATATACGTTGTATTAGGGTTTTTCTTTGTGGAGCAGGTGGGTTTTAACTTTTAACTTTTGTATATTTTTATGCAATGCTTTTAACTTTTGTATATTTTTATGTGATTTTATATTGTGTGTAGATTTTAACAGTTCTGAATTATACTGAGATTTCAAATGCTTTTTATTTGTGAGCCACCTTGGATCCCTACAGGGAGAAAGGCGGCTTACAAATGAAACATGTGCTGGAGGACAAATGCTGGAGGACCTGGAGATTCCTAGAGAGGTGGTGTTTTTTTATTTGTGGTTTTTCCACACCGTTGTACTTAGGATTCTTTATGGGGTAGTATGGGAGGAAGTCAATGGGGAGGGGGTGGTGACACTGTCAAGGAAAACACTGGAGGAGCTGGTGAAGAGTTTTTGCACCACCCCAGAATGTGCATCTGCAAAGCTGGAATCCAAGGATTAGTCCAAGCAGAGTAGAATTATTTAACTGTCAAATGGTGAATCGACACATAGGTCAATCCAAGCGATTGAATGGCTATCCAGGACTAACGGTAGGATTTAGACCCTTGTGAAATGGTTAGACTTGTGGAAATCTGATTAGACCACCATGAGCTAAGAATGTCTGTTGCACAGCAGCCCCCAAAAGACAACCGCTGGTGGAAGGGCACTAAGGCAGGGAGGGAGGATGCCCACCGGATTCTGGCCAAGGGCCACCAGACCCACTTACCAGAGTGTCCACTCCCAGAGTAAAGAGCATCAGGAAGAAGAGGACGGACCAGAAGGCTGACCCGGGGAGCAAAGCGAGGGCTTCTGGGTAAGCCACAAACGCCAACCCAGGACCTGGAGAAGGAAAAGAGAAGAGGAGGTTCAGGCAAATTTCTGTGTCCGGCTGGGAATCATGAAGTGGAAGGACTCCTTCTCACTCCTCTCTGCTGACAAACTTTGGGGGAAAGAAGACCTTCCCCAGCCAGGAGTGTCTGGCGAGGGGAACACCAAGAGAAGGAAAGTCTGTTGCAGCCTTCGTATCTATTATGGTGAATTGGGGCTCTGGAGCAGTTCCCAAAACAGCCCCTTCACCCACCCTGTGCACCATGGGCAAGTGGAGGCATGGAAATTAAAAGGCAGGGAAATTAAAAAGTACACTGGAAAGCAACATCAGAACCTTCACAGGGGGACCCGTTCTCCATCTGGCTGCTTCAGTGAGACGTTTTTCCACAATTACTCATGTAACACATGCAGTACTGATGATATCAGGCATGTTGGGAGAGTCAGGGTGGGATCGGGGGATAAGAAGAGGGTCCCCTCTACCCAAAAGCCTATGAAGACCCCGGAGGGATTGCACCAATGTTGGCGATCCGACCCCATCATCCATACCTGAATCGGCCACCTTCCCCACCGGGACCTTCTTCCGCCACGCCATGTGGCCCAGGATGGAGAAGATGGCAAAGCCGGCAAAGAAGCTGGTGCAGCAGTTCCCGAAGGCAATGACCAGCGTGTCCCTGCATGATGGAAACAAGAGAAAGGTGTCGAGAGGTTTGTGTTTGGGAACAGGGATGGAGAGACACTCCAGAAAGGCTGAAACAGACCTTGGGAAAGCGGGAAGGTGTACTTCATCATGGCTGCAAGATTGTTAATTGCAAAAAACTGGGAAAGTGAAAATATCCCAAAGGCAGAGGAATGGAAATGGAAAATTTATGAGATGAAAGAAATGGACAGAGCGACAGCAATATTAAACAAAAAGAACATGGAGAAATGGGGTAAAGAATGGAAACCACTGACAGATGATATAGAAAACTGAGAAAATTCAAAACAAAGCCTGAAATTAAGACTAGGAGGATGATATACACATATATATAAATATACATACCGCCCTGATTGATCTCAAAGGGGCGGGGTATAAATAAATTTTATTATTATTAATATTATTAATAATAATAATAATACATATTCAAAAAGGAAATTTAAATAAAAGAAGTACTGTAATCTAAAGAACGTAAAGGAAAATAGGGGGTGTACTATGAACAAACAACTCAAGTATCGTTTAAATTATATAAAATAAAAAGAGGTATATTTTATTTTAGGAAAAAAATGTAAAATGATATGGGACACCAAAATTAAATTCTGACTTTAAAATGGTAACTTGTTAAAGAAGGGGGAAAGGAAACTACAAGAAATAAGGCTTTTCTTTGGAAGAAATTAGGAAGTCAAAAGTAATCAAATAGAATGTATATATTTATGAATAGAGATGATTATGTTAGTTTAAATATGGAATGAATATAATTATGATTATATTGGTTTAAATGTGGAATGAACATAATGTGTGAAACGATACGGTAATGAATAGTATGTAACTTGACTCAGTTTTAATAATAATAAAGGAATTTGTTTTTAAAAAGTGAGAAGGTGCGTGTGTGTCGCACTCCAATGCCCAGAAACTCCCCTGGCTACGCTGGCTTGGAGATTAAGTCCTAAAAATGCTTTCCCAACATTTGCACTTGGTTTTCACAACCCAGAAGCTTCCCAAAAGTTTGAATCCTAGTTTTGGAGGAAAGAGAAGGCTTAAACAAAGTGTGAAGTCTTTGAAGGCTTTCACGGCTGGCACCCATAGTTTTTTGTGGGTTTTTCAAGCTATGTGGCCATGTTCTAGAAGAGTTTATTCCTGACGTTTCACCAGCATTCTGTGGCTGGCATCTTCAGAGACATAAATGCTTGCTTGATTTGAATAGAGATTTTAAAAACACAGAGCATTTGGTGCTGAGTGGGAATGCTTCTGAAGGCAATGGACTGGTTTGTGTTTCTGTTGCGTTTTACTGCAAGAGGCTATGGAAAAGGCCAGGCCAGCTCACCTGAAGCACCCACCTGATGACGTTGTTGTCGAATTTGTTGTAGGAGGCCATGGAGAGGAGTCCGCCGAAGCCGATGCCCAGGGAGTAGAAGATCTGGGAGGCAGCATCGTTCCAGACCTAGCTGAGGAAGAGGCAGAGTTGAGAGGCAATTTGGCCCTGATTCGCCTTGCAAGGCAGTAGGAAGCAAGATAGTAGGAAGAAAAGGAAAGGACCAAACCGGTAGACTACAATCAATAATTTGGGAAGGATTTAAAAAAGGAAGATGTAAGAAGGGAAAACAAGATAAGAACTCTATCCTTTTCATCTGCTTCCTTCCTTTCTCCTTTATAGTGCTTTCATTATTATTATTATTATTATTATTATTATTATTTCTCCCTCTTTTTTATTTTTCACAATGTAGAGGGAGATAGGGTTTTATATAAATAAATAAAGGTCAAACTGAATGGGAAAAGGGTCAAAAAGAGAGTAAAAGAAGAAATGGAAAGAGGTGAAGGAAGGGGAAAAGGGAATTAGAGATAATTAATAAAGTTAAGACAAACTGAGAAGGAGATGGATGAAGGAGATAATAAAGAAGATGAAGAGAGAAGAAAAGAAGAATAAAGAAAAGAACACTTTGCAAGAAACATTGTATATGCAAGAAGAAACAATATGAAGTCTATAGAGAAACGAAGGAATGAGTTAGAATAAATCTCTGTATGAGAAAGTCTGAGGATAGTATAATGGATAAGAGTGTAAATATAACGAAGGTATGAATTTTTAAAATAAAGAAAAATTAAAATGGCAAGGCAGTCACAATCTTTTATCCAATGTAGAATTGTGGATTTAAAAGAATAGCTAACAATGCATTTCAGAGCCAAAAATTTGCAAAATATACATAACAACAGCACCCACCTATAACACCTCCCTTGCTAAAGACGGAGCAGTGGATGCAAACTACAGGAAAAGAGATTCCCGCTCAACATGAGGAGGAACACCTGAGACAGAACGTGGATGGTGAATCTAACCTATATGACTTTTAACATCTTGATGAAGAAGCCGGTGAAGCTTCAAAAGCTTGCACACTGTATGTTGTGCTTTGCAGCTGGCCCACCAAAGGTCTCACTGCTTTGTGGGTTTTGGATTTTGTTGTATTTCAGGCTATTCCTGACCATCTTTCCTCACTCTGTCCTTTGAGCTCTCCATGACATGCTGTCAGAAGCCGGGTTCTAAACCGACAGGTTTCAAAAGAGAAAGAAACAGCAGAGTTTTCTGCTCCAGAAGCCCGAAAGCAACAGCCGAATATTATAACCCCACAGAAGTTCCCTGAGAGATAGATATTTATACAAATTAATGGGACTTATTCCACTTCCACTACTTTTGGGATGAAGACCAGATGACCTGACTGCAAAGGAGGACAAGGCACCGCAAAATGTAGGAAATTACAAAATAAAAGCTAAAAGCACTAACATAAATGTAAATTCAAGCTTCTTGGTCATACTCAACATGAAGGACATTTTATTATGAGGAAATATGTTGAGCTTGTTTAAAAATTATTGGGAACCATTTATTAACTATCTAATAATGCAGAAGGTCGCTATACTAAATAAAGGATGAGACTAAGAGAAAGATTAACACTGTCAGACTACTAAGAGGATAGAAACTGTTTAGGTATTGTTATAGCATAATTACAAACACCATTTATCAAAAAGTATTACATTTAAGTAATTTATACATGGAGAAGAGATCCAGGACAAGGAAGTCTATTTTTAGTCTTGTTTTGTTCTTGTATTTTTTTTTCTTTTGTTAATGTTGTTGTGATCCTTTTTTTTGTATTTCGTGTTTTTGTTTTGTCTCTTGATTGTATTGATGTTAGATGGTGTGTGTGGGAAGTTGCACTAGATGAGTATCGTGTGAAGATAAGATCGTATGGCATTTTTGTATAGTGTGTAAAGTAAATTGGTGTATTTTTATGTTTGTTTAAAAATAAAGAATAAATTTTAAAAATATGAAGGGCATTTTGAAATTCCTCCTGGACAGAAGGCTGAAATGTAGGGCTTGTCCTTGAAAGGGAGGACACTGGTCACCCTGGATGAAGCTTAAGCAGGGCAGTGTAAGCTCCACTTTGCAGTGTCCGGAAGGGTTCACTGTTGCAGCCATTTAAAGCCACTCTTTAGAATCATAGAATCATAGAATCATAGAAATTTAGAGTTGGAAGAGACCACAAGGGCCATCCAGTCCAACCCCCTGCCGTGCAGGAACTCCCAATCAAAGCATACCTGACAGATGGCCATCCAGCCTCTGCTTAAAAACCTCCAAGGAAGGAGACTCCACCACCCTCCGAGGGAGTGTGTTCCACTGTCGAACAGCCCTTACTGTCAGGAAGTTCCTCCTAATGTTGAGGTGGAATCTTTTTTCCTGCAGTTTGCATCCGTTGTTCCGAGTCCTGTTCTCTGGAGCAGCAGAAAACAAGCTTGCTCCCTCCTCAATGTGACATCCTTTCAAATATTTAAACAGAGCTATCATATCACCTCTTAACCTTCTCTTCTCCAGGCTAAACATTCCCAGCTCCCTAAGGCGTTCCTCATAGGGCATGGTTTCCAGACCCTTCACCATTTTAGTCGCCCTCCTTTGGACATGCTCCAGTTTCTCCACATCCTTTTTGAATTGTGGTGCCCAGAATTGGACACAGTATTCCAGTATTCCAGGATTACACTCTTGCAGACTAGAAGCTGGCCTCTTGGCGTGACAACATGAAACCTGGGTTCTCAGGCTCTATGTCCAGGTCTTGCATTCCTTGATGTACAGGTGTCTTATCCTGCCCGTGTGCCTCCGCCACACCTGGCCGCCCGCACACTTAGAGCCCAGCCCACGGAAGACGCACCTGAGCACTGCCCAGCCGACTCCAGTCCGTGGAGAGGTAGAAGCGGACGCCGTCGATGGAGCCCTCCAGCGTCGCCCCTCGGATGATCAGCACCAGGATGACCAAGTACGGGAAGGTAGCTGTGAAGTACACAACCTGCACAGAGAAAGGACACATAGACTCTCAAGAAGGACCCTGACACTGAGGAACAGAGGAGTGGAAGCGGATCCACTCCTGGCATTCATCCTGGCATTCATCCCAAGCAAAGGTGGGAATTGTGCAGCCCTCCAGATGTTGCTGGACTGCACCTCCCAGCATTGCTCACCACTGGCTAAAAATCTGCTGGGAACTTCAGTTCCTCAGCATCTGGAGCACTGGAAGACATACCCCCAGCCCACCCCTGAGCTATAGGTAGCCACCCAAGGGAAAGCTATCACCATCTTCAATAAAGGTATAGGTAAAGGTAGTCCCTTGACATGAATGTCTAGTCGTAACCGACTGTAGGGACCAGTGCTCATCTCCATTACTAAGCCAAAGAGCCAGCATTGGAGTTGATCATACGATGGAATTTGGGGGTATAATGCAATGGCAATCCGAACACAATCATGGGGTTTCACGTAATTGCGTATGAGTGTATCTCACGCAACTTCGGGCAAAAGGGAAGTCATTCCGAACGTAATCATAGATTTTACGTTAATGCGTATAAGAGTATCTCACACAATTTCGGGCAATGGGGGGTCATTTTCGGGAAATGGGAAGTCATTCTGAACGCATTCCAAATGCAATCAGATTTCATGTAAATTCACTAAACTAGTGAATTTACGTGAATTTGAATTGGATCCATTCGAAATTGGGAGAAATTCCTCCCGTGTGATAAACTCCACTGTCCGAGGACTGCTCTGGTGTTCATGTGGCCAGTATGGCTGCACCAAACGCTGTTACCTTCCTACTGAGAAGTGGTACCTATTTATCTATTTGCATTTGCATGCTTTCAAACTGTTAGGTTGGCAGAAGCTTGGACTGGTGGTAGGAGCTCACTCCATCATATGGCACTTGAGCCCTGAACTGCCAACTTTCCGATCTTCCGATTGTCAAAAGTGGTGTCTTAGCCACTAAGCCACTGCATCCCAAACATCATCTTCAATATCCATCCTAAAATCTGGACTCAAACTGTGAGTGGATTCACCACCCCACCTATAGCCAGCTGCCAGCATAAGAAGGCATTCTGGCTCCATGGCCCTTGGGGGCAAAGGGAGCACAGCCCTCCTTCCCATCACATTATCTACAACTCATGCCTGCCTTATGGCAAGAAAGAGTGCCTTACCCAACTGCCCAGGCATCAAGAAGGATAGTGCACAAGCCCTCCAAAGCAACATCAGGGTCCTCTGTTGTGCCAGGTCAGGGGTGGTTACATGGGCATGATCCAGACCCTGGAGGGCCACAAAGCACCTATTTTGGGCTCCTCTGAAGGTCTAGAGGACCACAGTGCATTCTTGCTGAAAATTCTACTGTTTGGGGTGATGGGAGGTACCCTCAGACTGTTCCAGAATGTGACTACTTGGCTTGTTTTTGCTGTTTGGGGGCAGGGAGCTCCTTGGAAAAGGATTCATTATGATTTCAAGGTGGATTGTTTGGATAAAAAAACAACAACTTCCTTTTTAGGAGATGGTTGTCAGGACCTGGGCAGGGCTCATGGAGGTCCCAAGGGGCACAGTAGGCATAAATTGTGACCCAAACCCTGAACAATTCCCCACCCAAGTGAAGGTTTAAGGTTCAATGGGGGTTATATTGTGGTGTTATGGCAAGGAAAGGGGGGACACAAACCGCCTTAGGGAACTGGGGATGTTTAGCCTGGAGAAGAGAAGGTTAAGAGGAGATATGATAGCCCTATTTAAATATCTGAAGGGCTGTCATATTGAGGAGGGAGCAAGCTTGTTTTCTGCTGCTCCAGAGACTAGGACGTGGAACAATGGATATAAATTTCAGGAAAAGAGATTCCATTTAAACATTAGGAGGAACTTCCTGACAGTAAGGGCTGTTCGACAGTGGAACACACTCCCTCGGATATTGTGGTGGAGTCTCCTTCCTTGGAGATCTTTCAGCAGAGGCTGGATGGCCATCTGTCGGGGATGCTTTGATTGGGAGTTCCTGCATGGCAGGGGGTTGGACTGGATGACCCTTGTGGCCTCTTCCAACTATAGGATTCTATGATTCATACACCTACTGTTTGCATTGCCATTTCTGTCACTGCATTGCTTCCTACTATCCCAAGGGAAATCAAGTTGCCACCAACTCAGTGGCCAAGCCAAAGAGGACGCCACAAAAATAAATAAAATAAAAATTCATCATGAGTAGAGACAGTCTTGGCGGATGAGCCCTCTATTTGGAGAGCCCGACTATGAATGCCACAGAGAATGAGGATTTTTGCCAGACTGTGCTGGCGAAGAGTTTGGCTCTGCCACAAGCCCTTCCTCACCTTGCCCGAACTGCGGATCCCCTTCAATGTGCAGAGGAAGATGATGATCCAGGCCAGGAGTAGGCACAGCGCCAAGGGCCACCTCACAGGTCCAGGGTCCCCGAGACCAGAGCTATGCGTCACTCCCAGGACCTGTTCACTGGAAAAAGAGAAATAAAAGGATGGGCATCAACAACGTGGTCAGGAAGGGATGACATAGAATCATAGAGTTGGAAGAATCCTCCAAGGGTCATCCAGTCCAACCCCCTGCCATGCACGAACTCCAAATCAAAGCATCCCCGACAGATGGCCATCCAGCCTCTGCTTAAAGACCTCCAAGGATAGAGACTACACTACACTCCGAGGGAGTGTGTTCCACTGTCGAACAGCCCTTACTGTCAGGAAGTTCCTCCTAATGTTGAGGTGGAATCTCTTTTCCCGTAGCTTGCATCCATTGTTCAGGGTTCTAGTCTCTGCAGCAGCAGAAAACAAGCTTGCTCCATCCTCAATATGACATCCCTTAAAGTATTTAAACAGGGCTATCGTATAACCTCTTAACCTTCTCTTCTCCAGGATAAACATCCCCAGCTCCCTTAGTTGTTCCTCGTAGGGCATGGTTTACTTAGTTGCCCTCCTTTGGACATGCTCCAGTTTCCCAATGTCCTTTTTGAATTGTAATGCCCAGAACTCTATGATTCTATGAACCAGACACAGCATTATTCCAGGTGAGGTCTGATTACGGCAGAATACAGTGGCACTATTACTTCCCTTGATCTAGAAACTCTACTTTTATTGACGCAGCCTAGAATTGCATTGGCCTTTTTAGGTGCCACATCACACTGTTGACTCATGTTCAATTTATGGTCTACTTGAACTCCAAGATCCCTTTCACACGTAAAAGTCTCCTTGTCAGGTGTCCGCCATCCTATATCTGTGCATTTCATTTTTCTGTCCTAAGTGCAGTACAGTGGTCCCCCCGCCTTACGAATCCCCCGGGTTGCAAAAACCCCGGGATCCGAAAGGCGGCGGACCGGCTTCCTATCCCCCGGGATACGAAGCGAAAATGGCCACGCGGCCCCTTTAAATGGCCGTGTGGTCCGTCAGCGAAAGCGGTCCCCTGGGTAACGAAAGCTTCCGGGTTACGAAGGTAATCCCGGAACGGATTACCTTCGTAACCCGGGGGACCAGTGTATCTTCCATTTCTCCGCATTGAATTTCATTTTGTTAGCATTGGCCCAGCTTTCTAGTCTATTCAGGTCATTTTGAATTTTGATCCTGTCTTCTGGAGTATTGGCTACTCCTCCTAATTTGGTGTCATCTGCAAATTTGATAAGTATGCCCCCAATTCTGTCATCCAAGTCATTAATAAAGATATTGAATAGCACTGGGCCCAGGACAGAGCCCTGTGGGACCCCACGGGTCACTTCTCTCCAGGATGAAGAAGAGGAGCAATTGCTGAGCACTGTTTGGGTTCAGCCAGTCAACCAATTACAGTACAAATCTATTGAATAGTTGCCTTGTCTAGCCCACATTTTACAAGTTTCTTTGCAAGAATATCATCAAAGGCCTTATCAAAGGCCTTACTGAAGTAATAGTGCCACTCTATTCTGCTTTGGTCAAAGCCCCACCTGGAATAATCCTGTGTCCAGTTCTGGGCAACACAGTTCAAAAAGGATGTTCAGAAACTGGACCATGTCCAAAGGAGGGCCACCAGAGGGGCAGGATATTATTATTATTATTACCAAGATGTTGAAGGGTCTGGAAACCATGAAGCCCTATAAGGGGATGACTTAGGGAGCTTGGCATGTTTAGCCTGGAGAAGGTTAAGAGGTGACATGATAGCCCTATTTAAATATTTGAAGGGATGTCATATTGAGGAGAGAGCAAGCTTGTTTTCTGCTGCTCTAGAGAATAGGACACAATAAAGCGATGGATGCAAACTGCAGGAAAAGAGATTCCAGCTCAACTTTAGGAGGAACCTCTTGGCAGTAAGAGCTGTCCGACAGAGACATGCACACCCCCTCATTGGAGAGTGGTGGAGTCTCCTTCCTTGGAGGTCTTTAAACAGAGGCTGAATGTCCATCTGTCAATGGGGATGCATTGATGAAGAGTTCCTGCATGGCAGAATGGGGTTGGACTGGATGGCCCTTGCGGTCTCTTCCAACTCTTTGATTCTATGAGATATTTTATATCTACAGTATTCTCTTTGTCTACCATGCTGGCAATTTTATCAAAATTATTTGTTGGTAAGTCTCCCACCCAAGTACTAACCAGGGCTGACCCTGCTTAGCTTCCAGGATGAGATGGGATCTGGTGCCTGGTTAGGATATTTAGGCTTCTCAGATGGTCTGTGGTGGAGACTCTGGGGGGTTGGACAAAATTCCCTTTGTGATCCCATCCCACTCTGTGATGGTTCTGTAATCCATACAATGCCTCTGGTACAAGAGGAACAAAAGTTGTGAAACACTGTGGTTTAGGAGTCTTCCTGGAAACCCTACATACCCAGAGTGACCTCATTTCTGGAGTGCCTCTCTTTGCGTAAGTGAAATGGCACCATAAGCTCTGGTTTCTGGAGACACTTCCTCCCCAAAAACACGGCTGGTGGTGAAACAGAAGGGTAGAAAGTGCCACCTGTTACCATATGTGGTGGTCATGCCCTAAAGCAAAAAAATTTTTGGAGAAAAATCTATAATATTATACAGGAAACCTTGAATATAAAGATAACACCACAATTTTTTTTAAAAAAAATATGTTGCCTATGCTGGATTAAAAAAAGAAATATTTTAAGATTTTGTTGTATATGATCACAGCCACGAGGGTAATATATGCTCATAAATGGAAAGATCCAGGAATACCTGGAATAGAAGGTATTCCTTAAACTATATGATATGTTGAACATGGATAGATTAATGGATATGCTCAAAAAAGGGAATGTATATAATTTGGAAGAAAGATGGACAGAGGTAATACAATTCTGGAAAGAAATTTGGGGTCAATTAGCAAATATATTTTTTTCGATAAATGATGAACTATATAATATAACTGGGGGAGGAAAATACCAGGATGGTATAAAATTTGCTTGGGATATGGAAATACTATGAGAAATAGAGACTTGTATAATGAAGAGAATGGAAGGGAACATGAAGAAGAAACCAGTAAGACAAGAAAAGTAAAAGACAATGTAATGTTATATTGTTTGTTTTTATGGAATTTTGGTTTGTGTGTGTTGTATTATGTATGTGTACGTTATTTGTTATTTGTTGTTTTAATGTATGTTGGGGAAAAAACTTTAATAAAAATTAATTTTAAAAAAAAGAATGGTAGAAAGTGCCTAAAGCCCTTGGCACTGCAAGATGACCAGGCATCTTTGGCAGAAAATGCACCCAGGTTTTAATACCTCCGGGGCTTTAAAAGCGTCAGAGGACCTGAAAATCTGGGCTGTAGTTTTGGAAGTGAGAAAGGAAGCAGATCAGAAGTGGGAGAGCAATGTAGTTCAAGCCCTGACATGAGTTGACCCCTCAGAGTCCCACAAGCCAAGAGCAGGGGCACTTTTAGGATAAGTATCGAATGACTCTAAAAAGCGAGCCAAGTCACGACTGAACCCAGGCAGCCCCGGAGGCAGGAGTTGCCCAAGTTAGCTCCAAAGTGGAATGCAAATCTTTCAAAATAATGTCAAATGTCTGACGTCAAAGCTTTTCATGGGCAGCATCCATAGTTTTTTGTGGGGTTTTTCGGGCTATCAGGCCATGTTCTAGAAGAACGTATTCCTGGTGTTTCACCAGCATCTGTGCTTGGCATCTTCAAAGAAATGTCAAAAATATCAAAAGTTTTTCCCCCACTGGGCAAAATTACTGGGTGTTGTGGGGAGATTTTGTGCATTTTTCCATACACGCACATACACATATTTCAGAAATTTTGTGAAAAATTCATTTTGTATAAAAGAAGTTGCATTTTGCAAAAAACTCACCCCTTTCCTGTGCAAAAAATAATAATTTGTGGGGTTTTGTACAAAATACTTCTCCCTACCAAATAGAACAAGAAAACCAACTTTTCACAAAAAAAAGGTCCCCAAATCTGAAAAATCTCATAGAGATTTACTGTTTTCTCTGCAGGGCAATACAATGTGTTGAGATAACCCACCTCACATGAAGAAATGTGTGACACTCCTTACATTTCTAGCTCCCAAACAAGCTGACAGTCTGCAGAAAGCTGGGGGAAGGGGGGAAGATAGTCCTTTCTGGAGAATGGGTGCAATTTTCTGAAAAGGTGTTTGGGATGTATAAAAAGTCTCAGATTAAAGGATCAGCATCTCTAGTCTGAAAAGTCTCTTTCATTGGTAGCAGGGTATGCTGAGATGCCCAAGTGAACAGGGTATAAATATTCAAAATAAATAAACACACACACACAAACACCTCTCTCTGCTCAAGGGTTTAGAATAGCTGCATCTGCTTGGAGCACGAGATGCAAAGCTTCACAGACCTACAGTCTGACCTACATGAGATGTAGTTCTTATCTGCTTTTTATGTGCTCTCAAGCTGGCTTTGATTTGTATTGCTCCTGTGAATGAGAGCCCTAAAAGAGTCATCCACAGCCCTGCTCTGGTCTTGCAAAGCCAGAGCATCTGTGTCTTCCTTGGCAGAGTTTATCCATCTGCAATGTGGTCTACTTTGCTAAGCATCATTGTCCTTTCTATATGCAAAGGGATCTTGTAGGGACTTTGAGACTAACTGAAACAAGTTGGTAGCATGAACTTTTGTAGACTTCAGCCTACTTCCTCAGTTGCATTTGGCTCAAGTCTACAAAAGCTCATGCTACCAACCTCCTTTCAATTAGTCTCAAAAGGTGCTGCAAGATTGCTTTGCAGACTGATTTTCCAAACCAACACGGCTATGGCTTTGAATTGCCCTTTCTAATGATTCATCTCTTCTCATGATATGGCTGAAAAACAAGTCTCAGATGGCTTCTAAGGAGAACTCATGCTCAAATGCTCCTGGGCCCATTTCCTTCCAGCCCTATTCCCTTAAGCATGCTTGCACCCCCAGATCTGCAGCCAATCCTAGGATTAAAACCTGGTTAAATGCCTCCTGGTGTGAGAGGCCAACAACAGCCCTACTTGCAGCCCAGGCACATCCCTTCCTTTTTGTTTTAATCCTGCAGCGTTCCTACTAAGTACCACATGCTCCCAACCCACCCCCAAACCAACTCACTTCCAGAAAGCTTCACTGGCGCTGAACTGGGAGATGTTGACTGACGACATGTTCTGAAAGACAACAAAAGCAGGTTAGCCCCTCAAGCTAAAACCCCTGGGAGCTATTTTTTATGCCTGCCTCCCCATGGACTTGGTGGGGGACCAGCGTAAGAAACTTTGCTGGTGGAAGCACCTCTGCAACGCAGCGCAAGAGGTACCACCCCAGAATCCTTTCTGGAGCGGCAGAGGTTCTTGAGAGCCCCGGGCATGCAGGACCATCGGCATCCTTCCCCCTTTTATCTACATACCTGAGGCTGGCAAAGGTGGGCATTCTGTGGGGCATCACAAGACCAGGGCAAAGGGCTCTGCAGGGACATGCCCAGGTAGTAGAAAGTCCAGGCGATGATGACGTTGTAGTAGAGCGAGACCAGCGAGGAGACCAGCAGCATCCCGATTCCGATCCCTGAGGAAGAAGAAAAACAGAAGAACAGCTCTTACTGTCAGGAAGTTCCTCCCAATGTTAAGGTGGAATCTCTTTTCCTGGAGCTTGTATATGTTCTTCTGCGTTCTAGTCTCTGGAGGAGCAGAAAACAAGCTTGCTCCATCCTCAATGTGACACCCCTTCAAATACTTAAATGTGGTTGAACACAGCACAAGCGCACTGCATGCTCCCAAGGACCCATCATTGCATTGTGACAGCCCATCCGTCCCATGACTGCCATTCTGTTGCTGGAGGAGAGGATGGGGTCAGGGACCAATGCCCATCTATATATTTATTTATTTGATTTAGACCCCACCTTTCTCCCAAAACAGGACTCACAGTGGCTTATCATACGAGTTAAAACAACATTGATAAACCACAACGTAATTTATGTTGGTGCAGGTGCCACTGGATTGTCCGGTTAGTTAACGAATGAAGGCAGATAGAAAGGCAGAATAGAATAGTGGCACTACTACTTCCCTTGATCTTAGACACTACACTTCTTTTGGAGCAGCCTAAAATCGTATTGGCCTTTTTAGCTGCTGCATCACACTGTTGAGACATGTTCAACTTGTTCTTGCATGGCAGAAGGGGCTTGGAGTAGATTGCCCTTGAGGTCTTTTCCAACTTTATGATTCTATGATCCACACAGCAGTGGAATGGCTATGGGGTGTGAGGGCTATTTCAGTGCAACAGTAAGTTGGGGAACACTTTTGTTATTGCAGACACAGGAAGAAAATGCCCATCTCTGCAACAACAACAATAGTTATAAAAATAAACAAAAAATACATACACAAGTGTAAAGTTAAACGCATCATCCCATTTGCTTGCCTCCCCTCCACTTGTTTGGTTATTAAGTTGTTTTTTAAAATGGCACTTCGTCTCTGAAGCTTTTCTTTTAGTGTGCATTTGGATTTATAGTGTGCAATGGGGGAGACCCTTTATTCTGAAAACTGATAGTGTACAGTTGGAAAGAGAGCCAGCATGGTGTAGTGGTTTGAGTGTTTGATGCAGACGATGGAGACCAGGATTCGATTCAGGCTCAGCTATGAAAACCCACTGAGTGACCTTGGGAGAGTCACACACTCTCAGCCCCAGTAAATCCCATGATAGGTTTGCCATAGGGTCACCATAAGTCAGAAGTGAAGACACATAGCAACAACAAACAGTTGCAAGAAAAGATATTATTATTATTATTAATTATTATTGTCCTGGAACCAAACCCCAGCAGATAACAAGGTCCCATTGTATTTTGGAACAAAAGTTATTTGCACATTTGTTGCAGATTTCTCCCTTGCTAGTCTGAAAGGCCCTGGAAAAAATGCAGATTTTCTGGCCCACAATGTTGTTTTTTAATTCATTTTTATTCCATCCTTACTCTCCAACTCCACAAAGGTGTTCAACAAAGCCCCCCAAAAACAATGCACCCCAGATTCAGGTACCTTTTAATAGGGGGCAGCACTTCCAGACGGTGATGGGTCCAGCCGCACCGTATTGACCCAGACTGAGCTCCATCAGGAAGAGGGGAAGCCCAGTGAAGAGCAGCATGATGGAGTATGGGATCAGGAACACCCCTGCAAGGTGGGACAGATTAGGAAGAGAGACAGACATCCACAAGCCAGAAGGTCAGTCAATTGACTATAATTATTTTTCTTATCAAAATATTTCAAATTTGCAAAGGCATTTTGTAGCACCTTTGAGATGAACAGAGCAAGAGAACATGAGCATTCGTAGACTAGGGCTATATCTGCACTGCAGAATTAATGCAGTTTAACTGTCATTGCTCCATGCTATGGAATCATGGGGTTTATAGTTTGTTGTGGCACCAGAACTCTCTGACAGAGAAGGTTAAAAGTCTCACAAAACTACAAACCCCAGAATTCCACAGCGGTGAACCATGGCAGTTAAAGCAGTGTCAAATTGCATTATTTCTGCAGTGCAGCTACAGTCTGGGTCTACTTCCTTGGTCGACCAAGTAGACCAAGTCGACAAGGCTCACGCTCAACTTCTTTTCCTCAGTCAGTCTCAAGGGTGCTACAGGATCCCTTTGCATACTGATATTCCAGACTAACATAGCAATGTTTTTAAATTCAGACATGTTCATTTTTTTCCCCTAGTCCCAAAAACCCACCTGGATGTTGGAGAAACCTTGCCAAAATGGGCACAGCATGGCTTCCTGTACGAGGAATTCCCATTTGCTTTACTGGCTGATTCAGAAGGGCAGAAGAGACAGCTCCCTTGCCCCAGGAGCAAATAGGGATGCCAGAGAAGGTCTTTTTGGTGGCAAGACTCCATCAGAAGGGTCCAAGCTGCCCTTCAACCAGACATTTTGGACTAGGCAACCTTCTTTCTCAATCTCCTTGGCTTGTGCCAAGAGTTCACCCCTAAAGCATCCCTGGCAGAGGTGGGTCTCCAACCTCTGGGGAAGAAGGGGGTACCACCATGATCCAAGGGAACCCATTCCTCTGCCAAAACAGCTCTGAGATCTCAGAGGTCCTTTCTAATGCTTAGTTGGAATCTCTGCCTTGTCATCTCAGTTGGTTGGGATTTGGGTTCTACTTTCACCATGAGATGACATGACCCATTGGAAAAAAAAACTAAAATATTTGGCAAAATGGAAGGCAGGAGGAAAAGAGGAAGGATAAGCTGGCTCAAGTAAACCACAGCTGCTGTCCTGCGTCTGCAAGACCTGGTCAGGGCTGCTGTTGACCTCTTGGAGGTCATTCATTCAGAGGGTGGTGGCAAATAACAACAACAGACCCTCTGGAGCAGCAGAAAGCAAGCTTGCTCCATCTTCTCACCTGACATCCCTTCAGATGCTTAAAGGTGGCTGAAGATCATATCAGCTCTAACCCTTCTTGGCTATAGGCTAAATATCCCCAGCTCCCTTAGCCACTCTTTCAAGGGTTTGGTTTTCAGACCTTTGACCATCTTGGCCATCCCTCCATTGGACATCTAACAAAACACATAATTATTCCAGGATTCCTTCCCACTGACTACTGAAACCCCCCTTTTCCTAGAGTACCTAGATGTCCTTCTTTTCCAGGACAAGACCCCTTCGCATACTGAGACTCCAGACTAACATATACATTTCAACTTTCTGTCCAGGTGGAATTCATGAATTTATATTTATACTAGTGTCTTGAGCTTTTATTTTGTAATGTCCTACATTTTTTCTTTTAAGGTGCTTCATTTTGTGGTGTCTTGTCCTCCTTTGGGGTTAGGCCATCTGGCCACCTTGCTCTTCCCCAAAGCAGACATTTTTAACAAACCCACAACCCATTCTTCAGCACCCCAAATGGACGGCCATAGCAAAGCACAGGAAAACAACACACCTCCTCCATTGCGATAGCAGAGGTATGGGAACCGCCACACGTTCCCTAGACCCACGCAGTAGCCGACGCAGGAGAGAAGGAATTCGTATTTGCCTCCCCATGTCTCCCTTGGAGGGTTGGCTTCAGGGGCCACCGGAGTCACGGGTTGAATGTGGAAAGGGATCTGTGGCTGGGTCGGGCTGGTGGCAGCAGACGAGGGGCAGACATCCAGAATGGCCCCATTCAGCTGGGCATCATTTCCTTGGAGCTACAGGAGAAGGAGAAAGGGCAACATGAGAAAGGGCAAAATTAGCCATTTGTAAGCCACTCTGAAAGCATTTCTGAAGAGTAGGATATAAATGTTGTTGTTGTTGTCTGCCTTCAAGTCATTTCTGACTAATGACAACCCAAATGCAAACCTATCACGGGGTTTTCCTAGCAAGATTTGTTCACGGGAGGTTTGCTGTTGCCTTCCCCTGAGGCTGAGAGTGAGTGACTTGCCTGAGGTCACTCAGCGGGTTTCATGGTTGAGCCCTGGTCTCCAGAGCCATAGTCCAACACTCAACCCACTTGGCCACACTGGCTCCCAGGGCACAAATACAATAAAGAAATAAAATAAAACACACAAAGGGTGGCTACTCAGACAGAAATGCCCAAGAGAGGGCATCATGAGGGCTTTTTTTAGATAACAGGGAAAGACGAAGAGGAAAAGAGGAAGCAAGAGGACCTTAAGCGGTGTGGAGAGAGAAAGAAAAGGAGGACACACAACCACCATCATAGCCATGTTTGGTAAGGATGCCAAAAATTGACCATAGAATTGCACTGAGAGCTACAAATGCCTAGTGGAGCGTTCTCTCTAGGAATCTCTAGGTCCTCCAAGGCAATTCTGTGATCAACATCTGCCAGACATTGATAATAGAATTTCACTGGAGGAACTACAAATGCCTAGTGGTGTGTTCTCTCTAGGAATCTCAATGTCAGTGGTTCTCAACCTTCCCAATGCTGCAACCCTTTAATACAGTTCCTCATGTTATTGTGACCCCCAACCATAAAATTATTTTCGTCTCGGTTCCTAAGACCATCAGAGATATGTGTTTTCCGATGGTCTTAGATGACGCTTCTGAAAGGGTCATTCGACCCTCAAAGGGGTCGCGACCCACAGGTTGAGAACCACTGCTCTAGGTCCCTCGGTGCGACTTTTGGTTAAAGTTGACCATAGAATTGCGCCGTAGGACCTAGATATTCCAACATAAAACATTAATAAAATCTGTGAATATATTTTGCTATTTTATGTTTGTCATATATATGTTGTTACTTGTGTTTTAGATTTTTATTTTCAATTAAATTGTATTTTAAAAAAATAATCAAATCTGCAGATGTCAAGGCTGCAAATGTAGCGGGACGAGTGTATTTACATGTAAAGTAGTCCCCAGGGAACCTGGGAGATTGTGTGTATGTGTATATTCACACCTGAACAGGAGGAGCCTGAGAGTCTGTTTTTACACAACTTGTTCAGCAGGCTCTTCCTGTGTGTTCACACGAAACGCACAACAAAAAAGCTGGAATTGAAAAGCAGAAAAAGCTCCTCCACCCCTACCCCAAAATACATGCTGGATCCTTTGGAGGGTATGGGGAAGCATCAGGAAATTCCTCTGCATTACATTGCAATGCAAGACAAACATAAAAGTTTTTTAAGGGCAAACATTCGCTTGACTGCATTTTAGAACCAGAGGGGCTTTATGACTTAGTTTTTCTTGTTTTATGAGTGGATCTGACTCACCCCAACCATGCAGAGGGCAGCCTCAGGGGCTGGCCTGAGTTTTAAGCCCATCGGTAAATGAAAGTTTTGGTTATGCAAGAGGGACGTTGAGCAATGCCAGCCAACTCAAAAGAGACTGAGCAGCTGAAGAGAGACTTGGCAGCGCTGCTCTTCTCAGGAGCATGCAAGTAACCGGCATCCTCTTATGCACAGCTCATAGAATCCATAGAGCTGGAAGAGGACCCAAAAGGTCATCCAATCCAACCCCATCCGGCCAAGCAGGAAGATACCATCCAAGCAGAGAGCTATTGGGCAGAATAGAAGGGTTCATCTGGAACAGGCATTGAGAATCCTACAATCCTAGAGTTGGAAGAGACCCAAAGGGCCATCCAGTCCAACACTTCTGCCATGCAGAAAGACACCATCCAAGTCATAGACACATTATCATTCATTGTCTGCTTAAGAACAGCCTCCAAAGAAGGAGATTCCACCCCCATCCAAGGCAGTGGTGTCTTTCTATGGAGCTTCTAGTGTCAAGAAGTTCCTCCTAATGTTGAGCTGGAATCTCTTTTCCTGCAGTTTGCATCCATTGTTCCGCGTCCTAGTCTCTGGAGCAGCACAAAACAAGCTTGCTCCCTCCTCAATAAGACGTCCCTTCGGATATTTAAACATGGCTGTCATGTCCCCTCTTAATCTTCATTTCTCCAGGCTAAACATACCCATAGAATCATAGAATCCTAGAGTTGGAAGAGACCTCAGGGTGCCATCCAGTCCAACCCTGTTTTACCATGCAGGAAGACACCATCTAAGCATTCCCTGATACAGATGGCCACCCAGCCTCTGTTTAAAATCCTCCATAGAAGGAGACTCCACTACATGCCAAGGGGCAGCATCTTCCACTGTCCAACACCTCTAACAATCAGGATCTTCTTCCTAAGCTTTAGGTGGAATCTCTTCTCTTGGCATTTGAATCCATTGCTCTAGGTCCTATTCTCTGAAGCAGCAGAAAACAAGCTTGCTCCAGCCTCAATATGACACCCCTTCCAATATTTAAACATCGTTATTGTGTCCCCTCTTAACCGTCTCTTCTCCAGGTTAAACCTTCCCAACTCCCTAAGCCACTCCTCATAAGGCATTATGGCTTCCAAACCTTCTTGCTGTTGTAAGCCACCCTGAGTCCCAGCCTTGGGAGAAGGGTGGGATATAAATATGATGATGATGATGATGATGATGATGATGATGATGATGGTAATGTTACTCCAAAGATACAAACAAAAAGGAGATGCCCAGAGGATACCTTTAAAATATTGGCAGGGTACCTGCTTAGCCTCTCCCCTTCAGTGCCATCATGCTCCTTGCAAAGACACAGCAATGGTGTATTGGTTATAGGAAGCCCCCCAGTGATTCAAAATCAGAGTGTGAATCCAAACCTTTGCCAGTTTTAGTAAAGCCAACCTCTTCTGATCTTCTAAAGGGGGACGCTTTTGCAATTCAGAGAATAATTTCTGTTACAAAATCTCTTACTCCCTTAGCACAGTTAACAAAGAGAAAGCCAACCAAGGAGAGAAATGGCAGCGTATTTCGGTTCTCTCAGCCCGAGATCTTCTGTCACGTCAGAGAAACTCAAACATTTTAAGCAAATAAGAGGATTTAGACCTCTGAGTGGAAAAAAGCAGAGTTGGATAGCATTCGATCAGTCCTCTGGAGGGTTCATTACCCTTCCAAGCACTCCTCCAACACAGTCCCTTTCTGCAACCCCAATGTGCCCTAGTTCTTCCAGGCCCATGATAGGACTGTATCACATGAAGACTGGGACTGTTTTAAGCTGGTTCTCATTCGCTCTAGTGCCCACTTATTTGTCTTTTCAATTTTTACATGGTACTTGCAGGACTTTCCTCCAGCACCACATTTCAAATGAGACCCTTTTCTTCCTGTCAGCTTTCTTCACTGCTCAGCTATCACAGTGCTAAAATTCAAATGACAATAGCCTCAGATTGATTATCTTGGCTTCCAGGGAGAGTTCAGGCTTGATCTGTTCAAGGACCCATTTCTTTGCCTTTTTGGCTGTCCATGGCATCCTCTTTTCCAGCATCACGTCTCCAATGAATGGATTTTCTCCTTATCTGCTTTATTCACTATCCAGGTCTCTCATCCAAACATGGTGATGGGGAACACAGTAGCTTGAATTATTCTAATTTTGGTGCTCAGTTGTATATCTTCATTCTTTAAGATCTTTTCCAGCTTTTTCATGGCTGCCCTTCCCATTCCTAGTCTTCTGATTTCTTGACTGCAGTCTCCATTCTGATCGATGTTTGACCCAAGAGATCATGGGATTCTTCTACTATTTGCCTAGGTTGAATGTGTGTAATAATGGTCATTATTATTGTTTTCTTTATGTTCCACATTAAGCCTGCCTTTGCACTTTCTCCCTTAACCTTCATTAGAAATTCTTGCAAGTCCATGACGTTTACCACTAACACTATGGCATCGTCCGCATATCTTACATTGTTGGTATTTCTTCCTATCTTTCTGCCTCCTTTTCCCGAGTCTAAGCCTGCTCTTCATATGATATTTTCTGCAGACAACATGAATAGATAGGGCAATATGTGTATGATATTTTAATTTATAAGTATGATTTTAATTTTGCTAGTTGTTTGTGTCATAACTACTGCCGTTACATTCAGTGACGTAAGGGAATTACAGTTTACTAGTAACGTTAGTACAAAAACACATTGCTAAGGATTCTGTATGGTACAATGACTAGATCGAGGGAAGTGATAGTGCCACTTTATTCTGCTTTGGTCAGGCCTCACCTGGAACAATCATGTGTCTGGGCAACACAATTCAAAAAGGATGTGGACAAGATGGAACTGTCTCCAGAGGGGGGAGACCAAAATGGTGAAGGGTCTGGAAACCATGACGCCCTATGTTTAACCTGGAGAAAAGATTAAGAGGTGATATAATACACCTGTATAAGTATTTGAAGGGGTGTCACATAGAGGATGGAGCAAGCTTGTTTTCTGCTGCTCCAGAGAGCAGGACAAAAGAACAAAGGATGCAAGCTACTGGAAAAGAGATTCCATCTAAACCATAGGAAGACATTGCTGATGGAAAGAGCTGTTCCACAGTGGAAAACTCTCCCTCGGAGTATGGTGCAGTTTCCTTTGGAGGTTTATTAAGCAGTGGCTGGATGACCAGCTGTTGGTAGTGTTTGATTGTGAGTTCCTGCATGGCAAAAGAGGGATGGACTGAATGGGGTCTCTTCAATTCTATGTTTCTGTTATTCTGAGAGGAAGTCAATGGGGGTGGGGGGTGACACGATGAGTTATGCCAGTCCTGGTGATGCCATTGGTTACATCTTTTCATGGCAAGGCCCATAATCCCTACATAGTATAGTTGAATGGGGAATTGATGGGCCTTGTCATCCCCATAAGTAACTTTTCCAAGCTCTGGTCATGAGTCCTCTTCATAGTCCGTCTACCAAAGATTTATTAGCAGAGGGTTCAGAAGAGGGTTATATTCAGGACACCTGGATATCCAACACTTTTGTTTACCACCAGGAGAAGAGTGGAGAACACAGGCATTCCCGATTATTTACCAAGTGCCAAGCACACGTGCCCACAGGTGCCACCTTCTCTGCTCTCAGAAGTTTTGTTTACCAGCCATACAAAGCACACACCATAAAGGCAGAACAACATACCTGCAGAACTTAAGTTGCTGTTAAGAGAGGCATTCGTGGGGTGGGAATGCGGAGAATCCACATCACACCAGAGTTTGGTTTAAATAAATTGGAACGCTTTTTGAATGATCTTATTCTCACCTGCTAAAGTATCTTACAATTTTTTAATCCTTTAAAATAATTTTCACTCTTAGTTCTTGTGTGTCTTCAAGTTGTTTCCTACTTACAGTGACCCTATGGTTTTTCTTAGGGTTTCCTTGGCAAGTTTCTTCAAAGGGGAACTGCCATTGCCATCCTCTGAGGCTGAGAGTGTGTGACCTGCCCAAGGTCACCCAGTGGGTTTCCTTGGCCAGCCCAAGATTCGAGAACCCTCGTCTCCCAGTGTCCTAGTTTAACCAGTCAAACCACGACACCACGCTGGCCTTTTCACAATTTACGTTATTTTTAATTGATCATATTAAGTGTATTCTATGCCACCCTAAGAAGTTCAGCTGTAAGGTGAGATATAAATATTTAAACAAATAAGTTGATATAAAGCACGGGTGGGACTTATGCAGCCCTCCAAATATTATTGGATCACAACACCAAGCATTTCTTATCACAAGCTTATCAGGGAAATGGGAGCTGCAGTCTGTCAATGTCTCGAACACACTCCCTCGGAGTGTAATGGAGTCTCCTTCCTTAGAGGTCTTTAAGCAAAGGCTGAATGGCCATCTGTTAATAGGGATGCTTTAATCAAGAGTTCCTGCATGGGAGAATGGGGTTGGACTGGATGGACCTTGGGGTCTCTTCCAACTCTAAGATTCTACGCTTCTATGAAGGGCTACATGATTCCCACCACTGCCTTACATCGATGGATGGCAATTTAGGAAGCCCTCTGCAAAAGGGCATAGGCAGCTGTGTGCTTTTTACTGCAATGTAAAGATGTGGTCCACGGAAACCATAAAGCCCTATGAGGAGTGACTTAGGGAGCTGGGGATGTTTAGCCTGGAGAAGAGAAGGTTGAGACGTAATGATAGCCCTGTTTAAGTATTTGAAGGGATGTCATACGGAGGAGGGAGCAAGCTTCTTTTCTGCTGCTCCAGAGAATAGGATACAGAACAAGGGATGCAAACTACAGGAAAAGAACTACAGATGGAGACCGGTGGAGTCTCCTTCTTTGGAGGTTTTTAAACAGAGGCTTAATGGCCATCTTGGTAGTGTCTTCTTACATGGTCAAAAAGGGTTGGACTGGATGGCCCTTGAGGTCTCTTCCAAGTCTAGGATTCTCTGATTTTATGTATTCCTGCATGGCAGAATAGGGTTTGACTAGATGGCCCTTGGGATCTCTTCCAGTTGTAGGATTCTATGTGCATCTTTCAGAAGTACATTAGCTCTATGTATTCCTACTTGGCAGAATGGGGCCTTTGGATGCCTTCTACCTTTAAAATTCTATGCTTTTGGCCACCTTGAGTCCCTGTATCAGGAAAAGGGCAGGATATAAGTAAACATTGATGATGATGATGATGATGATGATGATGATGATGATGATGATAGGGGAAGAAGCAGTCCTGGTTCTCAGAGGCAGGGACAAATTTGGATACGTGTAGACAGAAACAGACAGATTCCCAGGGATGTGAGTTATAGTTTTATGGGTCCATGTGGCAATAAAAACATAACATACAACATCTCCGCATAGGAACAAGGAAATAAAAGAAGAAGGGTAAAGAGCAGCTTTGGAGTTGAAATACAATTATCATTTATAATGGCAAAAATGATGGTGCTGTGCTGTTCGGGGTGGACATTTTTAGTATTATTATTATTATTATTATTGACAGAGCTGGGGGTGATATTTGTTAATTATTAATTGTTGCTATTGTCAGTATTATTATTTTACATATCCCACATTCTTTTCCAAAACGTGGACTCAAGGTGGTTTCAACAGATGAAAGGAAATGCAGATTTAAAAGGCGTACAACGAAGAGGTAAGTGAAAACACACAAAACATTATTGTCAAAATGCAATTTGACTGTCTATCAAATTAAAACTAATACAATTAGACCGTCTATGAAATGAAAACCAAATTGATCAAAGAGGCAAAAGAGGGGAACACGATACCACCATTTGTAAAAGCCCTACAGTCATCTCCTAAAGGACTTTCTGGAGAGAGTTGGAGTGATACTACATGGCAGGGGGTTGGATTAGAGGACCCTTAGGCTTCCCACCAGTTCTGCGATCCTAAGAACCTAGGTACAGAGTGGCCAGGGTTCAACTTTAGAGAGAACAGTCCTCTCTTTAAAGGCACTCTCTTTTTGAAGGGCACCGTACTACCAAGATCAGTTTAGGGGGGCAACCCCCTCCCCCCAAGAAGGCAGGGTTGGTGAAGGCTTCAATCTGCCCATCAGCTGGTCAACACCTCAAGGGCAGAGCAAGCATGTGGCTCACCTGGCTGCCATCTTCATCACTATGCCAAGATGGACTGCCTTTCAAGGACTCCTAGAGTTGGAAGAGACCCCCAAGGGCCATCCAATCCAACCCCCTTCTGCCATTCAGGAATACACCATCCAAGCCCTCCCTGTAATAAATGGACATCCAGCCTTTGTTTAAAAAGAGCATCCAAGGAAGGAGAACTCGCAACCCTTCACTGAGGCAGCACTGCTTCAGTGCTGAACAGTTCTACGTTTCCTAATGTTTAGGTAGGCCCCTAAAGGCCATCCAGTCCAACCCCCCTCTGCCATGCAGGAACTCTCAGCATCCCTGACAGATGGCCATCCAGCCTCTGCTTAAAGCCCTCCAAGGAAAGAGACTGCACTACACTCCGAGGGAGTGTGTTCCACTGTCAAACAGCCCTTACTGTTAGGAAGTTCCTCCTAATGTTGAGCTGGAATCTCTTTTCATTTGGCTTGCATCCCTTGTTACGGGTCCTGTTCTCTGGAGCAGCAGAAAACAAGCTTGCTCCATCCTCAGTATGACACCCCTTCAAGTATTTAAACAGAACTATCATATCAGCTCTTAACTGTCTCTTTTCCAGGCTAAACATCCCCAGCACCCTAAGTCTCTCCTCATAGAGCTTCATGGCTTCCAGACCCTTCACCATTTTTGTGGCCCTCCTTTGATCACGCTCCAGTTTCTCCACATCCTTTTTGAATTGTGGTGCCCAGAACTGGACACTGGATTATTCCAGGTGAGGCCTGTCCAAAGCAGAGCAGAGTGGCACTATGACTTCCCTTGATCTAGACCAGAGATTCCCAAACTGTGGTCCTCCAAGTGTTTTGGACTTCAAGCCCCAAATTGTCCTCAAACTTCCAGCAGCCACAGTTAGCTTGGTAGACAGTCAGGAATTCTGGGAGCTGAAGTCCAAAACATCTGGAGAACTAAAGTTAGGAACTCACTGATTAGACACTATTGATGCAGCCTAGAATCACATTGGCCTTATGCACCATATGATCTTTGCATTTTGCACCCAGAGATCTGAATCAACACACAGGCAAATCAGCATCCTCTTTTTGGGGGGATGGAGGTTGATGTTTTAAGTGGCCACCCCAATTGGGAAGAATCGCATATTTAAAATATATGAAATGGGAGCAGCACCACTGGCCTGGTTTTAGTTGTAGAAAAACAGCCCTTGGTTGCCAACTGCTGGGCCACTTTGCAAGGTGAGATAGAAGTGAATTAATAATAGTAATAAATCTAGTGTGTGTATGTGTGTGTGTGTGTTTGAGAATGAGATTGAGAGAGTGCACAAACATGATTGCTTTCAGAAAGCCTTTACTGTTTGCAATCAACGATGCTTTTACTTTAAACAGTTCTAAATGTGTCTAAAGAAAATGCTATTAAAAAAAAACCCATTGCAAACACACCCTTGGAGACTGGCTTGGCCTCAGTCCAGACACCATTTCCTGGAATAGTAGTCTAAAAGGTTAGTGAGCCACTCACACAAACCCTGAGGGCTATTTGCCTGTTTTGAACATTCGTATCCTACGTAAGACTGAACGCTAATGTTAGGATCGTCCAAAGCCACCTTATTCCCCATCACTATCTACTGATGCAGAAGCTGGACAGTGAGGAAAGTGGCTAGAAAGAAAGTCAAATTCATTTGCAATGTGGTGCTGGAGAAGAGTATGGAGGATGCTGCAGACAGCCAAAAAGACAAATAAATGGGTCCTTGAACAGAGAAAACCGATTACTGTGTGGAAGAAGGAGAAATCAAGATTAAATTTGGGAAGTGCAGATACTGCGAAGGGCAGGTGGAGCGACTGTGGAGTTTGGATCTGTCTGCCCTTCCTTCCTTCTGCAAAAGGTATCCAAGATCAGGCATCCTCTTTTTGTGGGAGGGCTGTGCTGACTCTACCTGGATATAATTCAATATATAAGTCAAGATAAGGCACGGGTGGAAGCTATGCAGCCCCCCAGGTAATCTTGGAATGCAACGCCCAGCATTTCTTATCCAAAGCTCATCAGGCGGATGGGATTTGCAGTCTGACCGCTTCTGGAGGGTGACACGATTCCCACTCCTGCCTTACATCCTTGTTCCCACTACCTTTTAAACCAAATCGCAAATTGGTTTGAACCAATTTAAATGACCACAGTTCGCACTTGAAGCAAATTGCTGAAGACATTCAGATGGGGGGGGGGCATGTGCTAGACCCATTTAACGGGCACCTTTCTGGCGCTGATTTTTTTCTGCGTCTTTTTGGATAAATCGATTCTGTGCAAGTGTGAACCAGATGCAGATCAGAACTGATTTAAATTTGCCCTTCGAACGGCTGGAGCGGATCCATTTTGAATCGATTCATTCATGAATGTGAACCACAAGTGGGTTGTTTTATGTGATCGGGGCAAATGTAGTGCGAACCACACACTGCTTCTGAATTTGGATTGCAGAGTGATTTATCTGTAAGCGGGAAAGGGGCCATCCATGGAAGGCATTGTAGGAAGCCCTCTGCAAAAGGGCCTTGAGGAGCGCGCTGGGTCTTGGGCCCTTAAAGGGGATGCTGGGTCGTCTTGGGACCTTAAAGGGGATGCTCCTGGGCATTTCTTGGCACTACTTGGGGTGGTTGAGGGAGAGGAGCCAAGAAGTGGCAGAGAGATCCCCATCTGATGGGGGCTTCCAGGCTTGGATGAGGCAAGTAGGACACTCAAGAAAAAAATGTAGGACATGGAAACCATGCCCTACGAGGAAAGGCTTAGGGAGCTGGGGATGTTTAGCCTGGAGAAGAGACATGAGAGCCCGGTTTAAGTATTTGAAGAGGTGTCATATTGAGGAAGGAGTAAGCTTATTTTCTGCTGTTCCAGAGAGTAGGACCCAGAACAATGGATGCAAACTGCAGGAAAAGAGATTATTCCAGCTCAACATTAGGAGGACCTTCTACGTCTGGAAACCATAAATCCCTCCAAGGAGAGACTTAGGGAGCTGGGGATGTTTAGTCTGGAAAAGAGAAGGTTAAGGGGTTATATGATGAGGATGGGGTAAACTTGTTTTCTGCTGCTCCAGAGACTAGGACCCAGAGTCTCAATGGATGCAAACTACAGAGAAAGAGATTCCAGCTCAACATTAGGAGGAACCTCCTGACAGTCATAAGAGCTCTTTGATGGTGGAAGCCTTCGTCTCCCTCGAAGTGGGACCTCGATGCCAAACCGGGGGATCCCTCCAGCCTGTATGTCCTCCAGTCCTCCATTTTGCGGTGCCTGGTCCTCCTTGGGGGTCAAGGGCTTGGAAAAGTCACCCCAGGGGACTCCCACTCCCACTGCCCCCCTCCTGCCCCTCCCAGCCCCGGCTTTGCAGTTACCTGTGGGGCAGGTGAGACTCACCTGGGGGCTGGGCTGCTGGGCCTCCCTTTCCTGGCCCTCCCAAGGCCAGCGTTGCTGAAGAGGGACCGGAGGCAGCTTCATGGGAGAGAGGCCCCGCAACTGCTGCTCTCACCTGCCTCACCTGTCCCTGGGAGGGGCTCACCTGGACTAAGCCACGCCCCCCGGGAGGAGGAGGGGAGGGAGGGGCCAGGGATAGGCTGCCTAGTTCCAAAAGCCAGGGGTCTTTCAGGCTGCCCTGATGCTCAGGGCTATAATGGATGGGATGCTGGGGATGGGAGGAGGAGGAGGGAGCAAGCTTTGTTTCTGCTGCTGCAGAGACTAGAACGCGGAACAATGGATGCAAACTGCAGGAAAAGAGATTCCACCTCAACATTAGGAGGAACTTCCTGACAGTAAGGGCTGTTCAACAGTGGAATACACTCCTTCCTCGGATAGTGGTGGAGTCTCCTTCTTTGGAGGTTTTTAAGCAGAGACTGGATGGCCAGGGATGCTTTGATGGGGAGTTCCTGCATGGCAGAAAAGGATTGGGCTTTCTTCCAACTCTATGATTCTATAAATCCCATAGCATTTTGCCAGGAAGTTAAAAGTGGTGTCATAGAAGGATAGAATTGGAAGAGACCCCCAAGGGCCATCCAGTCCAATCTCCTTCTGCCATGCAGGAACTCTCAGTCAAAGCATCCCCAACAGATGGCCATCCGGCCTCTGTTTAAAGGCCTCCAAAGAAGGAGACTCTATCATCCTCCATTGAGGGAGTGTGTTCCACTGTCGAACAGCCCTTACTGTCAGGAAGTTCCTCCTAATGTTGAGGTGGAATCTCTTTTCCTGCACTTTGCATCCATTGTTCCAGATCCTGTTCTCTGGAGCAGCAGAAAAGAAGCTTGCTCCCTCCTCAATATGACACCCTTTAAATCCTTAAACAAGGCTATCATATCACCTCTTAATCTTCCTTTCCCCAGGCTAAACATCCCCAGCTCCTTAATTCTCTCCTCATAGAGCTTCATGGTTTGCCATCTGTGGAGGGACCATTGTATTTTATTTATTTTCTCCAACTATGGGATTCAAGGCAGCCTTCCTCTCTTTCTAGTTCCCTCCACCTTTTGTTGCATTATTGTCTTTTCCAGTAAGTCCTGTGGTATAGCCAAAGTATGACATCCTCCGTTGAACCGTCTTGCCTTCAGAGGAGAGTTTGTTTGTCTTCTTGGCCATCCATGGTATCGTTATCACTCTTCTCCAGCACTCCATCGCCAATGAATTAATTTTCTTCCTATTCGCTTTCTTTTCTGTCCATCTCCTGCATCCGTACCTGCTGATGCATAACGTAATGCCTTGGATGATACTAACTTTAGTATTAAGCTGTATACCTTTACCTTTTAGGATTTTGTCTAGTTTTTTCATGGCTGCCCTTCCCATTCCTTGCTTTCTTCTGATTTCTTGACTGCAGTCTCCATTCTGATCAATGTTTGATCCCAGGTAGGAGAAATCTTCCAACTATGACAATTTCCTCATTCTCTGGGTTGAATGTATGTAAATCTTCTACGGTCAGTATTTTTGTTTTCTTTACGTTTAACATTAGTCCAGCCTTGGGGACACCTGGCTGAATGAGACCACATGTGAAAGGGATCTAGGAGTCCAAGTAGACCATAAGCTGAACATGAGTCAACAGTGTGATGCGGCAGCTAAAAAGGCCAATGCAATTTTAGGCTGCATCAATAGAAGTATAGTTTCTAGATCAAGGGAAGTAATAGTGCCACTCTCTTCTGCTTTGCTCAGGCCCCACCTGGAATACTGTGTCCAGTTCTGGGCACCACAATTCAAAAAGGATGTGGAGAAACTGGAGCAGGTCCAAAGGAGGGCAACTAAGATGGTGAAGGGTCTGGAAACCTTGCCCTATGAAGAACGCCTTAGGGAGCTGGGGTTGTTCAGCCTGGAGAAGAGAAGGTTAAGAGGTGATATGATAGCCCTGTTTAAATATTTGAAGGGATGTCATATTGAGGAGGGAGCAAGCTTGTTTTCTGCTGCTGCAGAGACTAGGACGCGGAACAATGGATATAAATTGCAGGAAAAGAGATTCCACCTCAACATTAGGAGGAACTTCCTGACAGTAAGGGCTGTTTGACAGTGGAACACACTCCCTCGGAGCGTAGTGGAGTCTCCTTCCTTGGAGGTCTTTAAGCAGAGGCTGGATGGCCATCTGTCAGGGATGCTTTTGTTGGGGATGATGGGAGGTGATGCACATTACCCAGGCTCAGGTCCTCACCATCTGGTCAAACTGGGCTGATCAGAACTGATCAATGGTGTGATGTGTTGCAGGTAGCAGAGTTGCCCATGAAGCGGCTCAGGAACAATACATCAGCTCTGGAACTTCTGGAATCACTGTTGCTGCTTCCCCTTTCATGCAGTCAACAAAACACGTGAGCTGTGCACTAAACTATCTTTATTGACTACTTGAATAATACAAACTCTATCGTAAAACAATAAACATCTTGCAACACATTTCTTGCTCTTGCTAAACACACTCTGGCTATGCTAATCAAGCTATATACATACTCATCTCCTCCTGCACAAAAACTTAGTTACAAGTTCAGGTTCTCCTTCTAGTTCACATTGTTGTTGATGGTGTTGTGGAGGATGGTGCAGGCTGGGGTGCAGAGAGAACAATGGCTCACCGGAACAATACTGAAATAGTTCAACTTTTGTTACCACCCACTGGGTGTGCACTGGGTGTGTCCTGGGTGTGTACAATCAATACTATTGGTTATTTCCACACTTTCCCATACTATAGTCCAACCTCTTACTATGACCTAAACACTCATGTGATGTTTTCAATGATGTCGTTGTTTACCTTTTTCATGACCTTCCTTTCCGGAACTTGTGTTGCTATTCCGTGTGTGTTATGGCTATACTCACATCTGTTGTTATTGTGTACATGTCTCACTACACTATCTCACCTCGTGCTGGAAATTTTACAGACTTTGGTTCTCACATACAGCTTTGCATTTCTATAATTCCCATGCTCCTTGCCTTAACAGCTTTGATTTGGAGGTCCTGCATGGCAGGGGGTTGGACTAGATGGCCCTTGTGGTCTCCTCCAACTCAATGATTCTATGATTCTATGATTCTTTGATTTTCTTTACTGATTGTTCGACATCTGCCATGGCATCGTATGCATATCGTGGATTGTTGATGCTCCTTCCTTCAGTCTTCACCCCTCCTTCTAAGTTTTTGTGTATAATATGTTCGGGGTACAAGTTGAACAGATAGATTGAAAGGATCTGCCTGACCCCTTTGCCAATCAGGAACCATTCCGTTCCCCCATATTCTCTTCTGACAGTAGCCTCTTGTCCTAAGGAGAGATCAGGATTTTCAGATGTATTAGCACTCCCATGTCTTTAAGAGCATCCCGTAGCATTTCCTGGTCTGTGCAGTCAAAGGTCTATGAATCACAGGCTGGGTTTTTTCTGGAATTCCTTGGCACCAGCCAAAGAGAGAGGCTGAACATGAGCCCAAGCCACAGGAAACTCTATGGCTTCATCCGCACTGCAGAAGTAGTCTGGCTTGATGACACTTTAACTGCCATTTGGCTCAGTGCTGTGGAATCCTGGGATCTGTCATTCACTGGGTTCAAGGATTCAGAGCTCTCTAATAGAGAAGGCTAAATGTCTGACAGCGCTACAGTTCCCAGGAATCCCATAGCATTCAGCCACGGCAGTCGAAGTGGTGCCAAACTGGATTACTTCTGCAGTGTGGATGCAGCCTGTGGCTCAGCAGGAACTGGCAGCTGGGTCTGCTCTCATCCCGGTTCCATCCCAGGGGCAGAAGGGGCTGGGAGAGCCCTGCCTCCAACCATTGCAGCCAAGCCTGGGCTAGGATGGGCCCCATGCGGTTGATGGCCACTTCCCTGCAGTTGCAAAGATCAGTTTAGCAACATGGTGGGTGACACGTGGCTGTTTCCTGCCTCAGACAACATTCTTCTCCCCAAGTGGGTGTGCAATGGATGGGCTCTGACACACTCTCCCTGCACTTCAGGTGGGGAAATAGATGGGGGGAAAGGTCCCAGATTTGTAAACTCCTGCTGCTCCAAGTTTGTTGTTCTTAGATGAATAGAAGTACAATCGCCCTTCCTTTCTCGTGGACTTGGGATCTGTGTTCTTGAATATGCATAGAGGGGCAACCTCAGCTATCATCAATGGGGTGTGCCCCCCCCATGCGCTTGTGGGGGCCTATGGCACTTGAATAGTGAGAGTCTCCGTTTTCATGGGGGCGGGCAGGCGGAACGGATCCCCTGTGAAAACAGTGGGTCGACTGTATAGTCTCTAGATCAAGGGAAGTCATAGTGCCACTCTATTCTGCTTTGGTCAGGCCTCACCTGGAATAATCCTGTTTCCAGTTCTGGGCACCACAATTCAAAAAGGATGTGGACAAATTGGAGGATGTCCAGAGGAGGGCAACCAAAATGTTGATGGGTCTGGAAACCATTAAGCCCTATGAGGAACGACTTAGCGAGCTGGGGATGTTTAGCCTGGAGAAGAGAATGTTAAGAGGTGATATGCTAGCCCTATTTAAGTATTTGAAGGGATGTCATATTGAGAAGGGAACAAGCTTGTTTTCTGCTGCTCCAGAGAATAGGACCTGGAACAATGGATGCAACCTACAGGAAAAGGGATTCTACCTCAACATTAGGAGGAACTTCCTAACAGTAAGGGCTGTTCAACAGTGGAACACACTCCTTTGGAGAGTAGTTGAGTCTCCTCCCTTGGAGGTCTT
This sequence comes from Urosaurus nigricauda, assembly GCA_034509955.1. Classification (NCBI taxonomy): domain Eukaryota; kingdom Metazoa; phylum Chordata; class Lepidosauria; order Squamata; family Phrynosomatidae; genus Urosaurus; species Urosaurus nigricauda. The sequence continues at coordinate 1,527,495 of JAOEGL010000003.1, forward strand.
TAAGCAGAAGCTGGATGGCCATCTGTCGTGGGTGGTTTGATTGAGAGTTCCTGCATGCAGGGGGTTGGACTGGATGGCCCTTGGGGTCTCTATGATTCTATGAGTAGATGTTGAATCATGGCAACCCTTTGGATGAGACATCTCAAATTCCTTATCCTTCACTGCTCTGCTCAGATCCTGCAGGCCCAGGCCCATGTCCTCTCTAACTGAGTCCATCTATCTGGCCTTTTGTCTTCCTCTCTTTCTGCATTCCTCCAACTTTCCTAGCATTGCTTTTCCCCCTGATGAGACTTGTCTTCTTATGATGTGGCCGAAGTATGATAGCCTCAGTTTAGTCAACTTGGCTTCCAGGGAGATTCCAGGCTTAGCCTGTTCAAGGACGCATTTGTTTGTCTTTTTGGCCATCTGCGGTGTCTTCAGCATTCTTCTCCAGCACCACATTTCAATGGGGAGAAATGTAAGGTACTACTTAGGAGGAAAAAAAATTGAAAGGCTCAGATATAGGATGGGGAATACTTGGTTTGATAACAGTACATGTGAAAGGGATCTAGGAGTCCAAGTAGACCACAAGTTGAACGTGAGTCAACAGTGTGATTCTAGGCTGCATCAATAGACGTATAGTGTCTAGATCAATCGAAGTAATAGTGCCACTGCATTCTGCCTTGATCAGACCTTACCTGGAACACTGTGTCCGATTCTGGGCATCACAATCAAAAAGGATGTTGAAAAGCTGGAGCATGTCCAGAGAAGGGTGACCAAAATGGTGAAAGGTCTGGAAACCATAAAGCCCAATGAGGAGCGGATTAGGGAGTTGGTTATGTCTAGCCTAGAGAAGAGATGGTTAAGAGGTGACATGATAGCTCTATTTCATATTGGAAGAGAAGGCAACAGCAAACCTTCTCTGAACAAATGAAAAGCCCATGATACATTTGCCTTAGGGTCTTCATAATTCGGAAATGACTTGAAGGCACACAAGGAGAAGCAGATGAAGCCCAGGTCCTTGGCCCCATGAGTCAGGGTTGGCCAAAAAGAGGGCCTGACCCCCAATGGCCAGGCACTGCCACCTACCTTGACCTATCCTGGCTTGGCCCTGTCCTACTGAGAGATTCGTCATCCTGGCTGTTGCAGGGTGGGGCCATTTTCTAAAGGCAGAGCTGCCCTCCCCGCTGAGTCTCCTCTTGGCCCCTTCATTCTGTTCGGCATTGTCCCGTCCCCACCCTCGAGGGATGCTCATGCGGTGACTAAACCGGGCTGCATTCCAGATGATTAACATGAATGCAAGGTAAGAGGTGGTGGCCTCTCTTTCACTGGCTATTTTTAAACATCACATTGATGGCCAGCCCTAACGGGAAGCTGTCGTTGTTTGTTGCTGCAGAGGAGAGCAGGTGAGCCCTGAGGATTTCTTCAAACTCAGTATGAATCTATTATTGATTTTTTTTCCCATCCCTCAGAATACCATTCTGTTATTTCTGTATGCTGATCTCCAAGAATCAAGCCTTGGACAGTAACTTTGGCTGCTGCCACACTGCAGAAATAAAGCAATTTGACACCGCTTTAACTGCCACGGCTCCATCTTACAAAATCCTGGGCTTTGTAGTTTCTTCTGACAGAGATGGTTAAATATCTTACAAACTACAAATTCCAGGACAAAACGACAAAACCCCAGTAATGGTCACATACAGCTTCCAACTGGGACCCCTCGGGCACACCATCAATGAACTACAACCCATTCTGGACAATAATGCCACTCTTTCAAGGGCTCTTGGTGGCAGACCTTTACTTGCCTTCATTTGCTCCACTATAAGTCGACCTCATGTATAAGTCGGGGTCAGGTTTCGGAGGCAAAATTATGGATTTTGATATGATCCTTGGATAAATCAAGGGTAAACCTTAGGGACATGCAACAAAGGATCTAAATGATGAAGTAAAGGAAAACAATGCCAAAGAACCTACAAAATTATGGCAGGCATAACTGTGTTGTCTCACACTAAAGATTGGATGGAAATGAGAGTAGAGGGTGGTTAGTGCTTCCAGGACAGATTGCACTCTTGCCTTTCATCAGGGGATGATTCTCTTTTTAATAAGAGTTAGAGTATTTACATTGACCCATGCATAAGTCGACCTAGGTTTTCAGGGTCAATTTTCTGACTAAAATTTCTAGACTTGTACATGAGTATACACAGTACCTACAGGAAGACACATGACACAGATGGAGACACAGGCCTCTACGAGCCTTGCCACAAACCAAGATGCCAATTCTGCCCACACGTTTACCCAGGAAACGTCATTACAAGACCTAGTGGCTTCACCCACAATATTAGGGTGGCCTTCACGCACTCATTCTTCCATGTGGTTTATGCCATACTATGTCATCAATGCCCTTCAGCACTCTCCATTGAGCAAACAGCCCAGTACCTGCACCGGAGGATAAATGGACATAAATCAGATATTAGGAATGGGAATACACAGAAATCGGTGGCAGAACCTTTCAGTCTCCCTGGGCATTTCATCTCAGGCCTCAGAAGAGCAAGGTCCCTCCGGTGGAGGAGTGGTTTCTGGGTGCAAGTAGATTAGAAAGAGACACAGCAGAATTAGACTGTGGACTGCACAAAAATAATGGCTTTCTGGCACACCACACATATTTCAACACTATCTGAATCCCCATCTCCATGGGGGTGTCCTACATTCACCTATTCTCTTCACCTGCAGGCTACTTTCCCATGCTAAACTGGACTTGCCACTTCATTTCCATACACAAAAGCTAGTTCCCAATGCCTTTGTTCACAAATGACCATAGTTAAAATTGGACTTGCCACATCATTTCCATAAACAAAGGATTTTTAATTTGAATTGCCGTTCTCACACACCAGTGGCATATATATAGATCTGTCCCTTACTTTCCACTCCACCAAACGCACCTGAGGAAGTAGACTTTTAAGCCTATGGAAGCTCATGCTGCCAATTTCTTTCTTTCTTTCAGTTACTCTCAAACGTGCTCCAAGATCTTTCTACATATTGAGCCTACAGACTAACATGGCTATATCTTTGACTCTTACAAATCCCAGGATTCCATAGCATTGAGCTGTCTGTGGCAGTTAAAGCAGTGTCAAATTGCATTAATTCTGCCAGGCTGATGCAGCCTTTGTCAAGATGCCTGAAGGCTGTTCCTCGTCCCCAAGGCTTTGAGAAATTGTTTCTCCATTAGTCATGCCATATTTCCTCTGCGGTGTATTTAGACTCAAAGGAACTCAGTCAGGCCTAAACTGTTTTTGTTTTGCCCTGAGAAAGTAGCTATGCATTCCTGCAGCTCCCTTATTAGGTGTAATTGCCTGGGTTATACACACCTCCACATGGAATAAACACAGGGGTGTTGCTGTTGTTGGCTGTTGTGTGCCTTCAAGTCCTTTCCAACTTAAGGCAACCCTAATCATGGGGTTTTCTTGGCAAGATTTGTTCAGGGGAGGTTGGCCATTGCCTTCCCTTGGGAGCAAGCTTGTTTTCTGCTGTTCCAGAGACTAGAACATGGAACAATGGATGCAAGCTACAGGAAAAGAGATTCCACCTCAACATCAGGAGGAACCTCCTGACAGAAAGAGCTCTTCAACAGTGGAAGACACTTCCTCGGATATTTTTTGTGGAGTCTCCTTCCTTGGAGGTCTTTAAACAGAGGCTGGATGGTCATCTGTCAATGGGGATGTTTTGATTGTGAGTTCCTGCATGGCAGAATGAGGTTGGACTGGATGGCCCCTGGGGTCTCTTCCAAGTCTAGGATTCTATGATTCTATGTTCAAGGCCAAGAGGTTGACTCCCTTGATATTGCATTTCTTTCCTTGTGGTGTTTGAGTTGCATTGGCTGGTGGCTGGATCAGATGGATCTTGAAGTTTCCTCCAGCTCTTGTTCTTCATTTCACTGGACTCTTGCGAAGATGATTTTCTTGTCCAGAATCATCCACAGTTCAGCCCCACTGAATGATCTGAGGATGAAGAAAAGCTTATTTGATGTATTTTGCTTTCCTCTGTGGAGCTCCTCTTCGATTGTTTTGGAGGACCAGAAGACTGAATTCACATCTCTGCAACTTGATCCAGTACCTGAAGCCTCGAGCCATCAGAATATTTAGGGGACTGGAATGCCCAGTAACATTTTTAAAAAAACATTTAGTAAAGGGTTCCAGCTCCCTCTTTATTTTATTTATTTGATTTTCTTTATCAAATTTAAATTTTAAGAGACATTTTAGACAATACAATTACCTACATTATTCCCTCTTTTTCGTCCTCCCCTCTAAATTACGTGTTACATGCAATATTGAAATATTGAAATATCTTCTTTGCATGTTTATATATTGTTATGAATTAGATTTCTATTCTTGCTTTCTTGTCTTCTTCCTCTTAGGACTCTTTCAGACGTGGGAAATTGGAAGTATAATCCAAGGGCAATCCAAACGCAATCCTGGGGTTTCACGTTATTGCGAATTAGAGCTTCTCACGCAAATTCGGGCAAAAAGGAAGTCACTCCGAATGCAATCATGGGTTTCACGTTATTGTGAATTTAAGCTTCTCACGTGATTTCGGGCAAGGGGGGGTTATTTTTGGGTAATAGGAAGTAATTCTGAATGCCTTCCGAATGGAGCAGGGGTTCAGGTAAATTCGCTAAACAAGCGAATTTACATGAATCCGCATTGGCTCCATTCGGAATTGGGAGAAATTCCTCCCGTTTGAAAGAGTCCTTAGTCTGTCCATTTGATATGTTTCTGCAATGCTTTTCACTTCTCTTCATTTTACGATTCAATGTTTCTTCAAAATTTCCTTGTCTTTGATATTCTGTTACGAAGTAATTAATGGTTTATTGTTCAAATATTTGTTTCCTTGACCAGTTATGTGTCATTTCTTATAACTCCAGTTGTCTTTGCGGTATCCTAAAAATATTTGCCATTCTTGTCTGTGTTTTTCAAAAAAGAAATTTAAAAAACAACAAAAAAGCCTCTCCCGGAAGCTCCCAGCAGCAGCAATGTTTAAACCAATTGCAGACCCTCACCATACACTGTTTAATATAAAATATATATACAGTGGGTCCTTGGTATCATTTGGGTTTGGTTCCAAGACCCCACATGGGTACCAATCTCCATTGCTGCTCAAGTCCCATTAAATATAATGGCATGGCAAAATGGTGTCCCTTATATCAAATGGCAAAATCAAGATTTGCTTTTTGGAATTTATGTATGTGTGTGGGTGGGTGTATTGTTATATTTTCAAACCATTTTCAAAATACTTTTTAATATTTTCAAACCAGCTAAATGTTGCGTAGGGCTGCCTCCACACTGCAGAAATAATGCAGATTGACACCATTTTAACTGCCCTGGCTCAATGCTGTGGAATGCTGGGATTTGTAGTTCGTAATTTTCAAACCATGGATAACTGAATCTATGGATGAAAAATCTGTGGATACAGAGGGCTAACTGTGTAACAGTTTTTCAAAAGCAGAGGTGGACTTTGGAACATTTTATCCACCACTGATTTAGCAAAAAGTCTCCACTTCTTCTCCTTACTTGTCAATTAAACATTTCTATTCTTTTCTGGTTCTGTTCTTTTCAGAGTTACATCCAGAGTGGCAGCCCCATTGGTCTGTTGGAGCAGAGACAAAAAGAGGATCTTGTAGCATCCTTAAAGAACTGGCATTATTGCAATGGGTCTAAGCAGCTAGACTCTACTGGAGTTTATCACGTGGGAGGAATTTCTCTCAATTGCGAATGGAGCCAATTCGCAATTACATGAATTTGCTAGCTTAGCGAATTTACATGAAATCTGATTGTAGATTCAGTTATCCATTCAGAATGCGTTCAGAATGACTTCCCATTTCCCGAAAATGACCCCCATTGCCCAAAATTGCGTGAGATACTCTAATATGCAATTGCGAGAAACCCCATGATTGCGTTCGGAATGACTTCCCATTGCCCAAAATTGCGTGAGATACACTCATTCGCAATAACGTGAAACCCCATGATTGCATTCGGATTGCCATTGCATTATACCCCCAAATTCCATCGTATGATAAACTCCACTGCTTTGGACATGAAGCTGAGGGGGTTCTCTTGCTTCATGTTTTGTGGTGGAGTCATACTGCATGCCACTTCCCATTTGTTGGGGACAAGGAGTTCCGCTGGTTTGTGACATACACACTTCAGATGCAAGTCGAAATGTAAAATGATCAGCTCTGTGAAGGACAATGGAGAAAGAGCATCATCTGCGGATAAAGCTATGCAACTGCAACCCACGTGTTGGCTGCTGCATCCACTAGAATACTACATGTTTCCTCAAGACTTCAAGATGAACCACTCAAAGCAATCTGAGAGGTCAGAGCAACACGTGAAATGTAGAAAGTCCTGTTTGTTACAACAGGAACCTGGGAAGTTTCCCCTTTTATCTCCTTCTGTCCATCTTCTTTTCCTTTCTTTCTGCATCAGCAGTCCTGTTTTGCTCACCTCACGTCATGCCAGAGCCCCTCTTTCCCTTTCTGCATCTCGGATAACTTTCCTCTCTGTTTTTCTGTACCATCACTGGTCAGAACAAGCCAAGGTTATAAAGTGATAGAACCATAGAATCATAGAGTTGGAAGAGAACCCAAGGGCCATCCAGTCCAACCCCTTATGGCATGCAGGAACTCTCAATCAAATCACCCCTGACAGGTAGCCATCCAGCCTCTGCTTAAAGACCTCCAAAGAAGGTCTGATATGATAACCATGTTTAAATATTTGAAGGGATGTCATATTAAAGATGGAGCATGCTTGTTTTCTGCTGCTTCAGAGAATGGAACCTGGAGCAACAGATCCAAACTACAAGAAAAGAGATTCCACATCTGGGCCATCTGTTGCAAGGAGGGCTCTGACTGTGCCTTCTTGCATTGCAGCGGGGTTAAGGAGGCTTGAGCCCAATAGATTAGAACTCAGCCCCTTCCAATATTCGACTCTTATCTGCTCGATGCTGAAAATCAATCCAGAAGAGCACAGAATAGATTAGGAAGTGAGCTTCCAAGCACTGAGCCAGGGCAGTTAAAATAGTCTATGGAGTTTATCACAAGGGAGGAATTTCTCTCAATTTCGAAAGAAAGGGAAGTGAGGCCAGTTCAGAATTGACTAAATTTGCTAGTTCAGCGGATTTACGTGATTGCGTATTGACACTGCGTTGCATTCAGAACTGCCCGAAATTGCCTCCCAGTGCCAGAAATTGTATGAAATTGTGTGTGATAGTTTTTCACGCGATCACGTGAAACCCCATGATTGCATTCAGATTGCCATTGGATTATACTTCCAATTCCTGTTGTGTGATAAACTCCTCAAACTGTTTTGTTTCTGCAGTGTGCTTTGGAGCTGGGTCTCCTCCAAAACTCTTTCTACTCCAGCAAGCATTTGGGAAAGGACAGTTTATCATGAAAATAACTTTTTGTGTGTAGCAACTCTGCAGAATTCTCCTCCAGCACCACATCTCAAACATACTTAATAGGATGTGCTGTACTTTTATCTTTTTTTAAAACCATCTTTTAAACTGCTTTAAATTAGTATTTTTAATAGCACCGTTTGCTCATGGCTTTAGATATTTTTCTTACCAGGTTTTGAATGCATTAACTGGTCATTCTGGCAACTCATGGCATTTGCAGAATTCTCCTCCAGCGCCGCTTCTCGAAGATACTTAATGGGGTGCATGCACTGTACTTTTATCTTTTGAACTGTTTCAAATTAGTATTTTCAATAGCACTGCTTGCTCATGGCTTTAAATACATTTATTTCCAGGTTTTTAGTTCCACTTTGGCTGCATCCATACTGTAGAAATAATGCAGTCTGATGCTGCTTTACCTGCCATGGTTCCATCCTAGAGATTCCTGGGATTAGTTTTGCAAGGCACCAGCACTCTCTGACAGAGAAAGCTAAAGACCTTGGAGTTTATCATAAGACGGAATTTGGGGGTATAATGCAATGGCAATCCGAATGCAATCATGGGGTTTCACGTTATTGCGAATGAGTGCATCTCACGCAATTTCGGGCAAAAGGGAAGTCATTCCGAACGCAATCATGGGTTTCATGTACTTGCGTATTAGAGTATCTCATGCAATTTCAGGCAATGGGGGGTCATTTTCGGGAAATGGGAAGTCATTCTGAACGCATTCCGAACGCAATTAGAATTCACGTAAATTTGCTAAACTAGCGAATTTACGTGAATTCGAATTGGCTCCATTCGAAATTGAGAGAAACTCCCTTGTAATTAAAGAAATAGATCCCAAGAGTCCATAGTATGGAGCTATAGCACTTAAAAGTGGTGTTGAAATGGACAAACTTACACTTTTATTAAAGGATAAAATAATCAGTGAAAAGAATGAGGACTGGGATATAATAATGAATTACCACAAAGGAAGATGGTCTAAAGTTCAAGAAGAGAAAAGAAAACTGACAATAGTTAGACCATTGCCGCCTTGAGTCCCTGTATTGGGAGAAAGGTGGGATATAAGACAACAATAATAATAATAATAATAATAATGACGAAGAAGAAGTATCAGGAAGAAATATTTAGACATATGTGATATAAAATAACAAGAGTGTTTACTCCTAAGATAAATAGATTTTATATGTATATATATATATATATATATATAGAGAGAGAGAGAGAGATGTTGCAATGTTGCAATATTATGGAAGAAGAATCCAATAATAAATATATACATATATAATAAAATGATTTATAAATTTATAATTTGAAGAAGTTAAAGAGGGGGCGGAAATTTGAAAATAATACGATGTAAGCAAATAAGAAGAATGAAATGTGTTAGAATATGTTTCAAAAATCAATAAAAACTATATTAAAAAATAAAGTGGTGTCAAATTGCATTACTTCTACAGTGTAGATGCACCCTTTGTTTTAAGCTATTCAAGTTGAGCCTCCCTTATCTGGAATCCCCAAATCCAAAATGATCCAAAATGCAAAAGGTTTTTTCATGGGTGGCTGTGTCTCCTTTGCTTTCTGATAGTTCAGTGTACACAACCTTTGCTTCATGCATGAAATTATTTAAAAATATTGTGTACAAAATTACTTTCAGGCTATGCGTGTAAGGTGCACACAAATTATGAATGAATTTTTGTGTTTAGACTTAAGTCCCATCTCTTTAGGTATCTCATTATGTATATGAAAATATCCTAAAAATAAATTCCCCCCTCTCCCCAAAAGCCAGCATTTCGGGGAGAAAAACAGGGTAATAATAATAATAATAATAATCGTATTAATAATAATCGTAATAATAATAGAGACTCAACCTGTATTATGTAGAGAGAAAGTTATGGTTTAAGTTATAGGTTAGAGAAAGTGCTAGTTTGTAAATTGAATAAACTCATATTTCTGTATCATGCCTCACACTATACCTATAAATCCCCCGCGTAATGCAAAAAATTAACAAAATATATAGATACAGATATATAATTATATACAAAATATAGATATTTATAATATATATAAATATTGTGTGTGTCTGTATATATATATATATATATATATATTTGTATATAAATCTGGCATCTGATTAAATAACAGAGTGGGGAGAGAAAATCTATTAACATATTAAAAAACACACGTAAAACAATTTATCATCTTAAACCCTTATTATTTTTTAAGTGGCCTTTTTATTGTAATTTATTTATGTGATTTTTTTTAATGTCTTGGATGTGGAGAAAATCATTTATTATTTATAAGGATGAATAAAACATTTTAAAATCGAAACCAATTTAAGAAAAAAAGCACACTATAAAATCTCTTAAAAGCCTTTTTTTTCCTTGAAAATATATATATATATATATATTCTGAAAACAATTATTATCCCAAAGTCCTGTTTGTTTTAAAAATAAAAAAGGCTTTCTGGGTACAAAGGAGCTGTAATAATTTAAATATGAATTCGTTTAATTAATTATGAATTCCCTCACGATTTAATAATTATGAATTCCCTCACGATTTAATTTATGATTTAATTAATTTAATTTAATTAATGAAATAAATGGTGAGGGTGACTTTTTTTCCCCTCAACGGCCATCCCTGAGGTAAAAGGCAGAGAGCGACGCCTCCGCCGCCATTTTTGTTTCGGGCAAACGTAGCCCCGCCCCCTTGGCTCCCATTGGCGCTTGGCGGAAGAGCGCTTCCCTCGCTGTCGCCGCTGAGGGCAAAGCGGGCCTGGGTTGCCAGTAGTTAAGATGGCGCCGGCGGCTTCGCGGTGGGCGTGGCTACGGCGGCGCAGGAGGGACAGCGGCGGTTGTTGGCGGGAGAGCGGGAAAGGAAAGGAAAAGAAGAAAAGAAGGGCCAGAAAGTCGGTCTTTCTTGAGGAAGGTCCCGCCGCGAACGATGCACGTTATCAAGCGAGGTAAATGTAACCCCGGAGAAGCCCCTTCCTCTCATTAACCCAGGCAGAAAATATTAAGAATATCTGTGGACCCTTTTCCTGTCACGGACTACAACTCCCAGCATCCCCATTAAACCTATAAGTTTTAATAGCGCACTGCATCGCCCAGAATCCCCTCCTCTCTCACTCAGGCGCTCGGTTTGTGTAAAAGGGGCGAAAGGACTACAGATCCCAGCATCCCCCCCCCGCTGTGAGTGCCTTACTTAGATGTAAAAACGGACTACATCTCCCAGAATCCCCTCCTCTCACTCAGGCGCCCGGTTTGTGTAGAGTTGCTGGTTGGACTACATCTCCCAGCATCCCCCCACCCATGTGTCCCTATATATCTCTCTCATTAAGTTACAGTATTGGACTGCATCTCCCAGCATCCCCCACCCATATGTCCCTATATATCTCTCATTAAGTTACAGCGTTGGACTACATCTCCCAGAATCCCCCTCCGCCTCAGAGAATGAATCTGTCTCTTTTTTTTTAGAGGACTACAGCTCCCAGCATCCCTCAACGAGTGCCTTGCTGTGCATCTTAAACCCCATCATCACAGTGGTGGACTGCATCTCCCACAATCCCCCCTCAAATTTCACTTTTAGGTGGACTACGACTCCCAGCACCCCCAAACCAATGTTTTCCCTATGCCTTTTATGAAGAGGCGCGGGTGACGGCGTTGCAGGGATGGACTGCAGCTCCCAAAATCCCCCTCAGGCTGTCAGTTTTGAGGACCTATAGGACTCCCATTAACAGTCCTATGGATGCCATTGTATTCCCTGTTTCCTATTTATTCCAGCGGTCCCAAAATTGAGAGATTTTTGGATTCAGGTCCCCAAAGCCAGTAGAAGAATTGGTTTCCTTCTCAGGGATCTGCTTTCGTTGCCATCCGGCTCTTGCGTCGCCGGAGACCGGGGGTCCCAAACTGTGCTCTTTAAGGGATTTTGGACTTCGTCTCCGGCGTCGCAAGAGCCGGACGGTCACGAAAGCAGATCCCTGAGAAGGAAACCAATTCATTGGAGATCCTGAAATCCGATTGCGTTCGGAATGACTTCCCGTTTCACCGAAAACGACAACCCCGTCGCCCGAAATCGCGTGAGATACTCTAATACGCAATTAGGTGAAGCCCAGGATTGCGTTCGGAACGGCTTCCCTTTTGCGCGAAATTGCGTGAGATACGCTCACGCCCAATAACGTGAAGCCCAACTATTGCGTTCGGATTGCCGTTGCGTTACACCCCCGAATTCGGTCGTATGAGAAGCTCCTAAGATGGTGAAGGGTCTGGAAACCATGGCTTATGGAGAAAGACTTAGGGAGCTGGGGATGTTTAGCCTGGAGAAGAGAAGGTTAAGAGGTGATATGAGAGCCCTGTTTTAAATATCTGAAGGGATGTCAAATTGAGGAGGGAGCAAGCTTGTTTTCTGATGCTCCAGAGAACAGGACACGGAATATTGGAAAAGAGATTCTACCTAAATACAGGTATTAGGAGGAACTTCCTGACAATAAGGGCTGTTCGACAGTGGAACACACTCCCTTGAAGATTGTGGTGGAGTCTCCTTCCTTAGGGGTCTTTAAACAGAGGCTGGATGGCCATCTGTCAGTGGGGATGCTTTGATGGAGAGTTCCTGCATGGCAGAATGGGGTTGGACTCAATGGCCCTTTTTGGGGTGTCTTCCAGCTCTATGATTTCTAAGCCAGAACTGTCCCTGGAAGAAGCCAAGATGATGAAACTGAGGCTGTCATACGTTGGTCACGTCGTGAGAAGGAAGGACTCCCTGGAAAAGGCAATAATGCTAGGAAAGGTGGAGGGAAGAGAGGAAGTCCACACATCAGGTGGCTGGGCTGAGTTAGGGAGGTCACAGGTATGAATGTTCAGGACCTGAGCAGAGTGATAAAGGACAGGGGGTCTTGGAGATGTCTCGTCCACAGGGTTGCCATGAGTCAGGACAGTTAACAACAGCAACATCGCCTGCATGGACTTCCTCACCTCAGCTGGAAAGGTGGTTTTTCCTTCAAGCACAACCAGATTGCATGCTCATGTCAAAAGTGGGGCATAGGGGGCTGAACTGGAAAATGGGAACCACAGCAGAGGCCATGCGCATGCTTTCTGCAGTAAGCCTTGTGGCTTCAAAGCCCAACTGTTTGGGTTCTCACCCACAAATCTTGGCTTGGGTACTGATAACAGATGCGCCTTTCTCTCTCTTTTTGACAGATGGCCGCCAAGAGCGCGTCATGTTCGACAAGATCACCTCCCGGATCCAGAAGCTGTGCTACGGTCTCAATTTGGATTTTGTCGATCCTGTAAGTTCCTTCTGGGCTTCTCCTTGTAGAATTCCGATTGTGGGCCTGTCATGAAATAAATAAGTTAAAATCAGAATGGTTGAGGGCCCTGAGCATTTTGCACAGGAGAGTTGCAGGATATGAATCCTCTGAATCATTGGTCCTCAAACATTTCAGACCTACTTTTTTTTCAGCCGTTAGCCAATGGCGCCTGCCTCAGTTACGCCCAGCTCACTCCTTCTTCTGCCTCTCGTATATGGATACAGCAGCAACACCTGGCAGGGGGTTGGACTGGATGGCCCTTGGGATCTCTTCCAACTCTATGATTCTATTATTCCCTCCCCCTCCCCCCCTTTGTTTCTTCTGCTACCTCTTCTCTTGGCCTGTCCTAAGAAACAAAGCAGGAACATCAACTCATCTCCAACCAAGCCCTGGTAAAGCTCACAAAGCTTAAGCAGAGTCTCAGATGTGGAAGCTTCTTTTTGCCACTACTTCTCTTCCACTGTCAAGTGCTCTAACTCCTCATCCCTATCACCGTATTAAAGGCAGCTTCTACCCTTGTCTTTCTTGCAGGCCATTCCTTTACTGAAGCGCCCCCCCCCCCGCCTCTCCTTTTCTCCCTCAATGCTCCTCTGGATTTTTAAACTGCCTCTAATGGGGCATACTAACCACTTTGGGAATCAGTGCTCTGAATAAACCAAAACTCTGAGAATGTGGGATAAAGTCATGTTAATAATACTGGCAAGATAACATTGTGCTCCTGTGTGAGATGTTTAAAAGCAGCAACTGAAGCTCCAGTTCATGCAGAAAAACCTTGTGTTATTTCTTAATTGGATTTGGAAACTAATGTGGTTTTATATCTATGGGCTGTATTATGTGGGTTTGAAATCTTCTGTATTCAGACAGAAAGACATGACCATTTTATACCATTTTGCTTCCCAGCCTACTAGGCCGTATTTTCTTCCTGTTTCATGTTTTAAGACTCATCTGTTTTCTCTTGTCAAAGCAGCCATATTACTTTTCAATACTACCATATTACTTTTATGCTTCTTCAGAGACAGAGAGCAGGAGAGGATCCAAGTAGGAAGCTTTGCAAGAGAAAACTTTATACAGCTCTGGGGGGAAAAACCCAAAGTGATGGAAAGATTGCTTTTTGTACTCTGGGTTACCTTTGGATTTAAGTCTACAAGACCTGGATTCAGAGCTTGGATCATCCATGAAGCTGGTGAGCAGCTGTGACCGAGCTGCTTTTTAATCTATTTCGAAGCTCTGTTAAGTATCATTAATTGTGGATTCCTCCTGTGCTGTTATAAGGGAAGGATGTTAAGGCACTCTGTATGTGATGAAAAGGCTGCAGAAGTGACAGGGAGAGGTTTTCACATGAATCAGGATGGCTAATCTGGTGATGTTTGATCTTGTCCTGTGCAGGCTCAGATCACCATGAAAGTGATTCAGGGCCTTTACAGCGGAGTCACTACTGTGGAACTGGACACTCTGGCTGCTGAGACAGCAGCAACCCTGACGACCAAGTACCCCGACTATGCCATCCTGGCAGCAAGGATTGCTGTCTCCAACTTGCACAAGGAAACCAAAAAAGTGTTCAGTGGTGAGTGGAAGGGCTATTCATATCATAGGATAACTATTTGTGCTACAACATTAACTTGGCAGTGTGTTGAAGGTGTATTGCTGGCAAAATATTTTCAGGCAGAACAGATAATAAATGTAGTTAATCTGTATCAGAGGGACATAGAACAGTAATGAATTTGACATTGAGGAAATGACATCATTTGACTTGATAATGCATAGCTAAGTTCAAGAGTTCTCCAGTGGCTAAGAGTTGGCTGAAATACCCAGCCCAAAACTTGTTTGGGCCATGGGCACATCAGCTTGTTTTGGTCAAGTTGTTCATTAGGCCCTTTTGTACTTCTCCTCCCATTGGCAGTAATGGTGGGCTCTTACAGGGTCTGTTGCAAAGACTGAACTTCTGTGTTTAGAGGACAGTACATGGGGCATATTTGTTGCTGCTGCTTAGATAACTGTTTGGAAATCCTCTTGATGATTCATTTCTTCTCCAACTACTTTTCTTTTTGTAAAGATGTGATGGAAGATCTGTACAACTACGTGAACCCTCACAATGGCAAACATTCTCCAATGATTGCTAAGGAAACGCTGGACATCGTATTGGCCAACAAAGATGTAAGTAGTGCTTTCAAGTATGTTTTTAAATGTGTTGAGAAAAAGCAGAGCCACCTGTTCTGGGGTTTGAAAAACGCACATCTTAGAATGCAAATGGATATTGCAGCATGCATCTTAGGAAGTAATATATAGACCACAGTGGCTGTTGTATCAGATTCAATATTTAATCTAACTTGGTGTTGCTTTTCCACAGCGACTGAACTCTGCTATAATTTATGACCGTGATTTCTCCTATAACTACTTTGGCTTTAAGGTAAAGAACTGATGTTTGTGTAAGAATGACTATCATTGATGAGGCTTTGAATGGGAAGTTCTCTCCTTCTGTAGGCACCTTAGATAGTGAATAAATGTTTGTGATTGAACTAGGGAAGGCAAGTTGAGACATGAGACTTCTGTTTATTTTCACTATATTTCACAAACTCCTCTTGCAATCGTATTACCCATAATTACCAATACCTAATGGAATTTTGGTATTCAGCCCTTAAAGTAGTAGAATTCAGACTTTTTAAACATTTCTCATGCTTACGCTTATGTGTGGTATAATAGTGTTTGTCAAACTGTCTGGTCTAGCACAACAGCAGTTATTTTCCCATTGTGCCAGGGACCAGTACCATATGTTTGCCATTGACTATGACTCATTCTTGGAAACTTGCAGTGCATTGGCAGCTAATGTTTTGTGGACAGCCATTGATCTGTGGGCCAACATTTTTGCACAGTAGAGGAATCTGGGCTTGCTATAGGATGCCTGCTTAGTTTGTACAGAATGTCTTTTGGGACCTCTATGTTATTTCCCATGAACAGAGGGCTACATTCTCTTCCCCTTCACATACCCATGCAAAATCTCAGTATTTCTCCCTCTGCCCAGCATAAAATCTCAGTATTTCTTCCTCTGCCCAGCATACCCAACAGAGAGGGCAACTCACTTGCCTGTGGTCCTTAAAGTTTGGCTAAGGGCCACAGGTTGCCCATCACTGCCCTAGAACTAGTCATTTGTAGATATTTATCAAGAACTTCAGTAGCACTGGAAACATTGCTTGTTAACTTCTGTCCCAAGAGATTTTCAGTTGTGTAGAGGAGGTAGTGGTAGAAAGAAAATGTTTGAATTAAGGTCTTAAATCTTTTACTTCATCATTTTAGTGTGCTGATTTTTATTTCTCCTCTCTTTAAGACGCTTGAACGCTCATATCTTCTTAAAATCAATTCTAAAGGTACGTATTATTCAAGTGTTTTATTAGTTCTATTTGCACGTGTGTGTAACTTCTCATTTTGATACATTTTGTTATAGACATATTTTGAAAAGATGAAATTATTGCTTTCTCATAAAATGGTGTCTCATGGGGTCATTTGGTGCTGTAATGGGTCAGCATATTCAGAGGCTGTTTTAGGAGGATTCGGCCTGTTGGTGGATGGCATGGGAGGGAAAGGTGATTGTATGTGACATAGCAGACATGGCTTCTTATTAGGCCTGACCATCTTCCACATTAGACATGGGCAAGCTGATGCCCATTCTGTAGTAATCTCACGTAGCAACTGGAGAAATATGCAGCAATCTGTTCTAACTCAAATGGCAACTCTTTAGTGCAAAACTGTGCCTTTACTGAAGGATTTCAAGGGTTTTTAGATTTTTATTTTTTGAGTGGTGGCTGATGAGAACTGGAACTTTTTTGCTGCTGCTAAGTAGAGCCAAGCCAAGGAAAAAGAAACCCTTGGCTGGGTAAGAAGCCCTGAGCTCCTGGACTGTAAATCTCAAAACAGTATGATGAGATGAAATAAGGACCGACAGAGAAGAGGGAGCTAGGTTGTGTAAAGCTTTAAATGTTAAGAGAAGAAGCTTGTACCGAATCCTAAAGGAATGGGGAGGCAGTGTGCCTTTGCAAGCTGTGACATTTTCTTGTTTCTGGTGTCTAGTGGCGGAGCGCCCCCAGCACATGTTGATGAGGGTGTCAGTGGGAATCCACAAAAACGACATTGATGCTGCAATTGAAACCTACAACCTCCTCTCTGAGAAGTGGTTCACCCATGCATCTCCTACCCTCTTCAATGCTGGTACCAACCGTCCCCAGCTCTCCAGGTAATAGCAGGCCTGGTGACTCACCAGTCACTGATAGAGGCAGCATTTCATGGTGGCTTTGCTGAAATAAAATAGTTTCAGCAAACATGCTTGCCTTGAATTGCACTGACCTATGTTTTTGTGGCAAAAGTTTCTTGGCGGGGGCATTGTCCAGGCCACAATCCTCACTAACAAGTAAGGCCACATGTTTGCCACCAATGAGTGACATTCTCTCTCACTGTTAATGTTGACTGCTAATAGGGCCAGGGAATTTGAATTAAAGTTTGTTATTCTATTTATTGCAGAGTGATAGGGCAACCTGTGGCTCTCCAGGTACAGTTGAACCACGAGTTGCCCAGTCCTAGGTTTTTTTGTAGTCAATAAAGAATATTTATATATAGATGTACCTTTAATTGGGACAGTAATACTGCTTATTGACCTATCAAGTAAAATACAGTTTTGGACATACAGCTGTCTTGCTAAGGAATCTTTACAAATATTGCTTGCCCATAGCATGTGTGCAGTTTGTTGGAACCTGTATCTTCCATTTCTTTCTGTTCAGCTGTTTTTTGCTGTGCATGAAGGATGACAGCATTGAAGGGATCTATGATACACTGAAGCACTGTGCACTCATCTCGAAGTCTGCTGGTGGAATTGGGGTTGCGGTGAGCTGCATTCGAGCCACTGGAAGCTACATTGCAGGGGTGAGTTTACTGTTTAAGCATACCAGCTGTGTTCATATTTCCTATAAATCGACTGCTTTTCTAATCATTTAGTGGCTATACTGTTATAAGTGTATTGTATTTACAGGAAATACTTTTCTGTTTCGTAAAAGAAGGCAAGATTTTATGTGTAGAGTTGGGCACTTTTCTCTGGAAGAGAAATAGGAAGGATCTATGAGTCAGTGTTACCAGTCAGTTATGCAAATCTCAATTTTTCATTCCTCAGACAAATGGGAACTCTAATGGGCTAGTGCCAATGTTGAGAGTGTACAACAACACAGCTCGCTATGTGGACCAAGGTGGCAATAAGGTACGTTTGCTTCTCCCAGAACTATGTGGCTCTTGGACTGTAGAATTCAGGGATGCTTCCAGTAGTGTGTTTCCTTCCTTGTTGTTCCTCTGAAACAGTGTTTAACATTTGTGCTCATTGGTGGCCACCTTTTATAGCTCTTTAACACATCAGAGTGTCTGCTGTGTACATGGCAGTGTGTTCAGAAGAAAGGCGCTTCTATTCCATTTGAGCTTCTCAGACTCACAACTGAGCACTCTAATGTTGTATCTGTGTCTCTGAAAACATGGCATCGTACAATCCTAGAATCATAGAGTCAGTAGGGGCCTCTTGGGCCATTGAGTCCAACCTCCCCCCCCCCCTTGTTGAGGATCTCCAGCTAGAACATGCCCATCAGGCAGCTGTCCAGCCTTTTTTTCTCCCCCCTCTCTAGGCAATTGGCTCCATTGCCCAACTGCTCTGTCAAGAAATTCCTTCAAAGGTTTAGTCAAAATCTACCCGGCCCTCTCCTTTGGGGCAGCAGAAAACAGGCCTTCCCCCTTCCTATCTGTGACAGCCCTTGTGGTATTTAAAGAGTCCAATCATGTAATCTTTCAGTCTGTGAGACACGAGACATGCTTTGCATTTTGGATATTTATGAAGCTGTTTTTAGCTCAAGCTGGAGTACTTGAATGAAAGGAGATGACTCTTGATCTGCAAGTTCCATCTATAAGAAAGATTCCTAGAATGACCTACTGTTTGTGAATCTTTCCTTTGAAAAGACTCCACTGCTGCTTATCAGTTAGGAGCTGTTATGCTTGCTTGTGTCTCCTATTTAAAATGTTGTCCAAGAGGCTGCATCCCTCCAGAAACACTATGCTCCAATTTATTTATTTATTTATTTATTTATTTATTTATAGCTGAGACATCTCCCAGTGTAGTCTACACTGCAGTGAGAAGAGCTGAATTTTGGCACACACGTGGAATGATTTGAATGTTTTATTAGATTTTTTAAAGCAATCTACCCTGATCTGTTCATAAACAGTTTCTGGAAGTGGTCAAAAGATTTTTGGGGCAGAAAAAGTCTGTTACTGTTGCTGCACTCAGAAACTCCTAAATTTATATC
This sequence comes from Urosaurus nigricauda, assembly GCA_034509955.1. Classification (NCBI taxonomy): domain Eukaryota; kingdom Metazoa; phylum Chordata; class Lepidosauria; order Squamata; family Phrynosomatidae; genus Urosaurus; species Urosaurus nigricauda. The sequence goes on from JAOEGL010000003.1 coordinate 1,546,542, forward strand.
TGTGACAGTAGGGGGAACCCTGTGTAAGGAAAAAGGTACACCTGCCTCTAAGTTTTGCTCTAACCTTGGCATTATTTGCTCTGCCAGAGACCCGGGGCCTTTGCCATCTACTTGGAACCTTGGCATTTCGATATCTTTGAGTTCCTTGACCTGAAGAAAAACACTGGGAAGGAAGAGCAGCGTGCCCGGGACCTCTTCTATGCTCTCTGGATACCGGATCTTTTCATGAAACGGGTGGAGACCAACCAGGTAGGGAGCTTGGCTCACCTGGCAAGCATTTGCCAGCACCCATATGAGTGAAAGCTTTTGCATTATGTATTTTTATGTCTTCTGTTTATTTTTTTATAAGAAATCTTAATGTTGGCACATGATTTTATAAAATAAAAGGAATTTAATTCCCATGATTTTAGGTATTTGGGAAGCGATATTAGTACTTTGAGGGGGAGTTTTTTTTCCTTTCCTCTTTTACTGAAACCTAACTCCCTCCCACCCTAATCTACATTTTGAATAAATTACTAGTAGAATGTGACTTCCAAATGGAAACTGTCTAGTCAATTCTTCTTGTGATTGTGTGTAATAGTATGCCACCAGCTGGATATGGTATGCTTATAATAATATAAGACTCCATAGTTCATGGCTTGGCTTGGTGCATCTTTCACTTTTCTTCATGAAATTTATATTCAATTATGTTTCATTCAAAATCTTGTGACATTTGATTTCCTGAATGTTAAGGCACACTGGGCCCAATTATATATCCAAAATCACAATCCAAACTAAGCCAATGTATTTGCAACATCAGAAAATATCAGTGTTCCTTGAAAATGAACTACTAAACCCTTTCTTGCATCTGTTCTCAGGCCAATATTAATGTGTTCTTGTAAGGCAAGCTGTAGTTCTGGAACACTTTCACACAGCACAGTTGTTGTTGTGTGATTTCAACTCCATAATTACAGTAGTGCAATTCCACTTTAACTTCTGTGGCTACATCCAATGGGATCCTGGGATTTCAAACTGGCTCCCATTTCAAACCGGCTTTAGGGCGGGATATGGGGTGGAGACTGCCATGATCACCTTGGTCGATGACCTCCATCTGGGCGCCGACAGGGGAAGTGTGACCCTGTTGGTGCTCTTGGACATCTCAGTGGCATTTGATACTGTTGACCACAGTATCCTTCTGGAGCGCCTGAGGGAGTTGGGCATCAGAAGCACTGTACTTCAGAAATTCCGTTCCTACCTCTCAGGCAGGCTCCAGATGGTGGTACTGGGGGACAGTTGCTCTCATAAAAGAGAGCTGACATCTGACATCCCTCAGGGCACCATTCTGTCCCCCATGCTGTTTAACATTTACGTGAGGCTGCTGGGAGAGGTCATCCGGAGACATGGGGCACAGTGTTATCAGTACGCTGATGACACCAAAATCTATTTCTCTATGTCTCCCACTGAAGCAGTGACCAAGGATGGTATCTCCCCTCTGAATTCCTGCCTTGAGTCAGTAATGGGTTGGACAAGGAAAAACAAACTCAAGCTGAATCCAGAGAAAACGGAGGTACTTGTGATAGGTACCCCTAGCCCAGGTATGGAGATTTGTCAGCCAGTCCTGGATGGGGTCACACTTCTTCTAAAGGACGACGTTCGCAGTTTGAGAGTGCTCCTGGACTCATCTCTACAGCTATCATCGCGGGGGGGGGGGGCGATGGCCAGGAGTGCTTGATATCAACTTTGGTTGATACGCCAACTGGGTCCCTACCTGGCACAGGGAGACCTAGAAACAGTAGTACACACACTGGTAACCTCTTGTTTAGATTTCTGTAATCCACGCTACATAGGGTTACCTTTGTACCAAGTCCGGAAGCTTCAATTAATTCAAAACTCTGCAGCCAGGTTGATTGCTGGTGTACCTAGATCTGACCATATTACACTAGTACTAAGATCTCCTCACTGGCTGCTGATTAGCTTCCGGGCACAAAGCAAAGTGTTGGTCATTACCTTTAAAGCCCTACATGGCTTGGGCCTGAGTTACTTAAAGGAACGCCTCTCCCTACACAATCTGCCCCGCACTCTCACAACCTCAGGGAAAAAATTACTAGAGTGTCCGAAAATAAAGCAGAAGTTCACTTTTGATAGATCGTTCACTGCTGTTGCCCCCAAACTCTGGAATGGCCTCCCTGAAGAGATCCATCTTATTAACAGCTTAGATGCTTTTAAAAAGGCACTTAAGATGGATCTCTCCCAGTGGGCTTACCCATTCGACCCTCCATGAACAACGCCACAGAATGTTTCTTTTAGACAACTGGAGTATTTTACTGACAATGACAATTGGATATGCCTACTTACAGAGATATGTTTAGATTGTTTTAATATTGTTGTTATATTTTATTGCAATTTTAAATTGTTGTACTCCTGCCTCGATCCATGGGGAGTGGCGGGAAATATAAATAAATTTTATTATTATTATTTGAAAATTGGGGAGATGCTAGAGCCCTCTGACTGTGAATTATAAATACTCCTCCCAAAACTGCAGCTCCAAGATTACACAGGATGATATAACAATGTCAGTTAAAGTGTGATCAGAGTGCTGTACCTGGGTCATGTGAAAGAAATCCAGGACCAAATTAATTTCCTGTGACTCTCCTGGGACCCAAATGGACCCCCAGTCTTCCCTGTACGTTTTTGCGGAAAAATGGCTGAAAACGCTACTTTTCCCTTTAAAATGAAATTTCAGTGAGCCTATCACAAAATCCCCATCTTACTCCAAGATGGCCCAGAAGGCATGGGGGTGCAGTGTGATGTCACTTCTGATCACCCCAAAACGACAATTGCAGACCTCAGGAGCAGCCAATAATTAAGTGGGGCTTCCCTCCCAGGACTCTGGAGTGTGCCCATTCCTGCCCTAGTCCATAGGAGTGATCAGAGAAAATACATAGTGTATTTTGTGTGACCTGTTGTATGTTGGTCATGTATTAGGTCAACTTCCAGTGGCAGAATGATGTTAGTACTCCCTTTTTCATCCCTTTCATTGTCTGAAAACAGCTATTCAGTGTTTTCTAGCTTGAGGAGAGAAAACAACTTTTAATGTGTGAAGGGCAAGAAGGCCTTTTGTATAAAATGATGTTTGTATTTGACATTTTCCCTCTCCATGGAAGACAGAAGATCAGGGGGATCATTCTTGATCATCATCTTTGATCCTTCTTTTACAGGACTGGTCTCTAATGTGTCCAAATGAATGTCCAGGCCTAGATGAAGTCTGGGGAGAGGAGTTTGAGAAACTTTATGAGAGGTATGAGGAACTGGCAGGGTTTTGAGAAGAATATGTATCAGTTCTAATTTCAGAAATAGATAGACTGTTAAGAATGTCTCCAAGAAGCTCTTAGAATTTTACTTAAGTGAGGAACCCAGGCATCTCTAACAAAATCATTGCCCAAATCTATAGCTTTTAGGAGTTTCTGAAAATAAGAATTACATTTGTTGGGTTGTTACTGTAAACTAATCCGATCTACAGTGGATGTCAAAGAATCATAGGATCCTTTTTATTTCACTCTTCTTCACTTGGAAGTTTCAAATGGTTTGTCTTATTTGTTAAAAAAGAAAAGTAAGATATCCTGGCACCTCTTCTCAGAGAAGAAATGCCAGACAAGGTGCCAGTAATGTGCATGTCTTCCTTTGTGTTGCAGATACGAGAAACAGGGGCGCGTACGCCGAGTGGTGAAGGCTCAGCAGCTCTGGTATGCCATCATAGAGTCCCAGACAGAGACAGGAACTCCTTACATGCTCTATAAGGATTCCTGCAACAGGAAGAGCAACCAGCAGAACCTTGGGACCATCAAATGTAGCAACCTGTGCACGGAAATAGTGGAGTACACTAGCAAGGATGAGGTGGGTTGTATGGGGAGAATCAAAAGCTTGTCTGGATCAATAAGGGAGAGCTGCAGACTGTAGGAACTGCTGATTCTCCTGTCTTGAGCTGCAGACTGTAGGAACTGCTGATTCTCCTGTCTTCTCTGTTCACAAGGAGGCAAAGATGTGCCTGAATCATCATGAGAACTGGCAAATTCCAACTTTGTCTAAGTTTTAAAAACGTGCATACAATGTGCTATTGCAGAATAAGTCACCAGATGAAGGGGACGCAGGGAGTGCACTCAGAAGGAAAGTTTTGAGGGGTTGCCCATGTGCTTGAAAGGCCTGGTCTGAACTAAGTAAGCCAGCTTCTCTGAGAGACCAGGCTTCACAGTTCTTAGGAACTGTACATTCCATTCCATTGTTAATTGGTAGGGATTAATTATTCGCAGAGCCAGTGTGCCGTAGTGATCTGAGCGTTGGGCTAGGACACTGGGAGACCAGCGTTCAAATCTCCACTCAGCCATGGAAACCCCCAGGTGACCTTGGGCAAGTCACACTCTCAGTGTCAGAGGAAGGCAATGGTGACAAACCCCCTCTGAACAACTTGCCAAAAAGACCCCAAAAACTTGTGATGGGTTTGTCTTAGGGTTGTCCTAAGTCAGAAATGACTTTAAAGCATATAACAGCAACAATAATTCACAGGAGTTGTAGAAAACAAAAGGAGGCGCAGCATAAACTTAAAGGAAATAGATTAAATATTTAGAAATCCTTTCTTAATAAAGTAGACCAGTGGAGCACTGCTCCCCAGGAAGAATGGTAGTATCTCCTTTGCAGTTTCGAAAGTGTCAGGAAAGAGGATGCTGTTAAGTAGAGGGTGCCCAGGTTCTAGGGTGGCTGGTGAGAAACACCTTCTGTTGCCCGGGTTGTGTGCCCACCTCTATTTTCCCTCTTCCATGGATCACTTTGGCCACTGAATGCTTTTATCTCCTCTGTTTTCCAGGTTGCGGTTTGTAACTTGGCCTCTGTAGCCCTGAATATGTATGTCACTCCAGAACACACTTATGACTTCAAGAAGCTGGCCGAGGTCACTAGAGTTATTGTCCGGAACCTGAATAAGATAATTGATATCAATTATTATCCTGTGCCAGAGGTAGGTGAGAAGGATGCTGGTCGTATGTGTTTATGCTCGTGTGGCGCCATAGCCAAAGGTGATGTATGATAAAATGTCAGGGAACTACAGGGAATAGTCAGGTGGGTGCCCTGCATAAAAGTTATCACTTCTCCATATAATGCTGCAGAAAGCTGGATGACCCCAGCTGAGTTTAGAGGGTGATTGCATGTTCACTGTGCATCATTAGCCACACTTAATTTGCTGCATTAGCCACATCATATTGACCGGAACAGTGACTGCAATCAAGAAATTAGAAGAAGACTAGGGTTGGGGAGGGCAGCTATGAAAGAACCAGATAAGATCCTAAAGTGTAAAGATATAACTGAATACTAAAGTGAGGATCATTATTTTCCTCATCACCATGTACGGATGTGAGAGTTAAGCAGTGAAGAAAGCTGATAGAAGGAAAATCAACTCATTTGAGATGTGGTGCTGGAGAAGAGTGCTGAGAATGCTGTGGATGGTCAAGAAGACAAACAATTGGGTTCTAGAATAGATAAAGCCTGAAATGCATCATGAGAAGGCCTGACTCGCTAGAAAAGGCAGTAATGCTAGGAAAAGTGGCGCAGTGGTTAAATGCCTGTACTGCAGCCACTCACTCAAAACCATAAGGTTGCGAGTTCAAGATGAGCAAAAGGGCTCAAGTTCGACTCAGGCTTGCATCCTTCCGAGGTCGCTAAAATGAGTCCCCAGATTGTTGGGGGCAAGTAGCTTACAGTTGTAAACCGCTTAGACACTCCTTAGGCGGTATGAAGCGGTATATAAATGAAGCTGTTTGTATAGTATAAAGAGTGAAAGACTTGATGTCAGATGCATAGACTCAATCAGAGAGGTCATGGGCTGGATTTGCAGGACCTGAGCAGAGCAGTGGAGGACATGGGGTCTTGGAGATGTCTTGTCTACAGGATTGCCATGAGACAGAGTAGACTCAAGAGCAGTTAACAGCAACAATCCCCTTGGGCTATTAATTAAGAAAATAAGAACAGAATATACTTTCTGAGTTTGCATGTCATTTGTTCCTGTGTAAGGTCCTTCATCACTGCTCTGACAAAAAGATGCTGATAGTGGTGTTGATTATGGTGATGATAAAATGCATGTGGTCTGGGGGCATACTGAAGGTAAACAGGCCCCTGTCCTCAACCTGAAAGTGGAGGATGGTGGGCCCTTGGTGTCCACTGGGGTTCGGTTCCAGGACCCCCTATGGATACCAAAATCTGGATGTTCAAGTCCCATTAAGTACAATGGACAGTAAAATGGTGCCCCTTATATAAAATGGCAACATTAAGGTTTCCTTATTGGAAATTATATGTATTTTTAAGTATTTTCAAGCTGTGGATAGTTTAATCAGTGAATTAAAAAAATCCGTGGATATGGAGGACCAACTGTATATCTCTTCTCTTTGGGATGCTGTATTTAAGATGCTCTGAAGGGCACTTAACCCCTTGAAATAAACCAAGATTATGGCAATCTTGTCAAAGCCAAGTGCTCTTCTTAGTTATTTATTTAGGGGCTTTACAGACTGCCCAAAAAGGGCAGTCTGGCGCCACCTCTTTTTTGTCTGCATCATCGCCGCAGCAACCAAACAAAGCGGCGAAGGTGCGGATGAAAAAAGGAGCCTGAAAAAGCAGCTCCTTTTTGTGTTGCATCTGTGATGCAAAAAACACCATAGGGCACATCTGTGATGTCGCAGGTGCGCAGCTCCATTTGGTTGCTGTGCACCTGCGATGTCATCACTCCACGTGCCGTGTGTATGGCACAGAAGAACAAGGATGCCCTCCTCATGTGCTAGGACTCTGGAGCATCTATTTGCTCTGCTCCCAGGCAACCCTATCACGTGACGGGGGCGCCCTCAAGTGCCCGTCTGTATCTGGCCTTAGTTACTTTTATTTTATGTATTTCCTGCTTTTATGCCAAAATGGGACCTAGGGTGGCTGACAGCACAGGTTAAAAAAAAGTACAGATGAAATGATGATGATTTAAAAATTAACAAAAAGTAAGTTATCCTACGAAAACACCATTAATATAAAATGATGTAAAACGTTTTTAAAAACAAAAGCACAGGAGAGACACACCACAAAAAGGGTCTGTGAGGATGGTAGGATGAAGACAAAGTCCTTCCAAAAAAATCTGAGAACTTGAACAGGCTTATACAGGGAAATAACTGTCTTTTAGTCTGTACCCAAGCTAGGCATCCTGGGGATAATGGATTTTAAATAACCTTTGCAGACCCAAACCAGTCATCAGCTACTGGACTGTAGAAAGCAGAATATCTCAGCTTTTAGGTTTTAATGGCTCAGTTTAGGAGGAATGTAATGTGCTTATTTTTCTGGGATGTTCCTTGGGACAGTGTTGCTTGGGATGCAACCCCCACATTGCATGTCCCAAATTACTAATGGTTTCTCCTCCCCTTCATTCCCTCTCTCACAAGGCTGGGTACTCCAACAAACGCCACCGGCCCATTGGCATTGGGGTGCAAGGGCTGGCAGACGCATTCATCCTCATGAGGTACCCGTTTGAGAGCCCAGAGGCCCAGTTGCTGAACCAACAGATCTTCGAGACCATTTACTATGGTGCACTGGACGCCAGCTGTGATCTTGCCAAAGAACATGGCCCATATGAAACCTACGAGGGCTCCCCAGTCAGCAAAGGCGTGAGTTTAAAAACTGTGTTTGCTGAAATGTCACTTGGCTAAACTGGCCATTGTAAGATTTCAGTACAGATCTGAAGCTGCAATTCCAAGGGCTGCTGAAGTTCTAGTAAATCTCCAGAGGAATACCCCATGAGAGCAAAATCACTTTTACATGCAAATTCCTCCTACTTTAAAACACCCATCATCTTTGAGAACAAAATGTATACTTCTACAAATTCTTCATTGGATTTGTTTTTTTATAAGTAAGCTCTTGATTTTTTTAAAAAAGATGCCTACTGTCACGTTATGTTATTTGTAATTGCCAGGCAAATGTTTGCTTGCATCTTGATTTCTTAAAGTAGTAGTATGTTGTTGTTCTTCTTCTTATTCTTATTAACCTTTATTTATAAAGCACTGTAAATTTACACAGTGCTGTATGTACAATCTTATATTTAGACAGTTCCCTGCCCTCAGGCTTACAATCTAAAAGAGACAACACAAAAAGAGAAGGGAAAGGTGGTGGGAAGGGATGAGGTCCAGTGGTTCTTCTCTCCCTCTGAGGCCTGGACCAAGGCAGATGGACTGGAGGGAGGGCTTGGCTTCTTAATACAGACTAGAAAGCTGGGCCAGTGCTAACAAAATGAAATTCAATACGGAGAAATGTAAGGTTCTGCACTTAGGGCGGAAAAATGAAATGCACAGATATAGGATGGGGGACACCTGGCTGAACGAGACCACATGTGAAAGGGATCTAGGAGTCCAAGTAGACCATAAGCTGAACATGAGTCAACAGTGTGATGCAGCAGCTAAAAAAGCCAATGCAATTTTAGGCTGCATCAATAGAAGTATAGTTTCTAGATCAAGGGAAGTTATAGTGCCACTCTATTCTGCTTTGGTCAGGCCCCACCTGGAATACTGTGTCCAGTTCTGGGCACCACAATTCAAAAAAGATGTGGAGAAACTGGAGCATGTCCAAAGGAGGGCAACTAAGATGGTGAAGGGTCTGGAAACCTTGCCCTATGAAGAACGCCTTAGGGAGCTGGGGATGTTTAGCCTGGAGAAGAGAAGGTTAAGAGGTGATATGATAGCCCTGTTTAAATATTTGAAGGGATGTCATATTGAGGAGGGAGCAAGCTTGTTTTCTGCTGCTGCAGAGACTAGAACGCGGAACAATGGATGCAAACTGCAGGAAAAGAGATTCCACCTCAACATTAGGAGGAACTTCCTGACAGTAAGGGCTGTTCGACAGTGGAACGCACTCCCTCGGAGCGTAGTGGAGTCTCCTTCCTTAGGGGTCTTTAAGCAGAGGCTGGATGGCCATCTGTCAGGGATGCTTTGACTTGGAGTTCCTGCATGGCAGGGGGTTGGACTGGATGGCCCTTGTGGTCTCTTCCAACTCTATGATTCTATGATTCTATGATTCTACATAGTTAGAAGGAGGCATCCTGGGGCAGATGGCACAATCCTGGGAACACTTCCCTAAACAATATAGTCTTTAACTCAGTTTTGAAACTGGTTAGAGAAGTGAAGCGGTGCATATGTGGTGGAAGAAGGTTCCAGGAGTGAGGGGCAGCAAGTGAGAAGGGACGAATCCAGGACAGGGCAGTGGAAATCCTTGGCTGGGACGGAAGACCTTGACTGCCAGAACGGAGGGGAAGAGAAGGAGTGTGAGGAGAAAGAAGGTCAGACAAGTAAGGAGGGGCCAGTCTGTGGAGGGCTTTGAAAGTTAACAGCAAAAGCTTGTACTGGATGCGGAAAGGGAAGGGGAGCCAGTGAAGGAAGGATAAGAGAGGAGAAACATAGTCAAAGCAGTGAGTGCTGAGTTCTGGACAGAGATTAAAGGATGGAGGTGAGAGAGAGGAAGCCCTGTCAGAAGAAGGTTACAATAATCTAGTTGTGAAACCACTAGGGCATGGACCAGAGTCTTGGCAGTGGAGGCTGAGAGGAAGACAGATTTTAGCAATGTTGTACTTCTGTATTTTTAATTCCTCCTTCCCTCCAGCTAACCTCTTTCCCATTTCTTTACCTAGTCAATCTTGTATTTAGAAAACATTTTTGTAATTTATGATCAGAGTTATTGATGAAACCTCTCCACATTAGTAGACAGAAACCACTAATGCATAAAAAGAGAAGGGAAAAGCAGTTTTTCTGGTTAAGCATTTTATTTCAGCATATTTTTATACTAACTCGCATCTGAAGGTATTGTTTTTGGCATGTGCCACAGGGTCTCTGGCCAGGAATTCAAGCATAATGCATGACCAAATTCTAAGAAATCTTTGCCTAAAGGATCCCTGATTCATTCTATCTTCCCACCTCACCCCGCCTCCATTAGTCCTGTAGTATTATATTATTATATTTGATATGATATGATTTGATATTTAAAAGGTCAGAAAACCACCATGCCTTGTGGTTTAGGGAGATTATTATGTTTACCCTGTGGAAAGGAAGGTTAAGAGGTAACATGATAGGCATGCTTAAATATTTGAAGGGGTATTATCTTGAGGATGGAGGAAGCTTGTTTTTTGCTGCTCCAAAGAATAAGACGCAGAGCAATGGACTCAAACAATAGGAAAAGAGATTCCACTTAAACATTAGAAAGATCTTTCTGACACTAAGATCTGTTTGACAGTGGAACACACGCCTTCCTCTTTAAGCAGAGACTGGATGGCTATATATTGGGGGTACTTTTATTGTGAGTTCCTGCATGGCAGAAGGGGGTTGGACTGGATGGCCCTAGGAGTCTCTTCCAACTCTATGATTCTAAAACTATTGCATTTCTGTTCTGCTTTTCTCCTAGAGTGGGACCCAAATCATCACATTAAAACAATAAAAATCATTAAAAGGCACACAAAAATAAAACAAACAAGCAAAAAGACAACCACTCCTCCATAAGAAGTTTTCCTATAAGTAATTATAAGTACTTGTAATTCCTGACAATCTCCACTAGCAATCCAGAAAGCTCTCCCAATCTGGTGCCAGATGCATTTTTCTTGCCTTCCACAGATCCTCCAGTATGACATGTGGAATGTGACTCCAACTGACCTTTGGGACTGGAAGGCTTTAAAGGAGAAGATCGCAAAGTGAGTGAAAGCTCTTAAATCTATTTGGTTAAGGGAGAATTGGGCCAAAAGACAACTGGGATACAGTTGGAGAAGGATGAGAAATAGATGATCTAGGTGCCAAAGTGACCACAACTCCTGGCCCTTCAATAGTTGCATAGATTAGGATCAGTTAGCAGCTTTCTTCATAGCCAAATGAGATCTTTCCCATCTGTGTTACTCAGGACTTGCTTAACTAGCGACTCCTGTGTTTGAACCTGTTGTCTGAAAAATGCAAAATATCCTCTAGCATGGATCCTTGGTTAACTGAGGAAAAAGTTGTGACTAGTTTCTTTGGTTCAAGACAATATGATTTCTTAAGTAATCTGAACTGCTCTCTATGTGATCTAGATATGGTGTTAGAAACAGCCTCCTCGTTGCCCCAATGCCCACGGCTTCCACGGCTCAGATCTTAGGCAACAATGAGTCCATAGAGCCCTATACCAGCAACATTTACACACGCAGAGTCCTCTCCGGAGAGTTTCAGGTAACAAAACAATAACGTCCACTTTGGGTGGTTGGGTTTCTGGGTTAGTGAAGGACTGAAGTTGAGTCCAGTGCCCTAGTCCTATTATGGCAGGGAGGACAGTGCCCTAGTGAAATTTAGGGTCTCCTGGCATCTTATTATTATTATTAACCTTTATTTATATAGCGCTGTAGGTTTACACAGTGCTGTACATATCCCAGGCTTCAGCCACATGGTCCTGATGACAGGCAACTCCAGTGGGGGGAACTAGGTACCAAATCTGAGTTGCTATTTCTGATGAAGAAAGGGAATCAGGCAGTGACTGTGGGATTGAGAGGAGTTAATTCACAGCTTGGAAGCTTCTTGTGTAGAATGGGAAAATAAAACAACAATGTTTGTCCTTCTGGAGTAACAGTTTTATGAGAATATGACTTGAGCTGTTGTTTCTCTTGCAGATAGTGAATCCCCACTTGCTGAAAGACCTGACAGAAAGGGGCCTGTGGAACGAGGAGATGAAGAACCAGATCATTGCCTGCAATGGCTCCGTCCAGGTAGGTTAAGGAAGTAGCCCTTCTGCTCTTTCCCTATAAAGAAGGCTTGAGAAAGTGCAGACTACTAACTTTAGCTGGTGGCTAAAGCTTAAAGCATTCTTCCTGTCCTGCAGTGAACATTTCTGTAATTTTGGGAGAGAAGTGGAATGTAAATCAACTCAGATGAATAAATAATTTTTTTAAACTTCCAGAGCATTAGTGAGATTCCAGATGACTTGAAACAGCTCTACAAGACAGTGTGGGAAATATCTCAGAAAACAGTCCTAAAGATGGCAGCGGACCGAGGAGCCTTTATTGACCAGAGCCAGTCGCTGAACATCCATATTGCCGAGCCAAATTACGGCAAGCTGACCAGCATGCACTTCTACGGGTGGAAGCAGGTGGGCAGAAGGGCAGAGGGAGAGCCAGCCTTGCTCTGGCTTCTACTAGGTTTAAAAAAATTAGCACCTCATTGTCAGCACTTTTTCTAATGTTGTACAAGCCACCTTGCACTTCTTTCAGTGAGGGAGGAAAGGAATGAGTGAATGGGTTTCCACAGGGGCACAGCAGCCTTTGGGCATATGGTCCCAATCAGGGGATTCTGAGAGCCTTTGTTTTTATGTTAAAATCTTAGTGCTGGGAATGACCCCAAGGCAATCTAGTCCAATGACCTTCCATACAGGAATCCACAACAGAAGCACCACTTAGAAGTGACTGTCTAATCTTTAAACACTTAAAAGAGCTTGGCTTACTTCCTTTGAAGAACTCCTTAACATTTTTTCTCCAGAGCAGCCCAGAATTTCTGAGCTTCTGACAAGGCAAGTCAGAAAGTTAGGATAAATAAGGCAGGGCACAAAAAGCCATCCATGTAAGTGTGCTTCCTAGAGGAGCTGTCATGTCTTTTGAGGGCGCTGGTTCGGGACAGACACTCATCTCTGCAGTGACATACCAGGTCGCAAGTGCTGGTTTGTCTTTACTCAGTGGAAAAGCACTGTAGGAGGCCAGAGGAGCTGTTTGATGGGATGCTGTGTGATACTCAGCTCCTGACTAAGCTGGCATCTGCTGTCGCTGCTTGAGCCAATAGCTTCTCAGAAGCAGTTCCTTTGCTCTCCTGCCATTTTCACACTCTTCCTCCTTTCCCACACACCCACACTCATTTGTCCACTCATACTCCATATTTTTCAGCCTGGCTCCATTTTGCTCCTACCTCCTCTGTATAAGTACAAAGTAATTGTATGTGAAGCTACAGGAAGAGTATAGGTTGGCCTGTAGAAACAGACCTCTCTCTTTTTTGCATTTTCTGCCAGTAAAGAAGGAGCTATCCATGGATAAGTAAAATATTGGAGGTACATTTCTCACAGTCCAGAGGGTGGTTTGCATCTAAAAGGCAAGGCTTCCTATGTCTGCAGTGCTCCCCCTGCAAAGTTTCTGATACAGTGAATATAACCCTTCTCTTGTTTGCTTCTTCCCCAAAAGCCAGAAGGGAGAGACCCTACCTTATTCCCCATGCAGATCTGCCACCCCAAATGCTCCACCATGGGAAGCCCTTGGTGTTTTCAAAACAGAGAGGCCTTGGGGCCAAGACTGATCTCCCTCCAGTGTTTCACTTATCCATGGGTGGCTTCTTCTCTACAGAAAAGATTGTGCTTTGCAATAAATCCCAACGTATCTTCCACTGGTTTTCGTGCTCCCAGCTACAGCCTTGAGCCCTGCCTCCTGCTCACATTTTGTTTGCCACCTGCAGGGCTTGAAGACAGGCATGTACTACCTGAGGACGAAGCCGGCAGCGAATCCTATCCAGTTCACCCTGAACAAAGAGAAGCTGAAGGAGAAGACCACCAAGGAGGAGGAAGAGAAGGAACGGAACAAGGCGGCCATGGTGTGCTCCTTAGAGAACAGAGACGAGTGCCTCATGTGTGGGTCTTAAAGGAGCTGCCAGGCCATGGCGAAAGGCCCTATGCCCCCTCTCCTCCCTTGAGCAAGGTTAGGTAGGTCTAGTTTACCTGGGAGCCTAGGGAGGCGCCTCTCTGCTAAAAGGGGAGGACACAGAATTACAGAGGACGGGTGTATCTGGGAAAGGTCAGGGGTGGGTGGGTGGGGAAGGGAGGGAGGAGAAGTCTCTGAAGCCAGAACTTTTAAGTGCCCTTCTGCAGTCTTGCATTCTCCATGACAGACAATATTCTTCAGTATGCACATGGTGTGTGTGGAGTATATGGATGTTAAATGCTTAAGGAATTGGACTCTGGCCATCACCCCTTGCACCAGCTCCCTTGTCTTACCCAGAGATGCTCTGGTTCATCCCCTCTTGCCATTGTCATCTCACTGATCTTGAGAGGAGTATGTTTGTGGTTAGTGGCTGGGAAGCCTTGCAGGCCTTGGGATACTACAGACCAGAAGGGAACAAGCTCTCTTTGTACTGATGTGAGTTTGGAATTTGCTTCTCCATGGCCTGAGTAGTCTGTATTTTCAAACCACCAAGGTTATCCATCTCTAGAGAAGGCAGGGGGTAGTTGTAATAAGGTGAGAAATATTTCATCCTCATTTGTTGTGAAATCATAAAAATACCCACATACAACACTGTCAGCAGTCTGCAATTAAGCGTCCAAACTGTGTTTGGTTAAACAGTGTTATTCTTGGCAACAAAGCTGTTACAACATGCTTCTTGCTGTTTTTCCAAGAACCACATCTACTGTGTTGAGTTGTTTTTACAAAGAACAAACAAGCCAGTTACGCCTTTCTACTTCATTTCCTAGCCCTTCTAACAGGAGATCAGTGGCCTCTTGGGTGGCTGGACTATATACTGAATACAGGTACTGGGCAAGTTCACTTGAGTCCTCTTTTTCACTCTGGTACATTAATAAAATATTAGGGTGTGGTAGGACAGCATCCTGTTAGAAGCCCTTGCAACCAGTTCCTAGAAACATTTTCACTTGAATTCTGACTAATATATTGTGGGAGTTTTAGTCCAAAGAAGTTACACTTCCAAGTTCTACCCCATCTGCACAAGTAGTTTTGGAGACCCCAGTGATAGCAGATGTACAGCAGATCCTTTTGGGGGGAAGGAGAAAACCTAAGTAAGCAACCCCATCCTTAAAAACACTGCAATGAGGGTCAAGGAATCATTGGGCCTGAAATGCTGGTTGTTTGGTCAATGGAAACAGAGTGAAATGGGATGGAGGATTGGAGACAGTGTGCCCCTGTTGTATCTCCATTGCCTGTGGAGTGGGAGATGGAGGATGCAGTTGGCACTCCCGCTGGTAGGCTTCCAACTGGGCAAACTGGTTGGCCACCTTTTGAAGAGAATGTTGAATGAGAGGAGACTTTGGCCTTACACAGCATAGATCCTGGTGTTACGTTGCCTTAGAATCATAGAGTTAGAAGAGACCCCAAGGGCCATCCAGTCCAATGCCCTAATATGCAGGAACTTGACAGATGGCCATCCAGCCTCTGCTTAAAGACCTCCAAAGAAGGAGACTCCCTTTTTATGCATAAGGGGGCTTGTGTGTGTATGAAACACCAACAGGAGTCCATTGTCAAATGTCCTCTCCTCCCTGGAATGCACCCTGTTCAGAGCAATGGAGCAAGTTGGGAGACAGTGGAGGAATCCCTCTGAGTCTCATTCATCCCTGTGGCCTCTTGGCTGGGATCCTGCAGCATAGGCCTCTTGTGAGTAGGCCCATTTACAACAGGTGCATGGTGAACCAATACATGGGTGGATCCAGTGGATTCAATGGCTTTCCTCTATGTGGGAGCAGGAATGGGTCCCATGTAGACTGGTTCGCTAACACACTATAAATCTCTTTGAGGGCACCCAGCACTATACAGCGGTATAGAAATGTAGGTGCTAATGGCTGTACTTCCGGAGTTAAACTTACACATCCATGAAGTCAATCTGTTCATTGCACAATGGCAAAAAAGTGCACATTTGTGGAAGGAACTGGGACCATCCCTGGCCCTGATATTTCTAAGCCACAACTTGAAATTGAGGAACAATGGCCCCAGGGGTGTTATTAAGCACTTTGGATTAATTAGCAACTATAGTGGTCCAAAGAGCCAGCCTGGTGTAGTGGACTGGCCACAGATTGTATGCAGTTTGCCTTTTGTGGTTATTCAGCCTGGTGTTTTGCGACACTTCCTGGAGACCCACATGATTCCAGCCCTGATGCTCCTTGTGGTGAAAACTAGTATACAAAAGCTTGTGCCACAATACAATATTAGTGTATGTGAGGTACCACAAAACACCTTCCACACTCAACTATAAGTCAAGTCGAGGTCAGGTTTTGAGGCCAAAATTATGGATTTTGCCATCACTTGTGAATAGGTTGAGGGTAAAACTTGGAGGCTCCTTCAGTGTGTGTACTGTGTTTCCCCGAAAATAAGACAGTGTCTTATATTAATTTTTGCTCCCAAAGATGTGCTAGGTCTTATTTTCAGGGGATGTCTTATTTTTCCATGAAGAAGAATTCACATTTATTGTTGAACAACAACAACAAAAAATAACATTTATTATATATTGTGTATATACACACACAAACTTTGCTAGGTCTTACTTTCGGGGGAAGGCCTTATATTTAGCAATTCAGCATAACCTCTACTAGATCTTATTTTCTGAGGATGTCTTATTTGGGGGAAAACGGGTATGTCTGCATATGGCAAGAGAGACTCTCATTGAGACTTTTTCATCGTTTCAGCCAGACAGAAGGGGGACAGCAATATCCATCAATCACCTAGGACTCTTTCTGCTTAGCTCCACAGAGCAATGAACTCCTCTCCACACCGCATGGGGAAATCTGAAAGGGTTGCTATCACATTACCATAGTGACCTGTAAATAGGTTGAACTGGGATTTTGGAGTCAATTTTTGGGCATAAGTTTCTAGACCTATATATGAATATAATGGCTTTCTGCTTATTTGAAAACCAAGAGCCAGTGTGTTGGACTATGACTCTGGAAACCAGGGTTCAATTCCCAGCTCACCCATGAAACTCTCTCAGCCTCAGGGGAAGGCAATGGCAAACTTCACCTGTACAAATCTTGCAAAAAAACCCAATCCCATGATAGGTTCCCCTTAGGGTAGGTATAAGTAAAAAATGACTTCAAGGCACACAGCAACAACAATGAATTCCACTATGTTCATGTAGCATAAACCATTCATTCATTCATTAACAGTCTTCATTAACTGCTTTCCTGCCCACATGAAAGGCAATGTGAAATAAACAGCGATGTACAACAAAATAGGTTTGTTTTTTTTTTTAAAAAAAAATTCAAAATAGGCTTTAAAACTCATTGCAAAGGGATTAAAAGCACATTTAAAATTTATTTTAAAATGTCTCCCATCAAAATAACATTAAGAATAGGCTCAGGCTTGCACCTAAAATGGTTGCCGAATCTCCCTCTTGAAAGCAGGGATTATGCCTGAATTCTCCAGGGCCACAAAAAGAACAGAGGGTTTACTTTTGGCCCACTGACTGTTTTTGTTTGTTCAGACTCAGAAGCTGGCAAAGTTAAAAGTGCCTAAAGTTTCTCCCGCTTGTTTTCCTCTCTTGCCTCTTGGTCTCCTCCCAGGGCTCCCAGTTTGACCACAGAGAACAATTAGCCTTAATGGCTGGACAATGGAGCCCTTGGACGCTGCTGGCCGCAGTGGGACCCATTAGGGCTCTGGGGCTGGCCAGCGAGGCATCCTTTGCCACCAGCGGGCACAGTGGGCTCAATTAGCAGTCAATGTTGAAACACTTGCAAGACATATATCCCCAGGAGGGCCTAGCATCCACCAGACAAAGCATCCATTGTCCAAGTTTCCTCCAACTTTTGCAGAGAGAAAACTTCTTTGGATGACCTTTAGGCACCCTTGCCATTTGTTGTTATTGTTGTTAGCTGCCCTCAAGTTGATTCCGACTCATGGTGACTCCGTGGATAAGACATCTCCAAGACTTCCTATCTTCCAGTAGACAGGAAGTTGAACATGAGTCAACAATGTGATGTGGCAGCTACAAAGGCCAATGCGAATTTAGACTACATCAATACAAGTTTGGTGTATAGATCAAGAGAAGTAATAGTGCCACTCTATTCTGCTTTGGTCAGGCCTCCCCTGGAATTCTGTGTCCAGTTCAGGGCACCGCAATTCACAACAACAACAACTTTTATTTATATCCTGTCTACTCCAATTAGGACCGAGGCGGCTTACAGTAAAACAGTCAAAAATTCAAAAAGGAGGTTGAGAAACTGTCCAAAGGAGGGCAACTAAAATGGTGAAGGGTCTTGGAAACCATGTCTTATGAGGAAAGACTTAGGGAGCTGGGGATGTTTAGCATGGAGAAGAGAAGGTTAAGGGGTGATATGATAGCCCTATTTAAATACTTGAAGGGATGTCACATTGAGGAGGGAGCAAACTTGTTTTCTGCTGCTCCAGAGAACAGGACCCAGAACAAGAGACAGGAAAAGAGATTCCAGCTCAACATTAGGAGGAATATCCTGACAGTAAATAAGAGCTGTTCGACAGTGGATCGCACTTCCGTCATGGATTCTCCTTCTTTGGAGGTCTTTAAACAGAGGCTAGATGACCATCTGTCGGGGATGCTTTGATTGGGAGTTCCTGCATGGCAGAAGGGGGTTGGACTGGATGGCCCTTGTGGTTGCTTCTAACTCTACAGTTCCATGATTCTGTGATTCCACCGCTCTGCTCCGGTCCTGAAATTCCACGCCTATACTCTACTGTTGTGCGAGTTGCATACTCTAAACATTTCTATCCAATGTTAAGTCCTTGTTGCAACCCTTAAAAATGAAGGAGAGTGGAGCAGATGTGGGGGAAGCATCACACAAGAAATCTTGCTTGAGAAAAAGGTTGTGATCCTGGTGGTTGGCACAGATGTAGAGAGAGGTCCCAGTTTAGGCAGCTGCAAAATGCCCAGAGTAAAATGGATGGGAGTCATCTGGGGGCAGTGCTAGCATAGAGATTCTTGTCTGTCCAGAGAGAAAGCTGCTCTGCTTTTTTCTGAAATGGTGTTTTTTTCTCCCTCCTCAAGATTTTTTTTCTTTTTGCAAAAATTCCAAATTTAAATAAGTCTTGCATTTCTTGGCTGTTTTCTTGGTGCATTGAAGCACCCCTTTTCACCAAGGACAAGAAAAATTGCAAGTATTATTTACACCTTTAATTCTACAAGGTGGATCCCACATCTTGGGATCTTCAGATTTTTAACCATACTGTACTTTATATTTCACAGAGCCACCAGGTGGTACTGT
The DNA here is from genome assembly GCA_034509955.1 of Urosaurus nigricauda. NCBI lineage: Eukaryota > Metazoa > Chordata > Lepidosauria > Squamata > Phrynosomatidae > Urosaurus > Urosaurus nigricauda. The sequence goes on from JAOEGL010000003.1 coordinate 1,565,511, forward strand.
GGTTTCATTTTCCCAATTCCTTTCTGGATTCCAATACAAGATACATCCAGAAAGCTTTTCTCATTTGCCTCTTTCTACAACACAGATGCCCAAATTTAAGATAAGTACCTGGTGTGTTTGAAGAGCTGTGCGTTATGGTCCCTATTAGTACTGGTTTCCTTCACTGGTAGATTGGGAGGAGGGTACACTCCTCTCTTGGTTTTGGCCAGTTCTTTTTGCATGATCCTCATTGCAAATGCAAGGGACAAAAAAACTTTTTGGTTCAGTTTTAAAGGAGGAAAACTATTGATTTTTCTTCCGTACCGTTCTATTATTTTTGTGCCTGACTGAGTGTCTTTTTTGCGTCAAGGTTTAAATAATGTTATGTTTTGCATTTACAGATTAAAAGTGGGGAGGGTGGGGAGAGATTTGTAAGGAACATATTTTTACACCATTCTTCATCAAAATCAGTTCCAAGGTGGCTTACAGGCTACACTGAGGCCCACATCCCAGTCCTTGCCCTTCAAGAAATAACACCTTCCATATGTCTGAGGACATCATAGGCCCTCGAGCATTTCACAGATGAAAACCGGGACATATGTGACCAAGTAATGTCACAGTATGGTCAAGATAGGAAAAGTTACAAATAAGGAAGAACAGCTGCAGCAGTTTGCTTTTGCCTGAGCATACTGGGAAGGGCAGGATTTAGTCCTCTCTTGTTTTCTTCCAGCTCAGTTTATTGAATTCAAATTACTTTTGCACTTTGAAGTTTGCAGACATTGAGATCAGCTGAGGAGAAAGGAGAAAGTGGGAGGAAGACGGAGAAACTGGGACATTGTAAAGGCAGCTGAGAAAGTGGGATGACAGAGGGATTAATCGGGGTTTTCCTACAAATCAGGACATTCAATATTAATGGGGACTGTCCCTGCCAAACTGGGACAGTTGGAGGGTATGATATAAGAGTGGTGAAGCTGCTGTATTTGAGTTGCATGCCACAGATCTCTGCGTGTGGAGTTATGTGCTTCCCTTTATTGAATGTCATACTACACAGCTAAATGCACAGTGGGACACAGTCTGAGCAAGGAAAGAGGGATATGCTTAAGATGAGTGCTTGCATGAGTAACAGCAGCACACAAGCAACTCTCCTTTTGCCATACACATCAAATAAAAAAGATCCAATTGCTCCATAAGGATTATGGAGATTATCAGATGGGGGATCGGAGCGAAGCATATCTTCATCCCACCTGTGACAGCGATTGCGCGAACGACATTCACACTTGACACACTTGTTCTGTCATAAACCTGTCAGTGAAGTGCAATTGCATTAATGGATTCTTCCATTAATGCAAAATGATGGGCAAAGACGGGACCATTCCACCTCACTGATGGGACAATGAGGGGATCGGCACAATGTCATATGAAAGTCTTTTGTGCAATGGCTGTCATTTGCGCTTCCTGAATGGGACAATGTCCAGATTAGCATAATGTCACTCGAAAGTCCTTTCTGCGATTGTGTGGGAAGGACAGGACACGGACTGGATAATCCCTGACCAGTATTTTACACCTGATCATCTAGCAATAGCAAACAATAACCAGTACATTTCTATACCACTTCTCAGTGCACTTAACCACTCCCCAAGCAGTTTCCAATTTGTAAGCCAATTGCCCTCATCAAGCTGGGACTCATTTTAGTGACCTCCGGGGGAAGGATGCCAGGCTGAGTTGACCCTGGTGCCCTGCCTGGGATCAAACTCACAACCTTGTGGCTGTGAATGGCTGCAGTAATGACATATAGCCACTGTGCCACCTGGACTCCTCCTCCTGACATCTTCTTCCCTGGTGAGCAGGGATGAGAGGAGTATGCATGATTTTACATCAGGATACCTTACAAAATCAGGCTGAATCTTGGCCCGCAGGCTACTTGCCAGTTGATTGTCTCAGCTACAAGATAGGAGGGGTGCCATAACCAGAGATATGAATGTGTGGGTCTAACCATTCCAAGTGCTGGTTATGACCTGTGAAAGTACCAAGAGGGTCATGCTGTGAGTGGTCTCATCTGGGGCCTTTGCTGGCATCAACAGCCCCTGATCCAGAGATTGTGCCTTGACCTTCTTGGGTTTGGGTTTGCCACTTACGTCCCCCATATACCCTCCTGTCTCTCCAACACTTGGGGGATCCTGACAGAACCATTGGCTTAATTGCAGCTTTATTGCATTATTACACAAACCAGGCAGGCAAAGGAAAAGATGCATTCTTTTTTTTCTCTCCCTCTCCATGACTACCAGCTTGGTAGATGAAGGGAACGCTGTGGATATTGCATACCTTTATTTCAGTAAGGCCTTTGAGACAGTTCCAAAATGTGGGCTAGCTAACTTCAATGGATTTGTAAATGGCTGACCAGCCGAACCCAAAGGGTGCTCAGCAATGGCTCCTCTTCTTCTTCTTGGAGAGGAGTGTCCAGTGGGGTGTCCAGGGGGGTTCTGCCCTGGGCCCAGTTTGCTATTCAACATCTTTATTAATGACTTGGATGACAGTATTGGGGACATAGTTATCAAATTTGCAGACGACACCAAATTAGGAGGAGTAGCTAATACTCCAGAAGACAGGATCAAAATTCAAAACGACCTGAATAGATCAGAAAGCTGGGCCAAAACTAACAAAGTGAATTTCAACACAGAGAAATGTAAGGTACCTCACTTAGAGCAAATAAATAAATAAAAATAAAATGAAATGCTTAGATATAGGATGGGGAACACCTGGCTTAAGGAGACTACATGTGAAAGGGATCTAGGAGTCCTAGTAAACCACAAGTTGAACATGAGTCAACAGTGCAATGTGGCAGCTAAAAAGGCCAATGTGACTTTAGGCTGCATCAATAGAAGTATAGTGTCTAGATCAACGGAAGTAATAGTGCCACTCTATTCTGCTTTGGTCAGGTCCCATCTGGAATAATCCTGTGTCCAATTCTGGGCAACAAATTTCAAGAAGGATGTTGAGAAATTGGAGTGTGTCCAGAGGAGGGTGGCTAAAATGATGAAGAGCCTGGAAAACATGCCTTATGAGGAAAGACTTAGGGAGCTGGGTATGTTTAACCTGGAGATGAGGAGGTTAAGGAGTGATATGATAGCCCTCTTTAAATATTTGAAGGTGTATCACATTGAGGAAGTAGCAAGCTTGTTTCCTGTTGCTCCAGAGAACAGGACTCAGAGCAATGGATGGAAACTACAGGAAATGAGATTCCACCTTAATACAGTGGTCCCCCGGGTTACGAAAGTAATCCGTTCCGGGATTACCTTCGTAACCCGGAAGCTTTCGTTTCCCGGAGGACCGCTATATTCAATGGACCGCGCGGCCGATTTAAAGGGGCCGCGCGGTTTTTTTTTCGTATCCCGGGGGATCTTTCGGATCCCGGGGGATACAGTAGCGGTCCCGCTGCTTTCGGATCCCGGAGTTTTCGCAACCCGGGGGATTCGTAAGGCGGGGGACCACTGTATTAGCAGGAACTTCCTGATGATAAGAGCTGTTCGACAGTGGAACACACTCCTTCAATAGAGAGTGATGTACTCTTCTTTTCTGGAGGTCTTTAAACAGAGGCTGGATGATCATCTGTCTGGGATGCTTGGATTATGAGTTCCTGCATGGCAGAATGGGGTTGGACTGGATGGCCCTTTGGGACTCTTCCAACTCTTGGATTCTGTGGTTCTATGGCTCGTTCTTGTGGAGGAGTGTTGTAAAAGTGTTGTTTTTGCCAAATGGATTATTTCATCTTGACAAATGGGACACTTTTACGACACTTTTACAACACTCTCCCACAGTTTTACAACGAGAGGAGGGGGACAAAACACACGTCTTTTTGGTTGCCTGTTGGGTTTGTTTAACAATGCGCAGCTAAACGTACAATGGGATGCAGTCTGAGCAGGGAGAGAGGGATGAAAGAATAGCGGGCATGCTTAGTACATTTGCAGATGACACCAAATTAGTAGTAGTAGCAGTTAATAGCAGTATCTAAGGCTCCTGGTGAAGACCTTTTGCAACGAAATGCACCCAAGAAGCTAAGCAGAAAGTTGCTGCTGGAGTATAATGTGCAAAGGTCAGTTTAAAAGTGTATTGAGTCAGAGAGCAACATCCTAATGAGATGAAGGGCCCAGGGCTTTCATTACGTGGCTACAGTCCTTTGCTCTCCAGTGGCCATAGGAGTCTGGGAAGTGCTGATGGGGGGGGTGGCATTAAACGTTGCAAGTAAACAAAGAAATTGCCCTCCTTGGGGTCCCATTAAATGGACGGTGAACAAACTCCTCAACGGCCCCAGAGATGATGGTGGAGTGGGGGACTTTATATCCAGCCTCACCCCTGGCTAACAGGAAGGGAAAAACAGCCGCAGGAGAGTTAAATGTCCTCCATGGCCTTTGCTGCTTGTTGTTGTTTTGTGTCTGCTAGTTGTTTCCAGCTTCTGGTGACCCCACGGCAAACTTATCCTGAGGTTTTTTTTGGCATGATTTGTTCAGAGGAGGTTTGCCGTTGTCTTCCCCTGACTCTGAGAGAGCATGACTTGTCCAAGATTGCCCAGTGGGTCTCCATGGTGGAGCAGGGATTTGAACCCTGGTCTCCAAATTTATCGTCCAACAATCAAACCACGGGTTCTCAATAATACTCATAAGAGTTAAGAAAGACAAGCACTTTCTTGATGCAGTGGGGTCCCACAGGGCTCTGTCCTGGGCCCAGTGCTATTCAACATCTTTATTAACGATTTGGATGACAGAATTGGGGGCATACTTATCAAATTTGCAGATGACACTAAACTGGGAGGAGTAGCTAATACCCCAGAGGACAGGATCAAAATTCAAAATGACCTGAATAGACTAGAAAGCTGGGCCAGTGCTAACAAAATGAAATTCAATGCAGAGAAATGTAAGGTTCTGCACCTAGGGCGGAAAAATGAAATGCACAGATATAGGATGGGGGACACCTGGCTGAATGAGACCACATGTGAAAGGGATCTAGGAGTCCAAGTAGACCATAAGCTGAACATGAGTCAACAGTGTGATGCGGCAGCTAAAAAAGCCAATGCAATTTTAGGCTGCATCAATAGAAGTATAGTTTCTAGATCAAGGGAAGTTATAGTGCCACTCTATTCTGCTTTGGTCAGGCCCCACCTGGAATACTGTGTCCAGTTCTGGGCACCACAATTCAAAAAGGATGTGGAGAAACTGGAGCATGTCCAAAGGAGGGCAACTAAGATGGTGAAGGGTCTGGAAACCTTGCCCTATGAAGAACGCCTTAGGGAGCTGGGGATGTTTATCCTGGAGAAGAGAAGGTTAAGAGGTGATATGATAGCCCTGTTTAAATATTTGAAGGGATGTCATATTGAGGAGGGAGCAAGCTTGTTTTCTGCTGCTGCAGAGACTAGAACGCGGAACAATGGATGCAAACTGCAGGAAAAGAGATTCCACCTCAACATTAGGAGGAACTTCCTGACAGTAAGGGCTGTTCGACAGTGGAACACACTGCCTCGGAGTGTAGTGGAGTCTCCTTCCTTAGGGGTCTTTAAGCAGAGGCTGGATGGCCATCTGTCAGGGAGGCTTTGACTTGGAGTTCCTGCATGGCAGGGGGTTGGACTGGATGGCCCTTGTGGTCTCTTCCAACTCTATGATTCTATGATTCTATGATTCTATGCAAGAAGTTGTCTTTGTACTTCTCTCCAGCTCTTCCTAAACCTGGCATAGTCTTCTCAGCAACTTCTTTGAAGGGGCTGGAAGGAAAAGAAAATAGCCTTTCCCCAAACACCTGCAAACCTCTATTTATCCCAAACTGCAAATCCCAGGATTCTGTAGGATGGAGCCATGGCAGTCAAAGTGGTGTCAAACTGCATTATTTCTACAGTGTAGATGCTCCCTCAGAGAATTACGTGATGGTTGTGCATGAGTGGATTGCAACCCTGAGCAATTGAATGTGCACACAAATGTGACATGTGTGATTGTAGTGGTTTGAGCGTTGGACTATGGCTGATTCCCTCCTGGAGTATGAATCCCACTGGGTGACCTTGGGCAGGTCCCACTGTCTCAGCCCCAGAAGATGGCAATGGCAAACCCCTCTGAGCAAATCTTGCCAAGAAAAACCTGTAATAGAATTCTCACTTTAGAGTCGCCATAAGTCGGAAACGACCTGAAGGCACACAACAACAACAAATGCACAATACAATCTACATGTTCCAAAGGGCACCACATTTAGAATGGCATTGCATGCACATGGGCAGCCTTCAACTGATCACAGGCGTCTACCTTGGACACCAATTTCCGGCTGCTTCTGTAAGGAAACTTGAAAAGCAGAAAAGAAGCTCCCTTGGTCTCCTACACAATGTCTCTGCAGATATTGAAAGGTAGCCATCATTTCACCTTTCAGTCTTCTGTTCTCCTGTCAAAACGTAATATAATAATATTTATTTCTAACCTGCCCCTCTGAGGGAGCAATCGGGGTGGCGTACAGCATTTAAAAACATATACAGGTTAAAATATTACTATCTATACAACACATACCCACCTCCCACCCCTTAAAACAGGATTAAACTATCACAATTAAAACAAGTCAAATCTAAAAACAGTGCATCATCTCGAGGTCCAAGGTGGGCAGCCAGGTATCCATTGGGAGAGGGAAGGAGCTAGGAGTCGTCAGGCGACGGGGGATTAATTACTCTCTGGAAAGGCCTGGTGGAAGAAATGCGTCTTGGTTGCTTTTTTGAAGCTATCCAAGGTTGTTTATAAGACGCATCTCATCCAGCAGGTCATAGAATCATAGAGTTGGAAGAGACCACAAGGGCCATCTAGTCCAACCCCCTGCCATGCAGGAACTCCAAATCAAAGCATCCCTGACAGATGGCCATCCAGCCTCTGCTTAAAGACCTTTAAGGAAGGAGACTCCACCACACTCGTCCATTCGTTCCACAGCCTGGGATCAATAACAGAAAAGGCCTTCTGGGAGGTCTGGGACAACTTAGTTTTTATAGGTTGAAGCAGATTCCTCCCAGAGGACCGAAGTGTAGGGGGGGGGGGGCTCATATGGGAGAAGGCGGTCTCTGAGATAAGTTGGACCCAAGCCATGTAGGGCTTTAATGGCTTTTAAATTTGAATAATATGCTTTGAATCTATTTAAATTATTTTTCTTTACTGTTTTAAATCAATTAAATTGATTTTAGTGTGTGCTTTAGACTTAGGACAAGGTACAAATGTTTAAATAAGGCAGGAAGATTAATAAACAGACAAACTGGACACTGGAAGCCCTGGTGGCACAGTGGTTAAATGCCCTGTATTGCACAGCCACTCACTCACAAAGCACAAGGTGGTGAATTTGATACCAGCCCAGGGGCTCAGGGTTGATTCAGTCTGGCATCCTTCTTCTGTAGGTTGCTGAAATACCTTGCAGCTTGTTGGGGATGATTGGGTTACACACGTTGTAAACTGCAAAGGGAGTGCTTAAGAGCAATAATAAGTGGTATAGAAATGTATTTGCTATTGCTATTGCTATTGCCAAGTCCTACATGGGAAAGGGAACCATTTGCCTCTCACGTGTCCACCTTCGCTAAGAAACATTTGTGGTTGGTAGGGAACCATCTCGACAACAGACAAAACTGTTTATTCTTCACAGCCGTGGATGAAAAGCAAGGGGTGACCTCCCTGTCTTTGGCTGCCCGTTCCGTGGCCAATGGGCATCTTTGTGTCAATTCCTGGCAGAGTCCAAAGCCCTGAGCCAGTGGCAGCAGATGGCCTCCATGCATACTTCCATGCATAGTGGATCTGCTCCAGGTTCTTTCAAGATGACAGCGCTTTGGATAGCTCTGTTGACATTTGGTTGGAAACTCAGAGGAGAGTGGTGGACTCTTCCGACTTGAAAGCCAACAGCCCCCTCTGGAAATGGCAGTGGGCACTTTCAGCCAGAGGATGGAAGAAAGCCGCTGCTGCTATGAGACCCAGATCCTGCTGGTGTGTCCGTGGCTGTGTTGTGTCTGTCTTCTGTCTCCACCAAATCTTCTGAGTTCTCCTCCAATGCCACCTTCTCCAGCAGTGTCTTCTCGGGTGGCTCCTCGTTATGTTCTGAACCAATTCCAGCTGCTTGTTCTTGAACAGGATGATCCTCCTCTGTACCTTGTGGGGAGGAGCAGAAAGAGGACATGGCCTGTTCTTCAGATGGTGGGTAGACCTTTGCCATGTCAAATGAGGGAGATGCCTCATTCCTCTGGTCCAAATCCAGTGCCACGGAAGGACTTTCTGGTTCACCTGGCAGACTGGGACTCCTCTCTTCAGCTGCCTCATTTCGCTTGCTGCTGCTCTTCCCGGTTCTTGGAGGAGCAGCGTCCAAGCGAGGAGCCCAGGGATCTGGCAGAGGGGACCTGTTTTCCATGCAGGGGGGCAAACTGCGTCCCCTCAAATCCAGGCTGCCCCCCTCCAGTGGGGCAAAGAGCCTCCCCTCATGCTGCTCCTGCACGATGTGCCAAATGGGCTCCTCAACTTCCGTGTACAGGTGGTGCAAGAGGTTGTAACCCCCTGGGAGGCTCTCCAGGTTTTTCAGGGTTCTGTCGCAGTGCCGGTCCATTTCCTGCCTGACCTCTGGGCTCCGGATGTACTTAACCATCTGGCTGACCACCTGTGGGTTGCTCAGTAGGTGCCCAATCTGCACGTTCCTTTGGGCCAGTTGCTGCAAGGAAGTGCTGGTCATTATTGAGTACCTCAGCATCCTCTCCTCCAGCTCCTCTTGGGTCCCTGGGCTGGAAAGGACCTTGCAGATGTCCATGATCAGCTGGTGGAAGGAACATATCTCGTCTAGCAAGTCTCCAGCCAGGGTCATGTCTGCCTCAGGATCTACAACACTCAGGTATGGGAGCTTCTTATAGATAACCATCAGCTTGGTGAGGCCACTGGGACTCATCAGCCGACTGAATTGCGGGGTGTCCTGGGCAAACTGTTGGATCTCTGGAGTCTCTGACAAAAAGTGGGCCATCTCCTTGGTGTTGGCCAGCATGTCCCAGGCCCTAGTGGTCCCCAGAGCCTGGGCAATTTCCTTTGCACTCATCACCTCCTCTTCCCCAACACTGGGCTTCAAGGCACTCAAGGCGATGAGACTGGCAACTGCCAGGATGAAGGCAATGGCGAGAGGTCCACAGTTGCCACTGGAGATGATGCCCTGGACTGTGGGACTCTGAACCACGTCATGCATGAGTTCAGGGTATGCCTGGAAATGCTGAGGCAGCTCAGCCAGGACTTCTAATAAGGCAGACAGATCTTTCCTGGCGCTTTCCAGGATTTCTGGCATGTTGGAGATACTGGGAGGAGGGGAGTGGATGCCGGATGGAGCAGGGGCACTGCAGCTTGGCTCCACCGAATGGTCAGGCAGGGCATTAGGGTTGGAAGTCTCTGGCTTTCTCACCACCAGGTGAATGGTGAATCCATTTTGGACGTTGTGCTGGCGGAGAGTCTCTTGGTTTCTCAGGATTTTACCTGCAAATATCATCAGCATGTGATCCTTGTTAGCCATGAAGTGGGGGGCAGCCTGTTCCTTCAGCTGCTCCACAGTGGCCTCCTCTGCCACCTGGAAGTCCTGTGTGTCTGTGGCACTCCTCACAACCACTGTGATGAGCCTGGGTTCATTGGGGGCAACTTCTGAACTGGTTCCTGGGTCATTGTGGCCTTTGCTCATGGCTAGAGCAACGTCACCGGCCCATTTGTGGCCTGGAAGGGACCCATGAACCCCACTGACCTTACAGGGGCATCAGGGTGTCGCTTCCTCTGCCTTGCAGCAGCCGGGGACAAAACCATGGCCAGCAGGCAAATGGCTGGCTGGTAGCCCCCCACCCACCCAGCTGCCTACCACTGCAGCCCTTCCTTTTGCCCCCAACAATGTGCTGGGGTCCCCACAGTGGCTTCCCACATCCACTATGGCATCATGGCCATGACATCACAGTCCAGCAGTGACAGAGCTGGTGGTGGTGGTGATGGGGGAGACTGTAAGGCAGGAGTGGGCAACTGTGGGGGACCAATGGGTCATGCTAGCCCTTTGGGTAAGCTGCCAGTTCAGGACCATCCCAGGCCCTTAGGTTTTCAGGCCAAAACCACTGAGACTGCTGCCATACTGCAGAATTAATGCAGTGTGACACCGCTTTATCTGCCATGGTTCCATCCACTGAAATCCTGAGATTTGTAGAATCATAGAGCAGAAGAGAACCCAAGGGCCATCCAGTCCAACCCATGCAGGGACTCTCAATCAAAGCATCCCTGACAGATGGCCATCTAGCCTCTGTTTAAACACCTCTAAAGAAGGAGACTCCGTCATCCTCCATTGAGGGACTGCGTTCCACTGTCAAACAGCTTTTACTGTCAGGACATTCCTCCTAATGTTGAGCTGGAATCTCTTTTCCTGGAGTTTGCATCCATTGTTCCATATCCAATTCTCTGTAGCAACAGAAAACAAGCTAGCTCTATCCTCAATGTGACATCCCTTCAAAAACTTAAACAGGGCTCTCATATCACCTCTTAACCCTCTCTTCTCCAGGCTAAACATCCCCAGCTCCCTAAGGCGTTCTTCATAGGGCAAGGTTTCCAGACCCTTCACCATCTTAGTTGCTCTCCTTTGGACCCGCTCCAGTTTCTCCACATCCTTTTTGAATTGTGGTGCCCAGAACTGGACACATCTTATTCCAAGTGAGGCCTGACCAAGGCAGAATAGAGTGGCACTATTACTTCTCTTGATCTCAATCTCCTTTTTGAATTGTGATGTCCAGAACTGGGCAGAATATTCCAAGTGGGGCCTGACCAACGCAGAACAGAGTGGCCTTATTACTTCCCTTGACCTAGACATTATACTTTTATTGATGCAGCCTAAAATCTCATTGGCCTTTTAAGGTGCTGCATCACACTGTTGTGGTCTTGTGGTCTACTAGGACTCCTAGATCCCTTTCACACGTCTAAGTTTCCTTAAACCAAGTGTCTCCCATCCTATATCTATGCATTTTTTTTTCTATGAAAAAAGTTTGTTGCGGCATCAGGTTTCTCTTACAGAGAAGACTAAATATTTTGCAAAACTACAAATACCACAGTTCCATAGCATTGAGCCATGACAGTTAAAGTGGTGACAAACTGCATTAATTCTGCTGGCTACCTGTCTATTGATACGCCCTTGTTGTGGGGGAGAGGCTTACGTATCCTAATGGAGCTGTGAGCTATGCTGGCGGTGGCATAAACAGCCACCGGTAGGGCCTCCCATGCCAGGCAGGTCACAACCGAAGGGTCTCACCAAGAGCATCAAAGGGTAGGATGGGCTCTTTAGCCTTATGACAAGCATCCTAGGAGAAGGAAAACTCCAATCCCAAACCCGGGCAGATGGTGCTCGTCTAACTCCATATTGTAAACCATCTAAGAGAAGGAAACTCTAATCAAACCTACAACCTAAGGATCTCGCTGCCACCGTCCTTGCTTGCTTGGCGCCGGCAGACAAACCTTTGGTTTAAAGGGTGAGGCCAGTTCTGTGCACGCTGCACTTCACCAGAAAAATCAATTGAACAGGTTCGAAAGCCCATACAGAAGCAGCTCTGCAGCGCCTAACATCCTCCTTTGCAACAGCTGCAGAGCTGTTTGGGCTGGAAGTCAGCCTGAAGAAAACGGAAGTCCTCTACCAGCCTGCACCACAGGAAGAGCACTATCACCCCCACGTCACCATTGGCAAATCTGTACTTAAGTCCGTACAGGAGTTCACCTACCTGGGAAGTATCATCTCTTCAGATGCCAAGATAGACACAGGGATCGATCACAGATTAGCAAAGGCATATAGTGCATTCGGAAGGCTTCACAAAAGAGTCTGGAGTAACAAACACCTGAGGCGAAGCACCAAAATCAGTGTGTACAGAGCCATTGTACTGTCCATTCTCCTGTATGGGTCTGAATCATGGGTCACCTATCGCCAACATCTACGACTCCTTGAACGCTTTCATCAGCGCTGTCTACGCACAATCCTAAACATACACTGGACTGACTATGTGACGAATGTTGCTGTCCTGGAGCAAGCAGAGATCACCAGCATTGAGGCCATACTATTGAAAACGCAGCTGCGCTGGGCAGGGCATGTTTCCAGGATGGAGAAATAGTACTCTATGTACTCTATGGTGAACTTGCCACAGGTCAGCATAAGAGGGGTGCCCCAAAGAAGAGATACAAGGACTTCCTGAAACAACATCTCAAGCTTGGCCAAATTGATCACCAACAATGGTCTGCCATGGTCTCACATCGGGAGGCATGGAAACGCACTATCCACAATGCTGCAGCCTCATTCAAGAACTCATGCCGAACGAGTCTCGAAGAGAAACGACAATGCAGAAAGAACCACAACTTGGAAACATCATCCAAAGAGACTTTCTGCTGTGCTTTCTGTAACCGGACTTTTTATCTCAAATCGGCCTTTTTAGTCATCAATGCGCTTGTAGAAAGCGTGAAATCATGAGTCCTTCCTGAATCTTTGTTAGCGAAGAAAAGCCAGAGAGAGATGCAGCCTGAAACTTAGAAATGGCTCCTTGGTGGTGCCATTAATCATTTTCCATTAAATACCAACTACAGTTGCTCCTAGCTGGTCACGCAAACATGTACGTAAAGCACACAGAGAATAAAATACTTTCCAATTTGGAAATTAAAGCAGACAGCTGATTTGAAGAAGTTCAGGAAAATACAGGGGCCCTCTGTATCTGCTGAGGTTTGGTTCCAGGATGCCCTGTCTATACCAAAATCTGTGGATGCTCAAGTATGCCACAGTGAAATGGTATCCCTTGTATAAATTGGCAAAATTAAGGTTTGCTTTTTGAAATTTTAAAAAAAAAAATGTTTTCAAACCATGAATGGCTGAATCCATAGGTGCAGACTCTGTAGATACAGAGGGCTGATTGAATTGGGCAGAATCTCATGGCTAGAGATGCAAAAAGAAAAAGACACCCAGAAAGGCTGGGAATTCTTGAAGAAAGAACTCCTAAAAGCAGAATCACAAACAATCCCATGGATGATGAAAAATAGGAAGTGTCTGAAAAAGCCAAAATGGCTGCACAGTGAACTTGAGGAGGAAGTAGAAAGGGAATGCTGTGGATATAGTATATCCTGATTTCAGTAAGGCCTTTGACAAGGTTCCCCATGACATTCTTGCAAACAAGCTTGTCAAATGTGGGCTAGACAAGGTAACTGTTACATGGATTTGCAGTTGGTTGACCAGCTGAACCCAAAGGGTGCTCAGCAATGGCTCCTCTTCTTCATCCTGGAGGGGTCCCACAGGGCTCTGTCCTGGGCCCAATGCTATTCAACATCTTTATCAATGACTTGGATGAAAGAATAAGAGACATAGTTTTTTGTGGGTTTTTCAGACTATGTGGGCATGTTTTAGAAGTGTTTGTTCCTAATGTTTCACCAGCATCTGTGACTTCAGAGATTCTCTGATGCTGGCGAAACATTAGGAACAAACTCTTCTAGAGCATGGCTACATAGCCTGAAAAAACTCACAAAAAACTATGGATGCCGGCCATGAAAGCCTTTGACTTCACAATAAGGGGCCTGCTTATCAAATTGGCAGATGACTTCAAATTAGGAGGAATAGCTAATAGCCCAGAGGACAGGATCAAAATTCAAAAGGACCTGAATAGACTAGAAAGCTGGGCCAAACTAACAAAATGAATTTCAACACAGAGAATGTACTCCTCTTAGGGAGAAAAAATGATATAGGATAGGAGACACTTGGCATGACAGCAGTACATTCAAAAGAAATCTAGGAGTCTTAGTGGAACACTGGCTGAACATGAGTGATACAGCAGCTAAAAAAGTCAATATGATTCCAGGTTGCATCAGTAAGGTTATAGTATCTAGATCAAGGGAAGTGATAGTACCACTTCCCTTGGTCAGGCCTCACTTGGACTAGTCTGGTTTCCAAACCTTTCACCATTTTAGTCACCCTCCCCTGGACAGGCTTCAGGTTGCCAATGTCTCTCCTGGAAGCTCTCTTGAAAGATGCCCATCCCACCTCTGTTTAAAGACCCCTTGTTTAAAGATTAAGAGTTCACCACCTCCAAGGCAGCCTGTTCCATTTTCAAACAGCTCTTCCAGTCAAAAGGTTCTCCATAATATTTGGGTGGAATCTCTTTCCTTGCAATTTGCAATTTGAACCCAGACTCTGGAATGGCAGAAAATGGGCTCCATCTTCTGCATGGTGGCAGCCCTTTCTGATTTTTGTAGGTGGTTTTATCCTGTCACTTCTCTCAGGTTTTTCTTCTCCAAGTTAGCAGAGTCTAGCTTGCTGAATATCCTTAAACTGCGGTGCTCTCACTTTGCAAAAAGTAACAACCTCCAAAGATGGAGAGTCCACCACTGTGCAAGGCAGTCCTTTCCACTGTCAAAAAGCTCTTGTAGTCAATATGTTCAGGTGGAATCTCTTTTCTTGTAACTCAAAACCATTACTTTGACTCTTTTCTCTTCAGCAGCAGAAAACAAGCTCATTCCATCTTCTACATGCCACTCTTTCAGATACTTAAAGATGGTTATCACGACAACTCTCAGTCTCCTTTTCTCTGAGCTAAACATCTCCACCTCTCCAAGGTGTTCCCCACAAGGCTTTGTTTCTAGACTTTTAATGATCCTGGTCACCTTTCTCTAGACACTTTCAAGCTTGTCAATAGCCTTCTGAATGGTGGTGCCCAGAACTGGACATGGGATTCCCCCAAGTGAGGTCTGACCACAGGAGAACAGAATGGGACTATAACACTCATCCCTCAACATTCGCTGGGGTCAGGGACACATTCCCCATGAATGTGGAAAAACTGCAAATATTGGATTGGAGGTCTCTCTTTCATGGGGTCACCATACGTCAAAGTTGACTTGACAGCAGCTAACAATAACAACAGAGCAAGCCAAGCCTAGAAGCCAAGAAGAGTAAACTGAGGCCATTGTATTTTGGCCATATCAGGAGAAGATACGAGTCACTAGAAAAGGCAATAATGCTTGATAAAGTAGGAATGCATTTAAAAAGAGGAAGATTGCATTGCAGGTCTGGCTTCTTCCATTTCTACCATTCTCTCTTTCTACAACCACCATCTTTGACCATCTCAAGGGATGTCTTGTCGAAGATAGAGCTAGCTTGTTTTCTGCCATTCCAGAGATTAGAACATGTGCCAACAGATTCAAATGGCGAGAAAAGAGATTCCTCCTTAATGTTAGGATAAAATCTTGACCGCAACAACTGTTTGAAAGTGGAATATGGACGGCCTCAAAGGGTGCTGTGATCTCCTTCTTTAGAGGTCTTTAAACAAGGGTTGGATGGGTGTCTCTCAGGAGAGCTTTAGCTGCAGGTTGGATTAAATGACCCTTGTGGTCTTTTCCAACAACATGGTTCTAGGTGGAGCTCACTAACCTCCACACTATCATACTTGATGCCGCACTGAAGGGGTGTATGTGTGTGATGGCGTGACTTCTATTCTTCTTTCCAGCCAGAAGAAAGGGAACATGAGCTGCATACCCTAACAGGCCAGTTCCTGATACCCAGAAGCAGTGGCCTGTCAGTTGGAGGATTCAGGTGTTGAAGAGACAGTCTGGAAAGGTCACCCCACCATTACCCAACCAATGGGCAACCAATGCAAACAGCCTCCCTCTTGTCTTGCCAACCTAGGACTAGTTTACACAATTAAAATACTCATTTCAGTTGCGCAGAATGTGAAATGGCCACATGCCATTTGGAGGAGTACATGTTTTTTTTGCAAGTTCCCCACTCCCAAACTCCCAAACACTTAAACTCTGAAGAAGAAACACACTTTGCAGTTTTTAACCAGAGTTACCTACAGAAATGCACATTATTGCACGTATGGCCATGTGTCTGCTTTGCATGGATGCAGATGGCTGCTCATTTTCATCAGAGAGAGGGTGAATAGATGCAAATTTGCGCTAGGACGTGAAGAAAATTACCAATTTGAAGCTGAAAGCTTTCATGGCCAGCATCTATAGTGTTTTGTGGATTTTTCAGGCTATGTGGCCATGTTCTAGAAGAGTTTATTCCTGGAGTTTCACCACCATCTGTGACTGGTATCATTTCCCCACTCCCTTTCCTAAAAGACTAAAGGTACCATCTTCAGAGATGCTGGTGAAACATCAGGAATAAACTTCTCTAGAACATGGCTACATACCCTGAAAAACCCATTAAAAACTACAATTACCAATTGATGCAAAAGTGCAAAAATCTGTAACAGTGTCATAATGCACTAAGGTGTAGACTAGCCCTAGTCTCCTTTTCCTCCCCACTTCCTAAAAGATCAGGAATACCTAGAAGGAATTAGGAACACCCCTCCATGATTTTGTTTTCCCCAAAGTGGGCTTATGGTGGGGGATTTATGGAGAGAGTGCCTCTTGGCTAAAGCAATAACACGACACAACCCTCCTCCTTTTCATGGCTTTCCATGCATCTCTTGGGAATGTTTTTCTTTTTAAATGCAGGGCATTCATGGGGTGGGGTGGGGTGGAGTGGTTGGATGTCTCTCCCATTTCTTTATAAGCAGAGCCTTTCTCCCTTCTAGGAGCCCCGGTGTGAGTCAAGGAGCTTTGAGGCCAGGGTAATATCCACCAAGCTGACTTTTTTAGTGTGTTGGTTGACCCTACAAGAGGCAAAGGTAATTTCTCTGTTGCTAGAATGCACGAGAGTTTGTTAGCTTTTCCACAGCTGCAGCGACATCTCCTTCTGCTTCCAGAAGAGCCTGCAGGTTCAATTCTTCGTTGGGGAAACCCATTGCCCTGAGCTGCTCCAGCTGGGCCTGGTAAGGGGAGGCCAGGGTCTGTTGTTCCATTTCTTCAACTTCTTCTGCCACCTCTTCCTGTCCTCCTTCTCCCTCTCTGGAGCCACTACTTTCCAACTCCAGGCTTTCATCAGCTGAGACCAGGCTTGCGGTGTCCGACGATGGGCTATCTCCCTCGTCAGAGTCCTCCATACTTTCTGGGTCGACGTCTGGGTCCACCAGGGCCAGGATAAAATCTGGTATTTCTCTCCTGAGGGCCAAGAGGCTCATTTGCAGCTGGAGGAGAGCTTGGAGGGCCCTAGGGTTGCTCAACAGTGCTCCAGCTTCCGATCTGGCCAGCTTGGGAGGGAGTGCCTGGGCCCAGTCTTGTGGTGGAGGAGCACCTTGGCTTGTGGGTGAGTTGCAATGGGCCAGGAAGGCCTGTATGGGCCCCTCATGGTGGGAGAGCGCGTTGGTCATGCTCTGCATGAACTCTGGATTGTCCGTGAGCTGTTGCACCATGTTCTGGATTCTCTCTGATTTGTTCAGGTTCAGCCGGACTCTGGTGTTTAGGGTGATATGGATGTAGCCAGGCTGCCTGGCCCCATCCCCAGCCACATTCACATCGCCGTTAAATCCGTTGTCCCCACTGCTATTCGACTGGGGGGCCCACGGGTTAGGCAGGGGTTCCCTGTTCTCTGTCCGGGGCAGGGGGCCAATGTTCCCAGAGGAGGGCTTGCTCTCTGAGGGGGAGAAGGCAGCATTCCCCTGGAACTGGGCTTGCACAGCGTTGAGCATGGGGGTCTCAATGTCATTGTAGAGCTGCTGCAGTGCGCTGTACCCGCCAGGGATGCTCTCCAGGTTGCTCAGGGCCCTGTCGTGGTTTCGGATGATCTCGTCCATCACCGCTGGGCTGGTGGCCACATCGATCATCTCTCGCAAGAACTCAGAGTTGTTGAGGATGTGGCTGATCTCGGGGTTCTGCTCGGCCAATTGCTGCATCTGTGGGACAGACATGATCATCTGCCGGACCTGTTCGGTGTCACCAAAGAGGTTCTGCACAAAGGGGTGTTGCATCACTTCACTGATCAGCTCCTGCCGGGCGGTTTCTTGCTCTGGAGTATCTCCCACCAGTTCTGTCACCTCCAAGGCGTTCAGGCTCAGGATGTTCATACCGGTGACCCCAAGGAGGAAGCCCAGGATCAAGGGGTTGCGGTTCAAGGCAGAGGCGTTCAGATTGAGACTCAAGATGTGGAGCAAGAGGTTCTCCATGGTCCTGGTGACAAGGTCTTGGCAGGAGGCCATCAGCTCATCTGGCTGGTGGTTCCACTCCAAGAGGTCCAGGCTGTGCTCCGAACTGCTCTCCTGGTTGTCTGAGGGTGCAGGGAGGAAGCTGTCGGACAGAGTGGTGGCACTCCCTGTGGGCACAGGGGGTCTCTTCTGTGACTTGATGAAGAGATGGACTTTGGACCCATTGCCAATCTTATGCTGAGCCAGCGTGTCCTGGTCTTTGAGGATCACGCCAGCAAAGATCAGTGAGAGCTGCTCGGTGGGCGTCTTGAATCGCTCAGAGATGAGCTTCTTGAACTCCTGGATGCGCATGCCCTCAGCCACCTCAAAGTGCTCCTTCCGCTTGAGGGTCTTGACGGTCACCTTGATCACCCGGGAGCTGGGGATGGCAGCCCCGGGACCCTTTTTCCTTTCAGACATGGCTGGCCGGAGCTGGCCTATTGTGGCCAGAGAGGTGGTGGTAGTGATGATGATGATGACGGACGTGAGAAGAAGAGCAGAGATTCAGGGAAGAGGAGAAGGAGGAGGAAAGCAGGAGGTCTCTTTCCAGTGTGGCGGTGCTTGTGAGGTGGGAAGGGGCCAGTGGTCTGCTGCCCCCCTGCGTCTCAACACTCGCCAAGGCCAGAGCGCACATACCAGCGAGATGTTGCCCTTCTCTTCCGCTTGCTCACAGCCTGGTCGGTTCCTTCATTTTCCTCTTCTCTCCCTCGCCAGCCCACCCCGGTCACTTCCTCTCTGTGAACCTGGCTGGACTGTGACCTCACCGCTGACCTCACAGAGAAATGGCCAGGGCAGTGTTGGGAGTGGGGGGCAGCAGCAGGACCTCCATTGCAAGTTTGGCCATCTGCTCCTCCATCCATCCAGCCAAGCCCATCCACGCTCCAGGAGGGTCTCAACCAGCTGTAAGTCTTGAGATTTGTTGCTGTTGAGTCCACATTTGGAATGATTATTTGCACAATGCTTGCTCAAGAAGCTGCAATAAAAACAGCCATGTTGACGGAGGGAAAAAAAACCCCTCTCAATTGTATGCAAAGGGATTTTGTACAGGGAGACCCAATGAGGACAGGGCACCCCACAATGGAGGGCATTCACAAAAAATGCAGGACATTACCCTCCCAAAGCAGAAGCTTCAAACACTCAGAAATTCATTTCATTGTGGGTTATTTACAGCTATATTATATACAGTAACCCCTCCTAACTCGTGGATCTGAGATCCACGGCCTTGAATATCCATGGAGGGGTGACCCGTGCTAGACCAAGTCTATGAAACTTTATGCTACAAGAGGAGTCCTGGTGGTGCAGTGGTTAAATGCCAATATTGCAGCCACAAGGTTATGAGTTCGATTCCACAGGGCTCCAAGGTTGACTCAGTCTTCCATCCTTTCATAGGTCAGTAAAATGAGCCCCCAGTTTGCTTAAAGACTGTAAACCAGTTACAGAATGCTGAGTTCACTGATAGGCGGTATAGAAATGTACATGGTATTGCTATTGCTGTTGCTAACTTCTTTCACACAGTTAGTCTCAAAGGTGCTACACAATCCCTTTGCATACTGATATTCCAGACTAACATGGCTATGTATTTGTACCAATGTGATTTTAAAAGTTTCACTGCAGTTTTTGCTGTGTATGCAGTGGGACCTCGGTATCCTCTGGGGTTTGGATCCAGAACCCTCCATCAATGCCAAACTCCGTGGTTGCTCAAGTTGCATTAAATAGAATGCCACAGTAAAATGGTGCTCCTTATATAGGTTTGCTTTTTTAGGTGGGGGGGGGATATTTTCAAACCATGGATGGCTGAATCTGTGGATAAAGGCTGTGGATATGGAAGGCTAACTGCATTTTTCTGCCGTGCATTTCCCTGTAGTGTTATTCCAAATGCAAATTCAACAGCAACAAATCCGGACGAATAGACCTTGCTTAGATCTACTGTTAGCCCGCCTTCCTCATTTGCCCACATCATTGGACACTGACCAAGAAGCACCAGGAGCTTGTGGTCAGATCAAGTCTCCCTCTGTGTGGTGGTCTGTTCTCCATTTTCTGGGCTCCTCCTGCTCAAACTAGGGGCTGCTCCTGTCCCGAAGTCCTGTTATGGATGCTTCCTTGGTCAAAGGAAGGATTCCACCCAAGTGCCATCTCCCATCCCCAGATTGGTTCTTGTTGGAAACATACAGTGGGGGTCCTTGGTATCCGCTGGAATTTGGTTCCAGGACCCCCCATGGATACTAAAATCTGTGGATGCTTAAGTCCCATTAAATATAACAATGTAGTAAAATGGTGTTTGTTGTTGTTGGCCTCCAAGTCATTTTTTTCTGATGGCAACTCAAAGACGAACCTATCATAGGGTCATAGAATGATAGAGTTGGAAGAGACCATAAGGGCCATCCAGTCCAATCCCCTCCTGCCATGCAGGAACTCTCACTCAAAGCACTCCCGATAGATATCCAACCTCTGTTTAAAGACCTCCAAAGAAGGAGAATCCACCACAATCTCTGAGGGAGTGTCTTCCACTGTCAAACAGCTCTTACTGTCAGATAGTTCCTCCTAATTTTGAGGTGGAACCTCTTTTCCTGCAGCTTGCATCCATTATTCCTGGTCCTATTCTCTAAAGAAGCAGGAAACAAGCTTCCTCCATCCTTAATATGACACCCCTTCAGATACTTAAAGAGGTCTATCATATCATCTCTTAACCTCCTCTTCTCCCTCTCTCCTCATAGTACTTTATGATTTCCAAACTCTCCACCATTTTAGTCGCCCTGCTTTGGACACGCTCCAGTTTCTCAACATCCTTTTTTAAATTGTGGTGCCCAGAACTGGATGCAGTATTCCAAGTGGGGCTTGACCAAAGCAGAAGAGAGTGGAACTATCACTTCCCTTGATCTGGACACTATACTTCTATTGATGCAGCCTAGAATCATGGGGTCTTCCTCTTTTATGTCTCTCTTCCACTTTACCCAGAGTTATTATCATCTTGTCTAGTGAGTCATGTCATTCCCGCAATGTGTCCAAACTAAGATTGTCTTGTGTGCCATCAAGACATTTCTGATTTACGGCCATCCTAAAGCGACCATATCACAGTGTTCTTTGGCAAGGGGAACAAAATTGGTTCAGAGGGGGCTTGCCTTTTTCTTCTTCAGAGCCTGAGAGTGTAGCTCATCCTAGGTCATCCAGTGGGCTTCCATGATTGAGCAAGCATTTGAACCCTGACCTGCAAGTGTCCTATTCCAACATTCAAATCACAGCACCACATTGGGCCCCCTAACCATGACAGAATCATAGAATCATAGAGGTGGAAGAGACCCCAAGGGCCATCCAGTCCAACCCCATTCTGCCATGCAGGAATACACAATCAAAACACTTTCAACAGATGACCATCCAGCCACCCATTGCATCCCAGCTAAGAGACCTCTTGCACAGAAGGACCGTCCTAAGATTGTCCAAGAATGGTCACCCTCCTCTGGACCACTTTGGTCACCCTCTTTTGGACATGCTCCAGTATGTTCACATCCTTTTTAAACTATGGTGCCCAGAATTGGACACAGGATTATTCCAGGTGAGGCCTGACCAAAGCAGAATAGAGTGGCACTATTACTTCATTGATCTAGACACTATACTTGTATTGATGCAGCCTAGAATCATATTGGCCTTTTTAGCTTCTGCATAAGATCAGCTTTATCAGTGCTGGAAGATGCAGCAGGTGGTCTGTAGCAGAGAAATATTCCTGGTGATGGGATCCAGCATCCCCTCATAGTCAATGCTAGAATAGGGCCCCTAAACAGCTAATTCTACCAAAACTATTCCTGGCTGCCAATCCAAATCTCCATGGCTGCCTATGGGGAACTTCTGGGCTGGGGTGCACCCACCCACCCATATTAAGGCCAAGGAAAAATGGACTCTCAAGAGCTAAATAGTGCAGAAGCAAATAAAAAAAATCAAAATGAACAAGTGTGATCCATCTCCCCTCAGCACAGCTATGAGAACTGTGCAAACACAGGAAAATTCACCCGACAGCTGTTGATGTTTGGCCATAATACTAACAAGGATTCCAAAATCCATTTGCATGGTGTGAGAAGCCCAACATCCTAAACCTTGCACAGAGGGACATGTTATGGTAGCCCAAATGCTATGTAACACATTCATTAAAGTGTCGGATTGTAGATCATGCTGTGAGGTAGACAGTCTTGAGAAGACTGTTTAGGATGTTGAGAAGGAGGAACTTCCTGACAGTAAGGGCTGTTCGACAGTGGAACACACTCCCTTGAAGTGTAGTGGAGTCTCCATCCTTGGAGGTCTTTAAGCAGAGGCTGGATGGCCATCTGTCGGGGATGCTATGATTGGGAGTTCCTGCATGGCAGAATGGGGTTGGACTGGATGGCCCTTGTGGTCTCTTCCAACTCTATGATTCTATGATTCTATGATAGCTAGCTGCATTTAGATAGCCTTTGTTTAATTATTTTGGCTTCCAGGGAAACTTCTTTAACATGCCTCACCTTTCCCAAAAGCTAAGACTCACTTGGCTTCTCAGCTAGGCAGGCTCCATCTCATCACTTCCTGGAAAGTATTTCTCTGAATATAGTGACAACTTGCAATTTTGCAGGTATCAATAGGAATGAAGTCTTTTTAGATCCGTCTCTGCACCACACCAAATGTTCTGTGTGCTGTTTTATTGCTTTAATGTGTTGGGTTTTTTTACTGGTTTTAATATTTAAAATATTTAATTATTTTTAACCTTTGCACTCACTGTTTTACTTCTGTCTTTTTAAATTATTGTAAGCCTCCTTGAATCCCATTTTGGGAGAACTGCAGGATATAAACCCTTAATAAAATAAAATAAGGGCAGTTGCTTCCATGTGTTCAACCATTTGGATAATACAGTGGGGCCTTGCTATCCACAGGGATTCCCTTTTAAAATCCTGAAATAAAAGCAGTCAAGAGACCTGAGAAGGTAAACAGTAATACAGGTGGAATGGAGGTGCACCTATTCTGTATAAGTAATGCAGTTTGACACCACTTGAAGTATTTTAGCTCCTAAGGAATCCTGAGATTTGTCGTTTTCTCTGCCAAAGAGTGCTGGTGCTTCACAAAACTACAATCCGCAGAATTCTGTAGGATGGAACCATGGCAGTTAAAGTGTATTAAACTGAAGTGTAAATGCACCCTGGATGTGGTCGTGCTTGCAAATAAGGACACATGCACCCCTTAACACTAAAATGAGTACCCAGCTTGTTGGGGGTAATGGGCTTATACATTGTAAACCACTTAGGGGTCATTCCCACTGAGGTTTAAATCGGATCATATGGAGTTATGATCTGAATTAAACCTCTATAGTTCCCATTTTTCAGTATTAAGCGCTATAGAAATGTAGCTGCTATTGCTATAGTTCTATGGTTCTATAATCATTGGCTTCTATGATCTATGATCATGTAGGGAAAGCAGTGCTCTCTTGCCTGACTATGAGTTTGTGACAAGTAACAGCATCACTGCGACTTGTACATGGATTCCTTCCAAACTCTAGTGGGAACCAGCCTCCCCATCAGCCCTCCTAATGTTGCTTTCCTAGGTGGGGTGTCCTGAGGTTTTGCGTCCATCTGTCTTAGAGCTCTTGGTCAAATGCCCAGCCCAGAAAAAATGACCACCACCAACCAGAGAGACCAAGACAAAGGGAGTCCAAAGTGCAGTTGGCTTTTCTTTATCACACTGGAGTGGCCTTTTGAGTCCACCTGTTGCCAAGAGGAGACCACTCCTGCTTTGCCCTGAATGCTGGGACTCTCTCTTGTGCTTCACATCAGTTCAGCTGGGATGGAGCAGTTTGCCCATCATCCACATTCCCTCCCCCAGCCTCACAACATTTGGTGCGTGGAGAATTTTGGTGGGCTGGCAAGCTGACTCTTGGGAAGGAATGCCCAGGCAAGTGAGGTGGTGTTGCCCGGTGTCCTGTGGGCTATTCCATGATGACCGGCCCTTGGCATGGAGAGTCACTGGGCCAAGGGTTCCCCCCAGTGGAATAGCCCAGCCCCTTCAGCCGCAGCATGAACCAAGGGATGAGGACGGGGGCTTCGGCCAGGAGTGCCTGCAGGCCCTGTTCCATCTGGACCCAGGCTTGGATGGCCTTGGGGTTGGACATGGCGGCCGCCATCTCAGGGCTCTGCATCTGTTGGGAGAAGTGCATCATCTGCTGTTGGATGCGCTCTGGGTCTGCTGGCTGGGTCCCTTCTGAGGCCAGCAGAGCGTTCTGCATCAGGGAGAACATCACACGCTTCGTGTAGGCATTGCAGAGGTTCACAATCAGCATCGGGATCTCAGCAGCTTCTGGTGCCTGGATGCCCCCAGTGCTGAACATCCCAGTGCCAGAAGTGGGCGTGAGGTTGGGCACTGACAAGCTGTGCCCAAGAGGGCTGGCGAGGCTGTTGAAGATGTCATCGCTGCCGTTGGTGCAGAGGCTGGTGGTGCTCTGGGAGAAGGGAAGGCGGCTCAGGCGGTCTTGGGCATCCTCCATGGGGGGCTCTTGACCCCTCAACCCCGAGTGCTCCGGGCAGGAGTTCCTCACCAGGGTGGCGTAAGGGCTGGGTGCAGCAAAGACATCCGGGGCTGCACTCAAACCTGGTTCCTGGACATCGCTGTTGAGTTGCCTCAAGGGATTGTCTCCCCCAGGAATGTTACTCTGGAGGTTGGTCAAGGCCTGGTCGGGGTTCTTGAGGTCCTGCACCACCATTTCAGGGTTCTTGGCCATGTCCATGATTTCCCTCATTTTGTTCAGGATCACCCTCATGATGCCCATGTTGTTGAGGATGTGGCCAATGGCTGGCACCTTCTGGGCCAGCTGTTGGACCTCTGGATTGGCCAGGATCACCTGCCGGACCTTCTGGATGATCTTCTCCGAGGTGGGCACTAGTTTCCACTCTGACGCAGCACTGGAAGGGTTGGTTTCTGGGTGGCTCCATAGGCCCTGGGTGCTGGGGCTGAAAGCTGGAGAGGAGAGGCTTCTGTTGTCAGATGGGATCGTGGTGCAGTCAGAGGCCCTGGGCACATAGGAAGGTCGGGTGGAGTCCTCTGGGTCCCTCTTGAGGGACCGGATCACCAGATGGACCGTTGACCCATCGCTGACCCCACACTTACGGAGGGTGTCTTGGTCCTTCAGGATCCGCCCAAAGAAGACGAGGACCAGTTGGCTGATCTCACAGTTGAAATGCTTGGAGAGTTCCTCCTTGAACTGCTGGACAGTGCTGATCTCTGGGAGGACGAACTGGGCACTGCCCTTGGGGGACTTGGCTGTGATGCAGATGAAGCTGGGGTTGGAGGCGATGACCGCCGGGCAGGTCAGGGGGGCACCTTCCTGGCCTTTGTCCATAATCTCCATGACACACCGAGGAAGAGGAGGTAGAGGAGTGGGAGTTGGCGGGAAAGAAACAGGGGCAAGGGGCGTCTTCCTACTGTGGGTAGAGGGGAAGATGCCCAAGGAAGGCTCTTGGTTTCACGTCTGCAGGGTTATGGGGCCGTTTTTCTTACCGCTGTGGTCGAGGGACCCTTCTGGAAAGCAGGTGGCCACCCCATATACACTGGGATTGGTGGGAATGGACTCTTGCGAGGGGAACATGGGGGAGCCTCTTAGCCAGGGTCTTCCCCCTCTCCCCTCCCCTCCCCTCCCTCCCTCCCTCCTGAACCAAGGAGCAGTCCTTCATAGGTAAGAATGTGGGTGGGCAGGGAGTCTCACTGTGACATCACCAGTGATGCCACCCACATCACCACCACTACTACCACCACCAACAGCAGCCAAGTGCTTGGTGTCTGGGGAAAAAGACCACCCAAAGGGAGAGGTCTTGGCTGGGGGGAACTGTCAATCATGTGCCATCCCTGGTGGGTGGGATATTGGCTACGACTGTTGTCCGACACGGAGTGGGAGAGGTGCTCGTGGAGTCTATGCTAGCCGTTTTGACTTTTTCTCATCAAGAGATGTGTTGGGCAACAACTTCCATTGCCCTTCCCAAACTGGTCAGGCCTTACCTGGAATACTGTGTCCAATTCTGGGCCCCACAATTCAAAAAGGATGTGGACAAGTTGGAACATGTCTGGAGGAGGGCATTGGCGTCACTAGGGTTGGTGTACATAAAAGTTGGTGTACATAAAAGTAATCCTAAAAAGTGGCAGTTTCAAGCATTTTTATTTGTGTGGTTAATTTTCTTACAAGAGCAATATTCCAGAAAAATGTGTGCGGCTGATTTCATAAAAGTTTCCCCAATGTCTTTCCATAGTAAAATAATTTCTATTAGGAATGCAATAAGGTCTTTGCATAACAAACATCTCTGATGTTTGATTTAAAAAAAGAGACCAGCAACTGATCGTCCATAAAATGGGAACTGTGTGGTTAATTTTTGCTAATTTCAGAAAATACAAGGCCAAAATTATGCTGTATGTGGACATTGCCACCAGAATGGGAGGTACGTACCAACCTCTTTACCAGACTGAAATGAACATACCTTAGACCAGTGGTCTGCAGATTTCCTTACTATTGGCCATGCTGGCTGGGGCTTCTGGGAAGTGAAGTCCAAAACACATGGGGGACCAAATTTTGGTAAGCATTGCTTTAGATGTTCCCGGATATGATGCCATCTGTGAATTATTTTCAAACATTCCTCATGTTGGCAACATCACTAGGGAGTATCCCTATGTCTCAGATCTGGGCCCTGTAGCCACAGGGTCTGGGATATTTTGGTAACTCTACGGATGATCATGCATCAGTCCCAATGGATGGTTTGCAGTCAGCAGTCCTCAACACTGCAGTCCTCAGCCCCCAAAGGTAGATATATAGATCAAGGGAAGTCATAGTGCCACTCTATTCTGTTTTAGTCAGGCCTCACCTGGAATAATATTATGTCCATTTCTGGGCATCACAATTCAAAAAGGATGTTGAGAAACTGGAGGATGTCCAGAGGAGGACCACTAAATTGGCAAAGGATCTGGAAATCATGAGGAAAGACTTAGGGAGCTGGGTATGTTCAGCCTGGAGAAGAAAAGGTTAAGAGGTGATATGAGAGCCCTGTTTAAATATTTGAAGGGAGGTCATCTTGAATTTCAGCTGGGAGAAATGTAAGATAATGCACTTAGGTAGAAAAAAAAATGAAATGCATAGATATAGGATGGGGGATACCTGGCTTAAGGAGACATATGTGTGTGAAAGAGATCTAGGAATTCTAGTAGATCACAAGTTGAACATGAGTCAACAGTGTGATGCAGCAGCTAAAAAAGGACAATGTGATTCTAGGCTTACCGTACATAGTCAGCTATAAGTCGACCTCATGTATAAGTTGAGGGCAGGTTTTTGGCCAAAAATAGGGATTTAGATATGAGCCATGGATAAGATGAAGGTAAAACCTAGGCCCATGGCTTAGAGGGCCCACCATGAAGCCATACTGTAATGTCAGAGCAGTTGAGAAATAAGAAGAAACTGCTGGATGCTGAGAAAGTGCCTTTGCACTTTCATCTTGGACCTTCCTTATGAACTGTTCCTTGAACTGTCTGCATGGGTTTGATCTCCACAGTGGGTTGTTGCCTGTTGCCTTCTCATTTCTAAAGCTCTTGGACAAATAGGTGAGGAGTGCATTGACGTATTTATTTATTCAACTGTGAGGGAAATGCAGGGGTTTCATTATGGGATCACTCTGGGGATTCTAGGTTTTGGGACTCAGGACGGGTGGATGGACTGATGGACAAATGGAGAGACAGAAGAAAGATAAGACACATATATGCTCCAAGATGGTACGAGGGGGTATCCAAAAGTTTTAATGATCACCTTTTTAAAAAATTGACAGAAAGTTTGTTTTGATTTGTAGTTGTTAACTTATCTCTATGTAGTCACTATCTAGAGTTATACATTTTCCCCAGCGTATCTTGACCCTCCGAATTCCTGATATTGCAGAAGCCTGCAGATTGCGCATGACGAGGATTTTACACTTTAGTCCCTTCTGGCAGAGCCAGTCACCAAAATAAAGGACGCAATGAGCTGATTTTCTCAGCAATGTGCCCTTAGGATTCAAAGATGACACTGACAAAATTCCATCAATATACCGTAATAACTTCCGGGTGATCATTATTACTTTACGATACCCCCTCGTAAGGCACAATCTGCAGACTTCTACAATATCAGGTATTCGGAGGGTCAAGGTACTCTGGGGAAAATGCATACATCTAGATAGTGACTACATAGAGATAAGTTAACAACTACATATCAAAACAAACCCTGATCCTGAACATCATAATTCTGAATTTTCCTATGCAAAAGTGTTTACCTGCAAGAAGAGCTGGCTGAGATGTTTTATGTCTTTTTGCACCTCCGAATTAACTAAAATTAGCATCCCTCCTCCCCTTGTCCCATAAGGCCAAAGTCGCCTCTCATCCGACATTCTGTTCACAAAGTGGCCAACCAGTTTGCCCAGTTGGAAGCCCACCAGTAGAAGAGAAGTCCAAACAGCATCCTCTGTCTCTCACTGGACATACGACAGCAGGGGCACACTGTCTCCACTAGCACCAGTATGGTGGCTTGAATATTGGACTAGGACACTGGGAAACCGGGGTTCAAATCCCTGCTCAGCCATGGAAGCCCACTTGACCATGGACACGTCCCATTCTCTCAACCTCAGAGGAAAGCAAAGGCAAACCCCATCTGAAGAAAACCTCCCAAGAAAACCTCCCAAGAAAACCCAGGGTAACCATAGGTTGGAAGTGGCTTGAAGGCACACAACAACAACAACAAAGAACACACACACAGGTTGAAGTTGAAAGAGCAAGGCTCTCCAAGGGGTATGATCTCCCAGGAATTATCCATTGTAAGGTTGGTGCAGAGGAAGCTGACTCGGGTGATCCATCAAGCACAGTATTGTCCATTCTGGCCATCAGCAACCAAGGCTGTCCAGGCTTCCTTTCAGCTGTTGTTGTTTTGTGCAGCCAAGTCAGTCCATAGGGTTGCCTTGGCAAGATGTCTTTGGACTTGATTTGCCACCATTGCCTTCCTCTGAGGTTGAGAGAGGGGGGTTTGGCCAAGGTCACTCACTGGGTTTTCAGGGTTGAGCAGAGACCCTAACTAACTAATTAACTTGCCTTCAACAAGGTTCCCTCATGATATCCTTGCAAACAAGCTAGTAAAATGCAAGCTAGACAATGCAACTGTTAGGAAGATTTGCAATTGCTTGACCGGCCGAACCCAACGGGTCAATGGCTTCTCTTCTTCATCCCAGAATCATAGAGTTGGAAGAGACCACAAGGGCCATCCAGTCCATCCTGGAGAGAAGTGACCATTGGGGTGCCACAGGGCTATCCAACATCTTTATCAATGACTGGGATGACAGAATTGGGGGCATACTTATAGCATTTACAGATTACACAAAACTAGGAGGAGTTGCTAATACCCCAGAGGACAGGAGCAAAATTCAAAATGACCTAAACAGACTAGAATGGGCCAAAGCTGCTGCTGCTGCTGCTGCTGCTATCATCATCATCATCATCATCATCATCATCATCTTTATTTATAAAGTGCCATAATAGTGTAAGGTCCTGCACTTAGGGAGGAATGAAATGCATAGATATAGGATGAGGGACACCTGGCTTAAGGAGACTTATACATGTGAAAGCGATCTAGGCGGCTCAACAGATGGACAGCTCCGTGCCACCCGTCTCTGCCCAGAGTCACTGCTGCAGCAGCCGCACACTGTAGCACCGACATGCTTCCAAAAAGAAGCTAGAGCGGCTTCTTTTTTGCGGTGTTGCAAACAGGAAAGAGTGCCGCCATGATGCCACTTCCTGCTAGCGACACCTGCATGCTGAGCAGTGGCAGTGTCATCATGGCAGGCCCCATGGGGACAGGGCCGAGTTATGATGGCACTGCCAGCACGTATTAGGATTTGGGAGCATTCGGTCGCGTTTGTACCGGGCCTAGGAGTCCTATTAGACTACGAGTTAAGTATGAGTCAACAGTGCAAAGCAGCAGCTAAAAAGGCAAATGCGATTCCAGGCTGCATCAATGGAAGTATAGTCTCTAGATCAAGGGAAGTAATAGTGCCACTCTATTTTGCCTTGGTCAGGCCTCACCTGGAATGATGCTGTGTCCAGTTTTGGGCACCACAATTCAAGAAGGATGTGGAGAAACTGGAGCATGTCCAAAGGAGGGTGACCAAAATGGTGAAGGGTCTGGAAACCACTAAGCCATCTGAGGAAAAATTTAGGGAGCTTGGTATGTTTATCTTGGAGAAAAGAAGGTTAAGAGGTGACAGAATGGCTTTGTTTAAATATCTGAAGGGATGTCATGTTGAGGATGGAGCAAGCTTGTTTGCTGCAGCTCCAGAGAATAGGACAGAACAATGGATTTGAATCAAACCTTAGAAAGTACAGTACATCCTGACTGTAAGAGCTGTTGGATCATGGAAGATGTTCCCTCAGAGAGTGGTAGAGTCTCCTTCTTTGGAGGTCAATAAGCAGAGGCTGGATGGCCATCTGTCCCAAGGAGTGCTTGGATTGTGTCCTCCCGCATGGCAGAATCAGAGGTGGACCAGATGGCCCTTGGGTCCTCTTCCAACTCTATCATTCTATTAGTGACATACTTCTATGAGAACCCTACTGAGGATGGAAAAGAGTTATCACCTCCCCTT
This sequence comes from Urosaurus nigricauda, assembly GCA_034509955.1. Classification (NCBI taxonomy): domain Eukaryota; kingdom Metazoa; phylum Chordata; class Lepidosauria; order Squamata; family Phrynosomatidae; genus Urosaurus; species Urosaurus nigricauda. The sequence continues at coordinate 1,596,171 of JAOEGL010000003.1, forward strand.
GGCTCCCTATACAAATGGTCCCGATCTTGGTTGCTCTCCTTCTCTTATTTGAAGGAATAAAGGTGTAGACATCTAGTGCAGTGGTCCCCAAACTGTGCTCTTTAAGGAATTTTGGATTTCAGCTCCTAGAATCCCGGAGTACTGGCCACTATGTCTGAGGCTTCTGGGAGCTGAAGTCCAAAATTTCTCAAAGGGCACAGTTTGGGGACCACAGATCTAATGTAATCTGATAACCAATCTCTGCTGGGGCGTTTTCTTCTATGCAGCCATTAAAGGGAGAAGATCCCAGTCCCTTATAAGACCTCAGAGACATTGGTGTGTTAGTCTGGTCTATCCTTATGCAAAGGGATCTTGTAGCATCTTTGAGACTAACTATGCAAGAGACCCTGTAGCATCAGCTTTCTTAGATCTGGTCTACTTCCTCAGATGCATGGTGCATGAAACAGACCTAGTTGATGAAAGCTTATGCTCCAGCTTCTTTGGCTCAGTCAATCTGAATGGTGATACAGGACCCCTTTGCATACCCTTATTAGACCTGGCAGCCCGGAGTCCTACACACCAGGCTGGGCAATGTTGGGCAAGCATCAGGTTGCGCAAGGGCTGAAACCATCATGTTGGATGAGAAATGGATAAGAAGAGAGATGTGTTTGGAGGAGTCCAAAAAAAGACTTTTCGAAAGATTTAAAGTATTTTTTAATCATCAGAAACAATGATATCCAGTCTTTTGAGAAGCTCCTGCCTTGTCAGCATTGTCATTGCCATGGTTGGCAACAGCAACTGTGGCAGCGGCAAGAGCCCAACATCTCCCTTCCACTGGTGGCATAACTTCCCGCCTCTTCTCTGGCTCAGAGCTTGTACATCCGCTTCTGCTTGGCAGTCGGCTGTGCAGAGGAGCCCCGCAGGTGGCTGGTGGTCTTTGAGTTGGAAAAGAGATTGGACCCTACCAGAGTCTGCAAGATCTGCTGGGCAGAGAAATCCTGGAGGCCGATCCTGGAGGTTGACGGTTGGGCCACATCGCAGAGAGAAGTGATGGAATGAGCTTTCCGTGCAGGCCGTTCGGATCGGCCTCGCCTCTCTGGTGCTGGTTCGTCCATAGCGAGGGCTTGCAGCCTCTGTTGGATTTTGAGGAGTCCCTGGATCTCCCTGGGGTTCCAGTTGGCCAGGAGGACATCCATGCTTTGGATCTGTTGCAGGAGGGCCAGGACGTGAAGGGACCCTTGCTCCTGGGAGTTCCTGGACCCTGCTGCTCTCCTTTGGATCATCTGGGCCAACGCCTTGGGGGGATGACTGAGTGGCTGCCCAGCGGTGTTTCTGCAAGGGCTGCCCGTGATGTTCTGCATGAGGTGCTTGATGATCTGGTGGAGCAAGCTCTTCACTGCGGCCGAGGCAAGTTGCCCGGCCTCTCCTCGAATGGCACCGTTGCTCTCGCCTTTGCTGTGGTCACTGCCACTTGATACCACTTTTGGGACCCCTGTCTTTGGGGGCCAGGATTTGGGAGAAGAGAGGCACTCCCTGATGTGGCCAGGTTGTTCCTCACAGTCACTGGGGGAACGCTGGCCTTGCGGAGTAGCCCCTTGCCTTTTGGGGGCATGCCTTTCCACCAGGCCCTGCACCTCTGTAAGCGTGTCCTGCAAGAGGTTGTTGTTATCTCCACTGGGAACGCTCCTTGGAGAGCCAAGGGCCTGAGGAGGGGACCTGATGATTTCCCGCACAGCAGCCGGGTTCTTGGCTAGCGCCACCACCAGCCTCATGCCTTCCGGGGAGGTGAAGAAGTGGCTGATCTCAGGAGCCCTTTCCATGACCTGCTGCACCTGGGGGTTGTTGGTAACTAGCTCCTTCATCAGGCCAGGGCTGGAGAGCTTACTTTGGATGAAAGGGTTTTCCAAGAGTTGGAGCATCACATCTGGGTTGGACATGAGTTGGCTCTGGAACTCATCAAAGTTGGCCGTGTTCAGGCCCAGGCTGGCGGTCAGTTCCCGGAGTCTGTCACGAGCAAATGTGCTATTCCGGGCAGGCTTCTGGTCCAAGGCGGCGCTGGTAGGAGCAGCAGAAACTTGTTGTGCTGGTGCCGCCCGCTGAGACCGGATGACCACGTAGACGGTGGCATTGTCGTCCAGGTGGATCGCATGCTGGCTGAGGGTCTTGTGATCTTTCAAGATGCGCCCGCCATACACCAGCTCAACATGGTTAGGAGAAGAGGAAAAGTGCCTGGCAACGTGTTCCTTGAACTCTCTGACAAACATGTCCTTGTGGACAAGAAATTCTTCCACCTGCCATGGGGTCTTCACAATCATCCGGACAACCTGCGGCTCAGTGGTGGGCCCTAGGTTGACTCCGGGAACTTTCTGGCTTTCAACCATCGTGCAGCAGAGCTTTTAAGATCCTTTCTTCTTGGGGAGGAAAGAAACCAAAGGTGTCGAGTAGAAGCAGACTGGGATCTGTCTGGCTTTGCTTCTCATCCCAGACCAGAGCAGCTCTGCCAACATCACTACCATCACCCTGCAAGCGATGAGTTCCCTCTTCTCGCCATCCCCTCCCTTCCTGGACCCAGAGGTTCCACACAGCCTTCTGATGCGGAATCTAGGGACTGTGAGGTCATCGATGAGGTTGCCAAGTCTGCAACTGACCCAGGATCCTCTCACCCAATTGGGAGGGCTTTGCAAGAAGAACCCTGCAGACAGACTATGGAGATTATGGGGCTGTTCAGACTGGCAGTTTGGGATGGCTTGGGGGCAGAGTTGGGATGCAATGCATGCCTTGGCTCTGCCCCCAGGGTGCCATGACACAGCACGCTGCATCACATGGCGTGTGGCATCATGGTGCTCTTCCGGCACTGTGTACATATGACACAGTACTCTGCAAAGGCCAGATTGGGACCATAGCATTTGGTTGCTGGGCCCCTGATCTGGCTGAAACAGGGGCAGCTGCATGCTGTCCTTTCAGGGCTGTCTGTACATCACACAGAGACAGGATAAGGATGGGATCGCTCCCCTGTCTTTATCCCGTCTCTGACTGTCATCCAGCGAAAGGCTTTCAGATCGCAGCACTATTGTCCTGTCATTGAAGCTGCATTGCATTAACAAGAAATCCCATTAATGCAAAATGCCAGGCAACGATGCTTCAATTACGGGATCTGCACAATGTCGTTTAAAAGTCTTTCATGTAATTGCAGTCAATTGTACTTTCTGGACAGGATAATGATGGGATAAGCATGATGTTGTATGAAAATCTTTTCGTGATCATGCTATAAGAATGGGAAAAGGACATGACAAGCATGTTTCATCCCCCATTTGATAATAACTTATGCTGCAACACACATACAAAGCACTGTCTAGTTTTTCTTGTCTGGAAACAAGGTACTCTTAGGAGAGTTCTCTTCCTTTTTAACAAAAACTCTCAGGGTAGTGTCAGGATGGATCCTGGCCCTGTTTGGTGTAGGCTTGGCTGGAGAAACCTCAGACCAAATAAGACCAGAATCCATCCCAAGATTACAATGACAGTTTTTCTTGCTGGCCATGGAGACAAATTGGCCTAAAACCAATGGTCAGTGATGTATAGAATCATAAAATCATAGAGTTGGAAGAGACCACAAGGGTCATCCAGTCCAACCCCATTCTGCCATACAGGAATTCACAATCAAAGCTTCCCCAACAGATGACCATCCACCCTCTGTTTAAAGCCCTCCAAAGAAGGAGACTCCATTACACTCCGATGGAGCATCTTCCACTGTTGAACAGCTCTTATGTCAAGAAATTCCTCCTAATGTTTATGTGGAATCTCTTTTCATGTAGTTTGCATCCGTTGTTCCGTTGTGTCCTATTTTCTAGAGCAGCAGAAAACAAGTTTGCTCCCTCCACAATATGACATGCTTTCAGGGCTATCATATCACCTCTTAACAATATCTTTTCCAGGCTGAACATCCTCAGCTCCCTAAGTATTTCCTCATAGGGCATGGTTTCCAGACCCTTCACCATTTTGGTCACCCTCCTCTGGACACGTTCCAATTTCTCAACATCCTTTTTGAATTGTGGTGCCCAGAACTGGACACAGGGTTATTCCAGGTGGGGCCTGACCAAAGCAGAATAAAGTGGTACTCAAGTCAATTGACTTGGTGGACTCAAGTCACTTCAATGACTTGACTTGGATTTGATCTGGTAAAAATGACACCCTGACATGACTTGAAATTTGTATATTTTTAGTGATTGACCTTCTGGTGCTATTCACTTTGAGCAGCAGGTAAGATCTGCCCTGAAAATATGGGACATATTGGTCAGAAGGGAATGGCAAATTTGTCAGGCAATGGGCATGAGGTGCGAGGATCCTTCTAAACCTTTTCAAAGGGTTTAGAAAGCTTCTCAGAAGTGCAATGGGGACAGACCGAGAGATCTCAATCCTCACTTCATGCCCATTGCCTAATGCATTTGCTGTTCCTGTCCTAGAAATGCACTCCACATTAACAGTTGTCTCCCAGAAACTCAACCCGAGACTTGACTTGAAAGTATTTTGCAAGGACTTGAGATGCAACTTGAAACTTGAAGGTAGAGACTTGAGACTTGACTTGAGACTTGGGCTAAAAGACTTGAATCCATCATAGCCAATGGTTAGCCCACGTAGAACAGACCCATTGCAACAATGCAATGGGTAAATCAGGACTTATGTAAATTCTATTGATTCATTGGGTCTTCTCTAGTTGTAGTTGGGGAAGAGATCCATAACTTAAATCCTGGACCCAGGTTGAGACAATTTGGGTAAACATTAAGGGGGACAGAAACAACAGGAATGTCATTTTGGGGTGTGCTACAGATCCCCAAGCCGGACTGAGGGTTTGGATAGTGCCTTCCAGGAACAGATGACCACATATTCATCTCTCCAAGACACAAGAACTGGTAGTTATGGGGAGACCTCAATTATCCTGAATATTAGCTGTGCAAAGCATAGGATCTCCAAATAATTCCTGCTGTATTGCAAGTACTGTCTGAGGATTCAATGCAGTAAAGTATTGTTGCATTAGGATGTTACTTAATCATAGAATTAAGTTTTGGACCTTGAACTAATGTGATATAGTGTGATATCACTTTGTGATAAAGAACATTATTTTCATGGAATTGGTATGATTGTGTTGAGATATAATAAGCCCAAATTTGTAAGAATGTTGGCATAGAAAGCTCATATTTGATGATTATATGGCTATCCCTGGATAGGTTTTCTACATTTTACAGAGATAGTCTTCTAGCTTGGTTCCTTTTTGATGGATGAGAGGGTCGTTCTTATCATTCGTAGACTCAGCCAAAGACGCCACAATGGCAGCCCTGAGTTTGCAAGACCTGAGCAGGGTGGTGAAGTCAACTTGGCAGCAATGACAACTTATCGCCCATGGTTTTTTTACTACCACCGCTTACCACCTTCTCTCCATCCATCCATGTAGTGTAGCAGAGACATACCAATATTGGCTGGTTTTGCAAACCTTGGGGAAATCAGGCCGTGATGCAGACCATGCCAAAGACTCTTTTTAATTGCATAAATGAGATAGTTGGTGCTGGAGGTAACCAAACCAGAAGTAGACGGAGAGGGTACCATATTGTGTACCCAAAAGAAGCACCAGTTTACAAGCAGAACAAACAGGTGTGATAACATTAAATCCGAATCCTTGTTGAACAGGAACCAGTACCACCACCCCGTCATGGGCTGCACCTCTCCCAGCAGAAGCCCCAATTTTTCTCTGCAGTTCCTCTCAAAACGGTGACAGGGACTGCAGTGGAAAACAGAAGCATTTGGGAGTAGTATAGCATCCGGAGTGGCTTGTGAGGGAATTTTCACATGTTTTCACACAATTGGTGGTGGTGGTTCAGTCTGGTTTGGGGGCAAAAAGTGCTTGAAAAACCATGCCAATTTTTAAAAATCAATTGGATGGCTTTGGGGGACTGGTTGCGGGCTTTAGAGACAACAAAAATGAAGCCCAAGGACTACCGTTGCCCCGAAGGCTACACTTTGTTCACTCCTGTTGTACAGAAATATCACTTCCTCAGCACCAAGGAATGTGTTTGGATGGGTGGATGAGCAGATAGGTGGGTAGACCAAGGTCTGAGAAGCTGCCCAAGTCATGTTTGTGGACAACTGAGGAACCTCGAGCTGAACAGCAGCACACAAAAAACAAAGGTGCTAACAGAGCAGCTGTAGCCTTGCAGCAACAGCAGAAGCACCAGTCCAGAGGCCCCTGTAAAAATGGAACCCCTGATTCTGAGTCCTTTTCAGAAGTGCCCCAAACACTGTCTGGGCAACCAGCCACATGCTGATTGATACACAGCTGCTAGAGAATGAGCAAGCCAAAAGTCACAGAGCGGCTTACAGTTCAGCATTTACTTTACTCAGTAAACAAAAAAACCCCAAACCCCTTTACATCCAAACCAAAGTTGATTCGTAAGCTTCAAGTCTGGTGAGAGAGTTTCTCAATATCCAAGTCTGGTACATACATCCAGAGTCAACAAACACAGTCAGGAATATGATGGGGAGTCAGGTAGGTCAAATAGATAGTCTCTAACAACTCCTGGAAGGCAAGATTGGGAATTGATGCTTTTTAATTAATTATTGCTTCCTAGAGTTCCTCTGAGAGCTCCTTAAGCCCTCCCTTTCTTGTTGCTATTCAGTGAAGGTAGGTAGGAGTAAGTGGTCTTCTGTCTCTGAATGGGCAGCCAGAGCTGGTCCTACACTCTGGTCCATCTCTGAGACATGTAGCTCTTGAACCTTCTGTTGAATCATAGAATTATAGAACAATAGAATTGGAAGAGACCACAAAGGCCATCCAGTCCCAAACCCATTCTTCCATGCAGGAACTCTCAATCAAAGCATCCCTGACAGATAGCCATCCAGTCTTTGTTTAAAAACCTCCAAAAAAGGAGACTCCACCACTCTTTGAGGGAGTGTGTCCCACTGTCAAACAGTCCTTGCTGTGAGGAAGTTTCTTCTAATGTCTAGTTGGAATCTCTTTTCCTGAAGCTTGCATCCATTGCTCCATTGTGTCCTATTCTCTGCAGCAGCAGAAAACAAGCTTGCTCCATCCTCAATGTGACACCACTTCATATACTTAAACAGGGCTATCATATCACCTCTTAACCTTTTCTTCTCCAGGCTAAACATACCCAGCTCCCTGAGTCTCTCCTCAAAGGGCTTCACAGTTTCCAGACCCTTCACCATTTTGGTTGCTCTCCTTTGGACACGCTCCAGTTTCTCAACGTCCCTCTTAAATTGTGGTGCCCACAACTGGACACAGTATTATTCCAGGTGAGGCCTGACCAAGGCAGTGGCACTATTACTTCCCTTGATCTAAACACTAGCCTTCTATTGCTCTGGTTTAGTGCCAGGTCCCAACAGGTCTGCTGCTTCAGAGTCCATGTCTATGTTCTGAAAGCAGGGCATAACAGGAAGAAGGGTTCCCTCTCCCAATGGACTGTCCCCAAAGACCTGTGAGGAGGGGATCAACCAAGCTGCAGCCCTTAGCAGCACGTTCTCCCCGTCTGTGAGAAGACATGGATGAACCGTTCCCGGATTTGTTTCGTTCTCACCCCGTAGACAATGGGATTGAGCATGGGGGGAACGACCACATAAAGGTTGGCCAGCAGGATGTGGATGCAGCTGGGGATGTTGTGGCCAAAGCGGTGGGTGAGGAAGGAGAAGAAGGCTGGCACGTAGAACATGAGGATGACGCAGAGGTGGGAGCCGCAGGTGCGGAGGGCCTTCAGCCGAGCGTCCTTGGTGGGCAGGTGGAAGACCGCCCTGAGGATCATGGCATATGACAGGGCAATAAGCACCACATCCACCCCGGAGGACAATAGGGTCGTGGTGAATCCATACCAGATGTTGACGGTGATGTCTGCGCATGCCAGCCGGGCAATGCCCATGTGCTCGCAGTAGGTGTGATGCATGGTGCTGTGTCCGCAGTAGGGCAGCCTTTTGAGGAGGAAAATGGGTGGGAACATGATGCACAGGCCTCTCAAGATTGCTGCCACAGCCACCTTCCCAATCACCGAGGGTGTGAAGATGGTTACATAGCGCAGCGGGTGGCAAACGGCCACATAACGGTCAAATGCCATGGCCACCAGGATGCTGGACTCAGCGATGAAGCTGAAGTGGGTGAAGAACATCTGGGTGATGCAGGCGTCGAAGGAGATCTGCCTGGAACCGAACCAGAAGATGGCCAGCATCTCAGGGACAGTGGATGTTGAGAGCATGAGGTCAGATACTGAAAGCATGGCCAGGAAGAGACACATGGGCTGGCGAAGGCTGCGGTCCGTCACAATGAGGAGCAGGAGGAAGACGTTCCCAACAAGAGCAACTGCATACATCAGGCAGAAAGGGACCGAGATCCAGATGTGGGATTCTTCCATGCCTGGGATGCCTGTCAGCACAAATGTGATGGGGTCAAAGCTGCTGCGATTGACAGCTGTCATGATGGATGTGAAGCGGCCTCTGCTGGCGCTGACAGCTCCTGAAGAGAGAGAAATGTCAAGGTTGACATGCTGGCTGTCAAGCAAAATCCAAAATATTGTTTATTTATTTGTTCATAGCACTTAGCATTCTATATTTCTATACCGCTTCATAGTGAACTAAGCACTCTCTAAGTGATTTACAATATGTTAACCAATTGCCCCCAACAAGCTGGGTACTCATTTTACCAACCTACAAAAGAATGGAAAGCTGTCTATTTTGGAGCACTAGGATCAAACTCACAGTACCGGCCCTTAACCACTGCGCCACCAGGGCTCCTTCCTTATATATATTTATTTATGGGATTTATATCCCATCTTTCTCCCAAAATGGGATTTAAGGTGGCTACAAAATATTCATTGTTGATACCTATGCACAGTTGGCGCTCCACATTTGTGGCTTTGACTTTTGCGGATTTGATTCTTTGTGGATTTTATTAATTTTTTTTTTCTAGGAAAGTGTTGGTCCTCCAGTGCGATTCTGCCGGAAGTTGACCATAGAGTCATGCTGGAGAGATACTTACGGTAGGAGTTTATCAGGCAACAGAAATTGGAAGCATAATCCAAAGGCAGTCTGAATGCAATCATGGGGTTTCACATTATTGCGCGAGAGACTACCACCTGCATTTTTGGGCAATGGGAAGTCCTTCCGAATGCAATCGTGGGTTTTCACGTTATTGCATGAGAAACCGTCACACACAGTTTTGGGCAATTTTGGGCAATGGGAAGTCGTTCCAAACATGATGCAGTGTCAATACGCAATCACGTAAATTCGCTGAACTAGCGAATTCACTCATTTCCGAACTGGCCTCACTTTCATTTCTTTTGAAATTGAGAGAAATTCCTTGGGGAAAACACTTCTCTAGGCATTTGTAGGCCCTCCAGCATGATTCGATGGTCCACATCTAACTGGAGGAACAATGAACAAGCATCTTCTACCTGATAGCCCTTCAGAAATTTTAAACTGCATCATAGCCCCTCTCCCAGCCTTCTCCAGACCTAGTGCCTCTCTGCAGCTAAACAAATGGTTTTCTGATACGTAGCCATTTTAGCAAAATGTTGCTCTAATCATAGAATCATAGATCGTGGTGGAGTCTCCTTCTTTGGAGGCTTTTAATCTGAGGCTGGATGGCCATCTGTCATTGGGAGGGCTTGGATGGTGTCTTCCTGCTTGGCAGAAGAAGTGGGTTGGAATGGATGGCCTTTGAGGGTCTCTTCCAGTTCTAGTGGACACACTCTTAGCCAAACAATAAGAAATTAAGAGATGTAGCCTTGTTTAGTCTGTGGAATCAGTTATGTAGAGAGATCTTGTAGCACCTTTGGCAACATGAGCTTTCGTAGATAAAAGTCTACTTCCTCAGAGGAAATAAACCAAAGTCTAGGAAAGCTCATGCTGCCAATTTCTTTCTTTCAGTTAGCCTCAAAGATACTACAAGATCTCGCTACAATAAGAAATTAAGTGCAGCAAGAACCTCATTGACTCCACACTTGAGTCATGCTGGAATGTAGGCAGGGAGCCTAAGGCTATTTCTGTACTATCCATCAAATGGAGCGGCTGTTGAGCCTCTACTGCATCACAGTCTTGTAACGGCACCTTTTCTCCAGCAAGAAAACGGTGCATTACGAAATCCCTGTGTCAAGGATTGGGGAATGACAACCATCCTTTTGTTCCTTTTATTTATTACTGGATGGCCCTTGTGGTCTCTTCCAGCTCTATGATTTTATGATTCAACACATTTCTTTATAAAGACCAATTACTACCTGTTATGTTTCTACAGTGCCTGCAAAAATCACCATCAAGCAACAAGTAAAAAAATTAATAAATTGCAAAGTCTTGTTTTTGTTGAACAATATACATATGATTGAAGTCAAATTAGAAAAGAAGTACTCAAAGATATTACTGTATATGATTGAATAGCAGACTGGGCCCAGACAGACCTCCCACTGGACACCTCACTGGTCACTTCTCTCCAGGATGAAGAAGAGGAGCAATTGCTGGGCAGCCTTTGGGTTCAGCCGGTCAACCGATTACAAATCAATTTAATCCATTTTGGGAGACCTCTGGGTCTGCTTCTGCCTTGCCTTACTCGCAGGGAGCCCCAGGGTTTTGGGGTGGTGGCAAAAGATCCTATGGTTACCCCCAAACTTACTTCTGAGCTGGCACGGCTGAAGTTGGAGCCTTGGGACTTGAAGAGATGCCCTTCCTTCGTGGTACAGTTGTCTTTCATAGGTTTCGCCTTTCCACCCAATTCCCCCAAAGCAGGGCCAGCCGAAAAGGAGCTGTGCTAACTGTGGGGAAAAATGGGACCTTTTTGGTGGGAGAACCAGTCTGAGGAAGAGGGAGAGCAGAGATGAAACGATTAATGTTCCCTGGCTGGGAATTCCTCTGGAGTGGTGCGGAGGCCGATGGGACCCCCAGGCGCACTATGGGCCTGAATGACCAAGCAGTGCATTAAAGATTAACTGGTGCTCCTTGGCTCGGCTGAGTGGTTTCCTTCCTGCTGCCATAATTCACATGCCAAGGGACGTGACTTTTCCCCATGGCCCTGGGAAACTTGTCTTGGCTGTCTTGCTTTCCTCCCATCCATCCATCCATGCAAGCATTATGGCCAGCAAGCAGTGCATATTCCCAAATGCCAGCCTTATCCACAGCAGAATCATAGAGTAGGAAGGGACCACAAGGGCCATCGAGTCCAACCCCATTCTGTGATGGAGGAACTCACAATCAAACCACCCCGTAACAGATAGCCATCCAGCCTCTGCTTAAAAGCCTCCAAAGAAGGAGGCTCCACCATACTCTGAGGGAGTGTGTATGTTCCACTGTCAAAGAGATGTTACCATCAAGAAGTTCCTCCTAATGTTGAGGTGGAATCTCATTTCCAGTAGTTTATATCCATTGTTCTGTGTTCTGTTCTCTGGAGCAGCAGGAAACAAGCTTGCTCCATCCTCAGTGTGACACCCCTCCAACTACTTAAACAGGACCATCATATCACCTCTTAGCCTTCTCTTCTCCAGCCTAAACATACCCAGCTCCTTGTTCCTCATAGAGCTTTATGGTTTCCAGACATTATGGTTTCCTCCTAATGTTTAGGTGGAATGTCTTTTCCTGTAGCTTCCATCCATTGCTCCATTTTGTCCTATTCTATGGAGCAGCAGAAAACATGTTTGCTCCATCCTCAACAGGACACTCCTTCAAATGCTTAAACAGGGTTGAGGTTGGATTAGATGGCCCTTGTGGTCTCTTCCAACTCTATGATTCTATGATTCTGTAATAATATATATCCATCTCCCTCAGGGAGGGCTTGGATGGTGTCTTCCTGCATGGCAGAAGGGAGTTGGGCTGGATGGTCCTTGCGGTCTCTTCCTTTTCTAGGCTTCGTTTCTGGACAGCAAAGATTCCTAAGGGCTTTAGCAAGCAGCACCTGCCAGACTGCAGACAGGCTCCCAGAAGTAACCCAGTCCGGTTATTGCTAGTTGTGGGCAGCACCAGATAAGCTTGATCTGAAGAAATGGAAAGGGAACCAGCTGTAAACATTCTCTCCTGCTTTCAACTCATATTTGACTCCTCCATTATTACACATTATAAAAAATTTATTGCCTTTTTCACTTAAATAAATCTTTGCAATACTTGTTCAAGTAGGTGGGTACTAAGATATGCATCCATCCATCTGGACTTGCCGCTCCCTTGGCCCCGAGTTTCGATTTCATCATTGTTAGCCACGAGTCTCATTAATTTAACTAGGGCTGCATCCACACTGGAGAAATAACCTGGTTTGGCACCTCTTTAACTGCCCTGGCTCAGGGCTATGGAGTTTTGGAAGTTGGAGTTTTAACCTTCTCTTCTCCAGGCTAAACGTACCCAGATCCCTAGGGAGTTTATCATACAACGGAATTTGGAGGTATAATGCAATGGCAATCTGAACACAATCATGGAGTTTCACGTAATTGCATATGAGTGTATCTCACACAATTTTGGGCAATGGGAAGTCATTCCGAACGCAATCATGGGGTTTCACGTAATTGCGTATGAGAGTATCTCACGCAATTACAGGCAGTGTGTGGGGGGGTCACTTTTGGGAAATGGGAAGTCATTCTGAATGCATTCCGAACACAATTAGAATTCACATAAATTCGCTAAACTAGCGAATTCATGTACAGTAATTGCGAATTGGCTCCATTCGCAATTGAGAGAAATTCCTCCCATGTGATAAACTCCGAAGTCTCTCCTAAGAGGGGTTCATGGTTTCCAGGCCCTTCATCATTTTGGTCACTCTCATCTGGACAGAGTTACAGCATGTCCACATCCTCCACTGGCAATAATCTTTGAGAACTCCTGGAGAACAGGAGAAGTCCCAGCAGACTGGAGGAGGGCAAACGTTGTCCCCATCTTCAAAAAGGGAAAAAAACAGGATCCCAACAATTATCGTCCAGTTAGTCTGACATCAATTCCAGGAAAGGTTCTAGAGCAGATCATTAAGCAGAGAGTCTGTGGACATTTAGAAGCCAATGCCATAATCACAAAAAGCCAACATGGGTTTCAGAGAAACAAGTCTTGCCAAACGAACCTGATCTCTTTTTTGATAAAATTACCAGCTTGGTAGATGAAGGGAATGCTGTGGATATAGTATACCTCGATTTCAGTAAGGCCTTTGACAAGGTTCCCCATGACATTCTTGCAAACAAGCTTGCAAAATGTGGGATAGACAAGTTAACTGTTACATGGATTTGTAATTGGTTGACTGACCAAACTCAAAGGGTGCTCAACAATGGCTCCTTTTCATCCTGGAGAGAAGTGACCAGTGGGGTCCCACAGGGTTCTGTCCTGGGCCCAGTGCTATTCAACATCTTTATTAATGATTTGGATGACAGAATTGGGGGCATACTTATCAAATTTGCAGATGACACTAAACTGGGAGGAGTAGCTAATACCCCAGAGGACAGGATCAAAATTCAAAATGACCTGAATAGACTAGAAAGCTGGGCCAGTGCTAACAAAATGAAATTCAATGCGGAGAAATGTAAGGTTCTGCACTTAGGGCGGAAAAATGAAATGCACAGATATAGGATGGGGGACACCTGGCTGAATGAGACAACATGTGAAAGGGATCTAGGAGTCCAAGTAGACCACAAGTTGAACATGAGTCAATAATGTGATGCGGCAGCTAAAAAAGCCAATGCAATTTTAGGCTGCATCAATAGAAGTATAGTTTCTAGATCAAGGGAAGTTATAGTGCCACTCTACTCTGCTTTGGTCAGGCCCCACCTGGAATACTGTGTCCAGTTCTGGGCACCACAATTCAAAAAAGATGTGGAGAAACTGGAGCATGTCCAAAGGAGGGCAACTAAGATGGTGAAGGGTCTGGAAACCTTGCCCTATGAAGAACGCCTTAGGGAGCTGGGGATGTTTATCCTGGAGAAGAGAAGGTTAAGAGGTGATATGATAGCCCTGTTCAAATATTTGAAGGGATGTCACATTGAGGAGGGAGCAAGCTTGTTTTCTGCTGCTGCAGAGACTAGAACGCGGAACAATGGATGCAAGCTGCAGGAAAAGAGATTCCACCTCAACATTAGGAGGAACTTCCAGACAGTAAGGGCTGTTCGATGGTGGAACACACTCCCTCGGAGTGTAGTGGAGTCTCCTTCCTTAGGGGTCTTCAAGCAAAGGCTGGATGGCCATCTGTCAGGGATGCTTTGACTTGGAGTTCCTGCATGGCAGGGGGTTGGACTGGATGGCCCTTGTGGTCTCTTCCAACTCTAAGATTCTATGATTCTATGATTCTATGATTCCATGACTTGTGGTGCCCAAAACTGGACACAGCATTCCAGACTGCCATACTTGGTCTTTTCTAGGGAATCATGTCTTCTCATGATATGGCCAAAGTATGACAGTCTCAGTTTAGTCATCTTGGCTTCCAGAGAGAACTCAGACCTGATTTGCTCTAGGACAGTGGTTCTCAGCATTTGGTGCTCCAGCTGTTTGAGACCTCAGCTCCTAGAATTCCTGAACAATGACTATATTGGCTGGGACTTCTAGGAGTTGAAGGCTAATACATCTGGAAGATCAAAGGCTGAGAACCACTGGCCTAGGATCACTGATTTGTCTTCTTAGCAATCCAAGATATGCACCCAGAACTTTTCTCCAGCACAAGATTTCAAATGAGTTGATTTTCTTTCAATCCGCTTTCTTCACTGTCTAAGCGCTCACATCCATTCATGGTAATGGGGAATACAATGGCACGAACAATTCTGATTTTAGTATTCAGTTGTATATCTTTACACTTTAGGATTTTGTCTGGCTCTTTAATGGCTACCCTTCCCATAGCTAGTCTTTTTCTGATTTCTTGACTGCAGTCGCTGTTCTTATCAATGTTTGATCCAAGGTATGGGACCCTTTTCACTGTCTCCATTGCCTACTTTAGAATCATATCACCTTTAACCTTATCTTTTCCAGGCTAAACATACCCAGCTCCCTAAGACAATCCTCATACAGCTTTTTGGTTTCCAGGCCCTTCACCATTTTGGTGGCCCTCCTTTGGATACGCTCCAGTTTCTCAACATCTTTTTTGAACTGTGGTGCCCAGAACTGGACACAAGATTATTCCAGGTAGGGCCCGACCAAAGCAGAATAGAGTGAAACTATTACTTCCCTTACATCTTTCTCAAAGGGTGTCATCAAACATCCCTGGGCAAATGATGCTGAGAGACAAGCGATGTGAGAGAATGATACTGGTACGGTCAGCATACTGGAACCAGTTAGAACTGATCAGTTTTGGGAAAGAGCGCGCACCTCCCTTTGTCCCATGATGGATTTAAGACTGTTTGCAGAATTTCCTCAGAGACCCCCATTCATCCCTCCTTGCTCTGAAACCTCCTCTGTTGACTTAAGTACCACCTTTCCAAGCAATGGCTCTCGATTGCAGGCGCGGCAAGGAAGGAATATTAATTAGGGGCTTTCCCAGGAACCATTATAAAGTGGTGCTGGTCTGGTTCCCCTTCTACCGCAAATGGAGAGAAGATGGATGGACCCAGGGCAGGTGTCTCTCTGTTCTTCCTCCTCCTCCTTCTGCAGGGAGGCCGTGATGAAGCCATGACCACTAGCGAGCGAATGGAGGTAGGAAGGGGGTCCCATGATATATGGGTGAAGTTGGGGAGGAGAGGACACAGACCCTCCAAATGTCCCGGTTGTGCAGGGATGGCCCTAGTTTATCTTTAATCACCCCATTTTCCAAACTGCCATTAAAATGTTTCTCTCTCCTCCTCCCATGTTCTCCCTTCATCTCCACCTTATTGCAATGGCTGCTGCAAACTCATTCCAAAAAATAAAAGTCGTTTGCACTCAACAGCACAGGAGAGATAAGAGGAGGGGAGGGATGGAGCCTTGACCTGTCCAGTCGGCTCAGGTAAGAGCAAACCGCTGCAGCCTCTCCTAGCTTTGGAGCAGAAGGACATCCTACATGGTAGGACTGCAAATGGCTTTCAACGGTAAGCAAAAGGAATAAGCAGACCTTGTATAAAGCAATGAAAGGGGAGAACCCTGGTGAATAAAGGGGACTTTCATTGGGGAGATCCCATTACCACACCCCTAAAACCTTGCACACATGTGAGACAAAGATAGGTATGCCCGTTGTCTGCTAAAATGCCCATGGTGCAAGTCCCTCTGCCTTCATCCCTTGGCATCAGCCAGTTGGCCAGCCAACTGTCTGCCCAGTGGCTATTAAATGGTTGCTGCATTTTTCTTTTCCCAGTTCTCTCTGCCTTCACCAGAAGCAACCTCCTTTCCAAACGTCTCCTTCTCAGAACATGCGTGGGAGAAGACAGCGGCCCCTCAGGTAAGGAAAGCCACATGTTGTTTCAGCCATGGCATGGAAGCATGTGCCTAGCATCCTGTGGGAGTCTTATGCTTGCAAAATTTCATAGCATAGGTGGGAAAAGTGTGGCCTGAGGGATGGATGCAACCCTAGAGCCATTTTCATGGTTCTCACAGCCCCATAGATGCCCTCATCCTGTGGCTCCCACTTCCCCTCCAAATGGTGTTTAGGAGATGGAGGCATTTTGGCACATTTCAAGCCCAGGAGAGGCCCCTTTTCTCCTCCCGTAACAAATCCTGCCAAGAAAACCCCATGTTAGGGTTGCCATAAGTCAGAAATGACTTGAAGACACACAACAACAACAACAACAACAACAACAACTCCTGGAGTCCTAGCAATCCAATACACAATGCTGCCTTTCAGGGCATTTTCTTTGCCAGATTCCTTTGAAGGAGAGTTGCTATTGCTTTCCTCTGAAGTTGAGACAGTGTGACTTGCCTAAAGTCAACCAGCAGATTTCCATTCCTGAGTAGGAATTCGAACCCTGATCTCCAGAGTCTCCTAATCCCACAGCCAACCCACTATACCATGCCAGCTCTCCATCTTGCTTCATTGTTATTAAAGAAATAAAATAAATAAAACTTTAATTTCTACCCTGCTTTTTGTGGGAACAATCAAAGCGGCTTACAAAGATAAAATACAGATACAAATATACACCATATCCCCCCTTAAAACAGAATTAAACAGTAATACAATTAAAATCCATCATTAGTTAAAATCACAATAATACAATTAACAATTAACGGTGGACAGAATCATTGAAACCAAAGTTACACCAATACAAGCAGTATGAGGTTCTTTATGTGGCCGGAGGCTGTTTTGGAAGGCCTGCCGGAAGAGATTGTTGTTGTGGTGGTGATGGCGAGCCTTTAAGGGTTTTCTAACTTATGGAGATGGGGTGGTTTCCTTGGCCAGATTTGTTCAAATGAGGTTTGGCATTGCCTTCCTGTGAGGCTGAGATAGTGTGATTTGCCCATAATCACCCAGTAGGTTTCATGGGAATCGAACCCTGGTCTCCAGAGTCATACTCCAGCACTCAAACTACTACCCCAAATCTAAACCAACCCCATATCCACCCCACATCCCCTGTTTTTGCAGCTAGTTTCCACCCTCGAGGGCTCCGTGGACGATCATGGGATTTGCCACTGCTCCGTGCTCCTGCCAGCCGATGCCTTCCCAGCCCAGCGGGTAGAGACACTGGAAGCCCAATCCCATTTACTCCTGGAGAGATATGACAGAGAGTTTTCCAAGGTAAATGATGTTTTTTTAAAAAATGCACATGTTCTCTTCTTAAGGGACAAATACCAAGGAGTAAGTATTTCATTCTTGATGACATGCAAAAAAGCATCTGAGATAAACAGCTGGCATCAACATCTTTATCAATGACGTCGATGAAGGAATAGAGGGCATGCTTATCAAATCTGGAGATGACACCAAATTAGGAGGAGTAGCTAATACCCCAGAGGACAGGATCAAAATTCAAAATGGCCTTAATGGATTAGAAAGATGGGCCAAAGCTAACAAAATGAAATTTCAGCAGGGAGAAATGTAAGATAATACACTTAGGGTGGAAAAATGAAATGCACAGATATACTATGGGGGACACCTGGCTTAAGGAGACTTATATGTGAAAGGGATGTAGGAGTCCAAGTAGACCACAAGTTGAACATGAGTCAACAGTGAAATGCAGCAGCTAAAAAGGCCATTACGATTTTAGGCTGTATCAAGATAAGTACAGTAGATCAAGGGAAGTCATAGTGCTACTCTGCTTTGGTCAAGCCTCCCCTGGAATAATATTGTGTCCAGTTCTGGGCACCACAATTCAAAAAGGATGATGAAAAGCTGGAGTGTGTCCAAAGCAGGGTCTGGAAACCATGAAGCTCTTTGAGGAGAGAATTAGGGAGCTGGGGATGTTTAGCCTGGAGAACAGAATGTTAAGTGGTGATATGATAGCCCTCTTTAAGTATTTGAAGGGATGTCAAATTGAGAAGGGGGCAAGCTTGTTTTCTGCTGCTCCAGAGAATAGGACCATCCTTCAAAGGAAGAATGCAAGCTACAGGAAAAGAAATCTCATCTCAACTTTAGGAGGAACTTGGTGACAGTAAGTGCTGTTCAACAGTGGAACACAATCCCTCAGAGTATGGCGGAGTCTCCTTCTTTGGAGGTCTTTAAACAGAGGCTGGATAGCCATCTGTCAGGGATGCTTTGATGGAGAGTTCCTGCATGGCAGAATGGGGGGGGTTGGACTGGATGGCCTTTGTGGTCTCTTCCAACTCTAGGATTCTATTCACATAAAACTGCATGCATAATGCATAACTCTTCATGTGGAGATTCAAATTATGCAATTATAGGATCTCAGCCAATAACTAAAGTGTGATAGCTAAATAACTAGGACAGGACAGGACTCGACTTCCTTCCTTCCTTCCTTCCTTCCTTCCTTCCTTCCTTCCTTCCTTCCTCCTCTCTTCCCACAGGTGAGAGAATACATGCAGGTCATTGATGGACTTGGGCAGCAGCTGCTCAACCTGACACAACGAGTGGAGCACATGAGTAAGAGCCTAGTCTCATACACGGAGCTTGATTTTGAACTTCTGAAACTGGAGATCCAGGAGATGGAGAGGCTGGTGGTAGAGCTGAAGGTGTCCATGGGTGACAGCAACGTGGTTGTCCAACAACTCTACGTGGAGGTGAGTCTGAAGGATCTCTCTTTACCTGAGAGGAGAACATGCCCATAGAGGGAAACCGGGAAGTGGACGTTGGTTCTCCAAGGAAACTCTTATCTTTTACTAACTCTCACCCTTCACTTGTTGAGGCAAAATGCTGTTGTTGTTTTTAAGATGTGTTGTAACAAGAAGACAATTCTAGTTAGACAATTCTTGGATGACTCAAGAATGTCCACCACATCCCTACCCCTTCCTCCATTGGTGCCTGCCTTCTTCTCATCCTCCTCTCTCTTCTCCCCTCTTCTCTTTCTCCAGATCAAAAACATGAGCCAGATGGTGACTCATCTGGAAAGCCTGGACAAGAACAACCTCCTGGCCATTCGAAGGGAGATTGTGAACCTGAAGCAGCGGTTGAAGGACTGCGAAGAGGCCGGAGCTGGACAGCAGGTGGAACCAGGTCAGCCCGGGGCTTCTCTCTCCAACTGCAGGGAAAAAGAGGGAGGAGAGGACTGAATCATAGAATCATAGAGTTGGAAGGGACCCCAAGGGCCACCCAGTCCAACCCCATTCTGCCATGCAGGAAATCACAATCAAAGCATCCCCGACAGATGGTCATCCAGCCTCTTTTTAAAAACCTCCAAAGAAGGAGATTCCTCCACACACTGAAGGAGTGTCTTCCACTGTCCAACAGCTCTTACTGTCAGGAGGTTCCTAAGGTTAGGGTAGAATCTCATTTCCTGTAGTTTGCATCTATTGCTCCATATCCCAGTCTCTGGAGCAGTAGAAAAGCAGAAAAAGAATAGAATCACAGTTGGAAGAGACCCTAAGGGCATCCATCTTGCAGCATCTAATTCCTGAATGTATTCCTGTCGGGGCACCAGTCTGTGCGTATGTGTGGGGAAGAGGACAGTGTTGTGACAGCAGACGTCTCCTGGAACACATCCATTAATGCGTGTGATGAGCCCTTGGCTATATGTGGACATCCAGATGGACATCTTTGCTCCCTCCCCCCAACATCCTTGAATTCAAGGTTAAGGAGTTTCCATAGTGCAGCAGGAAAATAAAAATACTTCTGGGAAGTTCTTGAGAAGTATGTGCACTTTATGAAGCAGTTCAGAGAATTATTCTGCATGCATATGTTTTTAAAGCCCCAAATTTAATGGTTTTTGCAGAGAAAATATGCCCCCAGTTCAGGAAAACAGTTTTCTATGCAAAACACTTAGGCTGAGATCCTTTGTTGTGCTTGTGTAGTTCAAACTACATTTTATATAAGCAAAGAGATCTTGTAGTGCCTTTGAGACTAACTGAAAGAAAGAAATTGGCAGCACAAGCTTTTATAGACTTATTCTCAGATGCATTTGCCCTTGCAACAAGTAGACTTAAGTCTATGAATGCTCATGCTGCCAACTTCTTTCTTTCAGTTAGTCTCAAAGGTGCTTCAAGATCTCTCTACAGACTGATCAGAATAACATGGCTATATTGTTGGATTCTACATTTATATAGTTAATGCAGTTGTCAAACTACACAGCAACTCCTCTTGTGCAAATCTGATGGTGTCCCTTCCCATGTGCTTACTGCTTCTTGTCTCATTGTGCAATGGAGAACTCACAGGAGCTGTTTCTGCAAGAGAAGGTCTGACAAATAATTTCACGCCATCCAAGACTTCCCAACTGCAGGGCTAGAATCCTATTGGTTAGTCTCAACTAGACTAGATCCATTGACTCAGTTGTTGGGTGGTGATCCAACACATAGGTAAATCCAGCAGATTCAGTGGCTCTCTTCTGGTCTGGACTACCAAAAGGATGGCGGTCTAGGTGAAATGCTTACACAGTTGGATGTCCATTTAGGCAACCATGAATTGAGATTGTTGGCTGCATAATGGCCAAAAAAAATGCAACCATAAATGGAAGGGAACTCTCAGATTATTAGATTGGAAGAGTGGCTGAACATGTACCTTCTAGGAAGAACTAAGACTCAAAACATGTACCTTCTAGGAGGAACTAAGACTTCCTTCAAAGCATTCTCCATATTCTTTATTCTGTCTACCTGTTTGTTTGTTTGTTTCTTGCGGTATTAAAAGTTCTTTTCTATATTCCTAATAACTTGTTACACTAGAGGAGTGGGTTCCCAACCTTTGGTCCTCCAGTTGATTTGGACTTCAGCGCCTCTAATTCCTGACTGTTGGGCAAGTTGGCTTCTGGAAGTTGAAGTCCAAAAGAAACGGAGGACCAAAGGTTGGGATTGGAACCACTCTACTAGAAGCTGGGGATGAACCGGTTTCTTCTCCATCCAGCCTGTATTTACATTTCATGGAGGGGCTGCTCAGGAGGTTTTTCTGCCTCTTCATCAGTGCCAGGCATAGGTAAAACTCAATCTTTTAAGACAGAAATTTAACAAACTATTCAAAAGGGCAATTTGTAGAGCAGTACTGTCCCAGAGCTGCAATCCTTCTCTCTTCCATTCACCTTCCTTTTTAAACTGGGTGCCACAAAACGACCACAGGCTTCTCCCAGTGGCTCCAATAACCTCCGTTTTCTCTCCTGCCCCCCCCCCCCATTCCAGGTTCATGTAAACATGGTGGCCTTGTGAACATCAGCAAGCCGTACCCAGTTGAGTGGAACTGGAGAGGGTCCGGTTTTCCCTACGGTGTTTGGGGCAAAGATTACTTTCCGGGCAATCCTGCAAAAGAAACCTACTGGGTGATCGCTCTGGATGACGCAAAGCTGATGCAACACGTTTATCTTTATTCCTCCTACGACAACCTATTATTGTACAGGGCATCTAAAACCTTTGCTTATAGGTATGGGCAAGGGAGTGGAGCCACCATGTACAAGAGCACCCTCTACTTTAACCAGTATGACACCAATTATGTGAACAAATATGACCTGAGCACCAACTCAGTGGTCTTGAAAAAGGATATCCCAGGAGCTACGTACAACAACCGCTTCTCCTACGCCGGGGTGTCTTGGCAAGACATAGACTTGGCTGTGGACGAGACGGGCTTGTGGGCCATTTACTCCACGGAGTCCAACACGGGGAACATTGTTATCAGCAAACTCAACGAAACCACTCTGCAGGTGCTGAAGACCTGGACCACACGGCAGTACAAGCCTTCTGCCTCGAGCGCGTTCGTCATCTGCGGGGTCCTCTACGTCACCCGCTCTCTGAACACGATCCAAGAGGAGGTCTTCTACACCTTTGACACCAACACCGGGAAGGAAGGCCGGACAAGCATCACCCTGGGCAAACCGTTTCGCATGGTGCAAGGGGTCAACTACCACCCTGCAGACCACAAGCTGTACGTCTACAATGATGGCTTCTTGGTGATGTACGACTTGGAGTTCCAGCTGCTGCCCTCTCCATGAGTGGCAAAATTCTCCTCCTCGCTAATCTATTTTGCTTGAGCTTCTTGGCTTTCTCGCTCTGTAGCGGCTGACCAATCGTGCCTATGATTTCTTTAAAAAATACACATGTATGCTGACACGTATAACAGTGATGGTATGTTTCCGCACGGATATAAAATTGTAACAGTGAGAATAAATCATAAGAGCAAAATTATGAATATGTCTTGCAGCCTTGAGGCCATCCAGTGCGTGATGCATGTCTATAATAATAATAATAATAATCTTTATTTCTAGCCTGCTCCTCTGTGAGTACAATCTATGGAGTTTATCAGACCACGGAAATTGGAAGTATAATCTAAGGGCAATCCGAACACAATCATGGGGTTTCACGTTATTGCGTATTAAATCATCTCATGCAATTTTGGGCAAAAGGGAAGTCAATTCGAATGCAATCATGGGTTTCACGTTATTGCGAATTAAAGCATCTCATGCAATTTCGGGCAAAAGGGAAGTCAATTTGAATGAAATCATGGGTTTCACGTTATTGCGAATTAAAGCATCTCACACAATTTCGGGCAATGGGGGTCATTTTCGGCTAATGCGAAGTCATTCCAAACGCCTTCTGAACGCAATGCGAATTCACATGAATTCGAATTGTCTCCATTCGAAATAGAGAGAAATTCCTCCCGTCTGATAAACTCCTATGTCTACCCAAAATGAAAGCGGATGAAGTCCACAAGATTTTACATCTAGGTAGGAGTAGGGCTGGGTTGCAGCAAAAACATTACATTCTCTGGATGCCACAAAAATCCACCAAACAGTGATACCTTTATTGGGCCACCCAAAGTGCAGAATATCCATGTTGCAAGCTTTCCAAGTCCCACTTGCTTCTTCATCAGGCAATCTGTGACAAACCAAACAAGACGGGGAAAAATTGAAGATGTTAGTAGTCACGGCAGGCCTGCATTTTGGCTGTTTTTGTTCTTGGTTCAGATGGTATGGAGTGGTACCCGTCTTGCAGGCTGGCACCTCCTCCTCCTGGCCATGTGTCAACCTGGAAATTTAACATCTATTGGCAACCCAAAAATATACTTCCTTCACCATTTTATTTGCCCTCCTTTGGATACGCTCCAGTTTCTACACATCCTTTTTGAATTGTTGGGCCCAGAACTGGACACAGTCTTATTCAAAGCAGAATAGAGTGGAACTATGACTTCCCTTGATCTGGACGCTATACTTCTATTGACGCAGCCTAGAATCGCATTGGCCTTTTTAGCTGCCGCATCGCACTGTTGACTCAGGTTCAACTTGCATCCATTATTGCTCCGTTGTGTCCTTCTTCTCTGGAGCAGCAGAAAACAAGCTTGCTGAATGCGACGTAGGGTCCCTTCCGAAATATTTCAACATGGCCACAGTGTCTGTAAGGAAAAGTGTCTCAAATACAAACTATAACTCTTTGCCCGGCTCATTGCTATGGAATTCTGGGAGTTGGAGTTTGTTCTGGAGTCCAGGGCGGAGCTTTAACTTGTTGTCTGACTCACTTGCTATGGAATTCTGGGAGTTGGAGTATGTTGTGGGGCCCAGAGCGGAGCTCTGCTCCACTCTGGACCCCACAACAAACTCCAACTCCCAGAATTCCATAGCTGTGAGCCAGACAAAGAGTTAAACCGATGCCAAACCGGATTATTTCTCCAGTGTGGATGCAACCTTTCATTTCAGTGAAATGTGGGCCTCATGAACTGCCCAAAAGAGAAACAAATAAGCCTCAGACGGAAACCATGTAAACAAATGAGCTTTATTTAACAACACAGGCGCCATTTTGTCTCTTGTGGCGGGGAGTTCCACAGGCGCTGAGGGGAAAAAATGCCAGTTTTTAAGTTTTTAAGCCCTTCTGGGCACAACTGTGAATCAGACTGGAAGTGTGACTGAATTCTTTCCCAAACTGGAAGCGGAGGCGTTTTTATTCCTCCACATCTCTCTTTTTCACTCGTTTTTTAACCACCTTCTCCCCGCAAATGGCGGCTCCCTCAACTCCCCCCTCACGCTTCTGCGCATGCGCGTCCGAAAAGAGCCGGAAGTGCCAAGGCAAAAGAAAAGAGATAGAGAGAGCGGGGTGACGTCACGGGGGTCGTAGAGAACGCGGCGCCTAGAGCGTCGCGACACATTTCAGTCAGGCCTCCATTTCCGCCCTCCTCAGCGGAATGATAGAGAGTAGCCTAGAGCGTCGCAACACACTTCCGCCCTCCTCAACGAAATAATAGAGAGTAGCCTAGAGCGTCGCGAACACTTCCGCCTGTGTTTCCTTCCTCCTCAGCGGAGTGATAGAGAGAGCAGCCTAGAGCGTCCACACTAATTTGTCGTCACTTCCGCCTTTTCCTCCCCAACCCTGGGATAAAGTTTCCCGTCGTGCCCCGCGAGGCCTCTTTTCGCCTCGCGCGGCTCAAGATGGCGGACACGCAGGTGAGGAGCTCCAGGCTGGAGGAGAATGGACTGGGCCTCAAACCAGGGGTTCTGGACTACAATTCCCAGAAGCCCCGGCCATTGTGGCTCAGTGCTGAGGGATTCTGGGAGTTGAAGTCTCAAAAGCCTCTAGAGGATTGAGGAGAACCCCTGAACTATTTATTATTAGGGAAAAGGGCTGTTTTTGTGGCAGAGAAGAGGGCAGGGCCAGAGGGGTCTCTCCTTCAGGGCATCCTGCAGCAGATTTAATTTCAAAATTTAAATTATAACCAGGATTTCTAGGGAGGCCAGGAGCTGAATGGAAAGGGAGACATAGTTTGTATATTGGAGAGGGAGACATAGTTTATATATTGGAGAGGGAGACATAGTTTGTGGCTGCAGGGTCCCCAGAAGGAAATAACATCCAGATTTCTGGGGTCCCAGATTTCAAAGAGAGCCAAGCTTTTAGGGTACTTTGAACAAAGGAAACTACAAATCCCATTTCGTTGTTTGCATATAAACTACGTACGAGTACGTAAACGTATAAACCCTTATCGGTTATTCAAATGAACGTCTCCATCCTCGGGTATTCATCGATCAAACTATCTATATACAATAGAGGCTCGATTATCTGATGTAAACTGGACCGGCTGGTTGTTGGGTCACCGAAAACGTCGGATAATCCGGACGGTCCGAGAAAAGCATTGAAATCGCTATGAATTGCAAATGTATTGATGTTTTATTGCAGTAACAGTAAAAGTAAATGGAAAGAAATCACTGGTCAACGTTGGGATGTGCGGTATAAACAGTTCAGTCCTCTGAAAATTTAAAGAAATCACAGAAAATTGAAGGAAATCACAGAAAATTGAAGGAAATCACAGCAGCCGAGACGTCGCGTAATCCAGAATGTCGGATAACCAAAGGCTGGATAATCGAGACTCAACTGTATTTGGTTTCAATTCAAACTGTCCCTTGCAGTTCTTCCTTCATTTGGGTTAAAATCCAGAGTTAGGAGCCATTTCCAAATTGTTTTTTCATTCCAAAAGAAGATTTTAAACGACCCGAATAATCCCATCATCCTGGAAGCTTTTGCTCTCAATACGTTTCAGTACTATAACTTTCAACTCCTGAGTGTAAGTTAAAAAAAATCCCAATTCAAATCTACCTTCTGCAACCCAAGGTTTGTTTCTTGTCCCAAAATGGTTCCTGGATGTCCAGAAAACAGATAGAAGAGGATTGATGGTAGATTTGAATTGGGATTTCAGGAGCTGGAAGTTACAGTACTGAAATGTACTGGGAGCAAAGTATTGCCAGGAATGTAAAACCGTTTGGAAATGGCTCCTAACTCAGGACGTTAACCCAAATAAAGGAATCACTGCAAAGGACAGTTTGGGGACAACGAAGCTAAATATGTTGATAACAATTTGATGGGTGGATACCCCGCGAGGGATAAGAGATGAGTGTTAGGTGTAGATATTTGAATATCCGACGAATATACAGAGGGGTAGGTGTGTATTTTACAATTAGCCAATGAAACGTGATTTGTAGTTTTCTTTGTTCAAGGTGCTGTAAAGGGCTGATTCGCTTTGGTATCGGGGCCCCAGAATTTGGATGTAATTCCTATAAACTTTGGCTGTATCCACACTGGGGAAATAACCCGGTTTGGCACCGCTTTCATAGCCTTGGCTCAAGGCTATGGAATTCTGGGAGTTGGAGTTTGTTGTGGGGTCCAGAGCGGAGCTCCGCTCCGCTCTGGGCCCCACAACAAACTCCAACTCCCAGAATTCCATAGCCTTGAGCCAAGGCTATGAAAGCGGTGCCAAACCGAGTTATAGGCTCCTTTCTATCTCTCAAGGTTTAAACTGGAACAAAGCTGGAAAAGTTACTTGAAATCCCAAAAGGCTCTCTTAATTTTATTTCATTTTGAGCTGGTGCCTTGCAAAACTTCCGGGTGAACTTGTGTTTGTTTGTTTGTGTGTGTGAGACCTTGCACTATAAAGCCAAAAACTCTTTCTTTGGACTTACCAAGACCTTTTGGCTTTCCTCCTCCTCCCATCCGCTAATTTGATACAGGCACCTCTTTTTTCTTCTAAACTTGATCTTTCCTCCCCTTTTCTGTCCTTTTATAAATGCAGACTGAGAGGGCTTACCAGAAGCAGCCCACCATCTTCCAGAACAAGAAGCGTGTGCTTCTGGGGGACACTGGCAAGGAGAAGCTCCCTCGCTATTACAAGAACATTGGCCTGGGCTTCAAGACTCCCAAAGAGGTAATGGCCGAATGCAGTGCTGGGTGCGGAGCAATGGCTTAACGGGAATGTGTGGAGATGCGAAGGGAATCCCACAGTATAGGATGTTTCTAGTATAGTGTCTATATCAAGGGAAGTAATAGTGCCGCTCTATTCTACTTTGGTCAGGCCCCACCTGGAATACTGTGTCCATTTCTGGGCCCCACAATTCAAAAAGGACATTCAGAAATGAGTGTGTCCAGAGGAGGGCCACCAAAATAGTGAAGGGCCTGGAAACCATGTCCTATGAGGAACACCTTAGGGAGCTGGGAATGTTTAGCCTGGAGAAGATACTATTAAGAGATGGTATGATAGCCCTGTTTAAATATTTGAAGGGATGTCATATTGAGGAGGGAGCAAGCTTGTTTTCTGCTGCTCCAGAGACTAGGACACGGAACAACGGATATAAATTGCAGGAAAAGAGATTCCACCTCAACATTAGGAGGAAAGTAAGGGCTGTTTGATGGTGGAACACAATTCCTCAGAGTGTGGTGGAGTCTCCTTCTTTGGAGGTTTTTAAACAGAGGCTGGATGGCCATCTGTCGGGGATGCTTTGATGGAGAGTTGAAGAATGGCAGAATGGGGTTGGACTGGATCAGGGCCCTTGTGGTCTCTTCCAACTCTAGGATTCCTTCCCTCTGGTGCTGACACATGATGTACATTCTCACGATGGTCTTCCAAGCCTCGCTGGTGAAGAGGCTTTGACGAGAGCGGCCAAGAGGCCCTAACTGAAGTCAGCTGTGATACCACAAGGGTCTCTAGTTGGGGTCTCTTTCTGAATAAAGCTGTGTGTGTTTGGGCTGGACCACCCCAGCTGAAAAGGCACATGGGACTTGAGCATCCATGGATTTTGGGTGGGGTCCTGGAACCAAACCCCAGCAGATACCAAGGGCCCCACTGCACTTTATTTTGCTGCCTGCAAATGCAGTGAGTAGATTTCCCTTTGAAAATGGGCCAAAAAACAGCCCTCCTTTCATTTGGCTCCATTTGCTGAAGGTTGCCTCCAGAAGGCAAGAGGCTTTTGAAAATATTACAATGTGATTTGGGATAGAGAGACTCATTTTTTCTTCTGCTTGCAATCTTTACTTCATTGATGGAATGTGCTCATATAGTGGTCTCTTTGCTTCCAGGCCATTGAGGGCACCTACATTGATAAGAAATGCCCTTTCACTGGTAATGTGTCGATTCGAGGCCGCATCCTTTCAGGTAGGAGGCGTTACATTGTGCCACTGAGGACTAGGTGTGAATACATTCTCAGGGTGGCATTTTTCTTACCGCTCCGTTTAGGTTTGCTTTTCTGCCGACACATTTTTCTCTTTTTATTTGGAGAATTGTTCATGCTGCATAGTGACTATGTCCACTGCTAACTTCAAGTCAGCATCTGATCAGGATACAGAGTGGTGGGGTGGTATAGGAGCACAGCAGGCTGATACCACAGTAAAATGGAAACAAGGAGCTTAAAGCTGCAAAATAGTCACACTGGAGGAGCTCCTAAGTGATGCTTGGTCTATGTGAGGTTTTTTTTTAAAAAATTACAAACAAATACTTATCTAAATTGTAGAGGAGTTTTGTGATGACCTATAGGGGTAAAGCCCTCAAAACTAGATTGGATGAAAGATGTGCTGGACAGGTGATGGGATGGCTTCTCTGTTCATTGTCAGATAGCCAAAGATTCTGAGAGTTACATGACTGCTCCTGGAGACAGTTCTGGGCTCTTACCTGTTTTCTCATTGATAGTGAGCAGACTAGGTTTGTCATGGGCTTGACAGTCACAGCCACACCTGTCTTAAGATGGTGAATCTGCATACCGTTCAATCTCTTGTGGGCCAAACATTAAGCAGTGGGGCACGGCTGTGCTGTGGGTGGCCCAAAAGCTCCTGCTGACCTTCCCCTTCTACATCTATTTCCAAGGTTCCCAAACTGCAAATGATGTTTATCTCACGATGGTCTGCTGAACCTCACGGTGAATGGGGTTCTGATTAAACTGCCATGTGGCTTAGCTGATGCCTTTTGAAGGAACCTGGGGATGTGTTTGTTCCATTTTGAAACACTGTTGTGTCTGAGGTGGCAGAAGTGAGATACAGTGCAACCAAAAGGAACTCCTTTCAAATGGAAACAGCAGGTGTGCCTATTATTGGTATTAAGTGCTTGGGATGTGTACTGCCTTGGGTGTGTGTACACATTTCTCTGCGACCTGTCCATACACACCAGGATATGTGAGAAGTTGGGGGAAGATGGAGCACTTTACAGCCACAAGGTTGTGAGCTCAATCTCAGGTCTCCAAAGTTGACACAGTTTTCTATCCTTTTGTAGGTTGGTAAAATGAGTACCCAGCTTGTTGGGAGCAGTTTTCTAACACATTGTAAATAGCTTAGAGAGTGGTGAGTTCACTGATAAGAGGTATAGAAATGTAAATGCTATTGCTGTTGCTATTTATTAGGATGTGTGTGACCCAACAAACATCCTTTCTCTGCCTCCCCTCAGGTGTGGTCACCAAGATGAAGATGCAGCGCACCATCGTCATCCGAAGGGACTACTTGCACTACATTCGCAAGTACAACCGCTTTGAAAAGCGCCACAAAAATATGTCGGTGCACCTGTCCCCTTGTTTCAGGTGAGGGGACATCCAGAGCGTTTCCCTCTGTCTTTAGGGACAGAGGGCAGAGATCCTGAGGTTCTTGGGATCCTGAAACCTTGCTGGTTCCTGTGGGGTTTCTGGTTTTCGAGATCCTCAAAAGAAATGTTTTTCCTTGAGAGTTTCTTAATAACACATGGAATTGTAGATAAGGTGGGGCTATATATAGTTGAAGCTTGCTGATCAATCAGATAGCTAATAGAGATCAAAAGAAAAATCAATAATAAGCAACTTAATAATTCAATAAAAGATCAGAAGGCTAAAAAATTCTTAACAGTTAAATCAAAATATCAAAAAAAGAATATGCTCATAACAATACTTATGGATATATATACACATTTCTTAAAGGTGGTGCAGGCATCTTTACAAAATAGCAAATTGCCTTCTTGGAGTTCTGATAATTTTGTGTTGGTCACAGTTGTGTGCCGCCTTTGAAGGAAGTAGTAGCAGGCATGGTCGTGTCCCCAGACATTTTGTCACCATGTCAATGGTGGGCCTCAAGCAAGGGCATTGGTAATGATGTCTCAATTCACGATGGTCTGCAGAGCTTCCTGCTGCTGAAAATGCCAAATGAGCAATTGCTGAACCATGGCCCTTGCTCAGGTGTGACTGTCCAGTAGTATGGATTGGCTGGGAGAGGAATCTGTACTCTCTAAAGCATTATAAGATCAGTGTGTTTAAGTCATCTTGATTGCACAGTGGAAAAGAAAGAAGGGTCTGGCAGGACAGCTTTGGAAGCCAGTTGGGATAGTCAGAGTTTTGCCAGAGTCTATCCTACCACATTTCATGGGTGCTCCATCCCATGGTTTTATGCAAGGTACTATTTCAAGAATATATTTTTATTAATGAACAAACCACTCAACAAATATCTATCATTACGATAAAACAACACACAAGGCCTTTATCCACAAATACAGATCCTGAGGAAGCTCTCCTTAGTGCTAGTAGTTTATTGAGAGTTGCGTTTGTGGATCGATCATTCTGCAGATGGGGCCATATCCTGGCCTGGAGAGAGGAGGACACAGTTCTCAGAGGAAGAGGTGCTTTGTAATCGCAAATTTAGAAGCAGATTTTTATTGTCCCTTTGTTCGCCCACAGCCACCATAGTCACGGTGTCTGTGGGGGTAACTGGTTACATACCTGTTCTCAGCAACATCCCAAAGCAAGAATGTAGGTGCTCTTGAGACCCAGCACTATCACTTTCCTTCCCCTCTGCATGTTTTTTCCCACCTTCTTTGCTGGATGGGAAAGCTTTCCTTTGAGGCCAAGAGCAGGTGATTTTGGGGGGGGGGGGGCTCTTGTTCTGACTCATAGTATGGAGCTGCTTAAGGCCTTCCTGGGAGCTGTGCTTTTCTGAAGACCCTGGACTTCCCGTGTTCCTCCTTGGAACTGACCCTGTTGCTCCACAGCCTCTCCTGCTTGTGTGTGCAGTGCATCTCCAGAGTCCCAGGGGCTTACTTCTTTGGATGCCTCTCACGACCACTCCCAAGAAGCGAGGCTTCTTCTCAGTTTTATGGATATGGGGTGGGGGTGGGGGTGGGGGGTTAACATACGACTTGGCTCTGCACCGCCCTGCCTTAAAGCTTTTGTACTTTTCTTCCTTTCTTAGGGATGTGCAGATTGGAGACATTGTGACGGTGGGTGAGTGCCGCCCCCTCAGCAAGACTGTCCGGTTCAATGTCCTCAAGGTGACCAAGGCAGCCGGCACCAAGAAGCAGTTTCAGAAGTTCTAAGGGCATCCTGTGTGCAGTAGCTTTCCATGAGATGTGCAAATAATAAACCTTTTGTAAAGACCCAGCGGGCTCCGGTGACCTGGTTGTTCTGGGGAAGGAGGAGGCAAGGGGATCTGGGGAGTGGTCTCTTTTAAAACCAGGAAGGGTCCATGGGTGGACTTGCCACAGCTCAGTCCACACTTACTGCTGTGTATTTCACCTACTATATCCAGAAGAACAATAACATGGCACATTCCATTATCATTCGGAACATGCCTCCTTATCCAATGATACCTGACTGATTCCTAGATTCTTGAGTAGAAGCCAAGTTGACGGCCCAAATCTCCAGTCGGTAAACACCTGATATACTATGAACCTAATAGGTCTTACTTAAGCCAGTCTCATTTAGATGTTCTGTCAGTCCTTTTGCAATTGCTCCCAGAAAACCTATCCCGTTGTATTTGGAAGAGAAAAAACAAAATAATTCCTAGTACTTAGGTTGTTTGGGAAGAATTGAAAACAGACTGGCAATATACTTGAATAAATTTGCCAGAGATAAGATCATTGTGTGTTCAAGTTCTTTCTGATTTATGGTGACCCTAAGGTGAATCTGTTGTGGTGTTTTCTTGGCCAGACTTGTTCAGAGAGGGAACTACATCCAAGGGTATTAAAAGAACTGGCAAATGTAATATCAGAGCCATTGGCAATAATCTTTGAGAACTCCTGGAGAACAGGAGAAGTCCCAGCAGACTGGAGGAGGACAAATGTCCCCATCTTCAAAAAGGGAAAAAAACAGGATCCCAACAATTATCGTCCAGTTAGTCTGACATCAATTCCAGGAAAGATTCTGGAGCAGATCATTAAGCAGAGAGTCTGTGAACATTTAGAAGCCAATTCCATAATCACAAAAAGCCAACATGGGTTTCAGAGAAACAAGTCTTGCCAGACAAATCTGATCTTTTTTTTTTTTTTTTTTTGGATAAAATTACCAGCTTGGTAGATGAAGGGAATGCTGTGGATATAGTATACCTCGGTTTCAGTAAGGCCTTTGACAAGGTTCCCCATGACATTCTTGCAAACAAGCTTGTAAAATGTGGACTAGACAAGGTAACTGTTACATGGATTTGTAATTGGTTGACTGTCCGAACCCAAAGGGTGCTCAACAATGGTTCCTTTTCATCCTGGAGAGAAGTGACCAGTGGGGTCAAACAGGGCTCTGTCCTGGGCCCAGTCCTATTCAACATCTTTATTAATGACTTGGATGACAGAATTGGGGGCATACTTATCAAATTTGCAGATGACACCAAATTAGGAGGAGGAGCCAATACTCCAGAAGACAGGATCATAAAAAAGCCAATGCAATTTTAGGCTGCATCAATAGAAGTATAGTTTCTAGATCAAGGGAAGTTATAGTGCCACTCTATTCTGCTTTGGTCAGGCCCCACCTGGAATACTGTGTCCAGTTCTGGGCACCACAATTCAAAAAAGATGTGGAGAAACTGGAGCATGTCCAAAGGAGGGCGACTAAGATGGTGAAGGGTCTGGAAACCATGAAGCCCTATGAGGAATGCCTTAGGGAGCTGGGGATGTTTAGCCTAGAGAAGAGAAGGTTAAGAGGGGATATGATAGCCCTGTTTAAATATATGAAGGGATGTCATATTGAATCATAGAATCATAGAGTTGGAGAGCAAGCTTGTTTTCTGCTGCTGCAGAGACTAGAACGCGGAACAATGGATGCAAGCTGCAGGAAAAGAGATTCCACCTCAACATTAGGAGGAACTTCCTGACAGTAAGGGCTGTTCGACAGTGGAACACACTCCCTCGGAGTGTAGTGGAGTCTCCTTCCTTGGAGGTCTTTAAGCAGAGGCTGGATGGCCATCTGTCGGGGATGCTTTGATTTGGAGTTCCTGCATGGCAGGGGTTTGGACTGGATGGCCCTTGTGGTCTCTTCCAACTCTATGATTCTATGATTCTATGATTCTAGGGTTTGCTACCATTGCCTTCCTCTGAGGCTGAAAGATGGTGACTTGCCTGAGGTCACCCAGTGGGCTTCTTTGACTAAGCAAGGATTCAAACCCTGGTCTCCAGATGGAAAGTAGGATCACACCAGAACAATTACAAAAAGTGAGTTCTTGGAACAGGCCCCATTACTTGAATATAAAGTGCTGGGGGCTCTGCCGGCCTCTTTAAAACTTCTTGGGACTAACTCAGCTGTATCGTCAAACTCATTAATAACTTCTATCTTCACCACATACTGATATATCTTGTGCCCTGAATTAATAACTCTTTTCATAGGGTTTTCTATGTTGTTCAGAAGTGGTTTTGCCAGTTCCTCTGAAACGTAACCTACAGCACCTGATACTCATTGGCTGTCTCTCATCCAAGTACTAATGAGGTGTGACCCTGCTTAACTTCCAAGATCAGGCAGATCTGGTGCCTTTAGTACAAAAAAACACGTGTATGCCAACAACCATATATATTTTTAAAAATGGAATTGTAGTGCCTTATGGTTCTGGGTATTCATGTTTTATCCTTCCAGCAACTCTGCAAAATTGCCACAGGTGAGACTCCAAGGAGAGTCCCACCATCAATCAACCTTAAATGCTTATTATGTATGTAGTACCCAATGCAACCAAAGTCCCCTGACAAGGCAGATAAGGTCTCCGCTCCCAGTAGAAGAAAGGAAGGAAGCAGGTAGAAAAGCTGCCAAGGACAAAAGGCATTTAAAAGAAAGCAAGAACAAGATTAACATTGGCAAATCCAACATAAGGATCTAGTAACTCTACACCTCTGAAGGAGATGGTCCAGATTACCTCCCCATTGTGTCTTTGCAAAAAAGAGAAATGCTTAATCAGATTATGCACAAACACATTCTGTAGCAGGGACAGAAAGTCCTTCTTTTAAATCATCGAAAAGAACATGGGAATGTAAGAAGAGCCCTGATGTTGGAAGGGAGGGATGACACTGGTCCCGGATGTCCTTACCCACAGTGGTCAGCCAGCCACCCCAGTAAGAAGCCACTGGTTGGACAGGAGTCAGAATCATGGAAGAGACCACAAGGACCATCCAGTCCAACCCCATTCTGCCATGCAGGAACTCAAAGCATCCTCGAGAGATGACCATCCAGCCTCAAGATCTCCAAATATTCCACTTCAGTGTTAGTAAGAGCTGTTCAACAGTGAAAGACACTCCCTTGGAGTTTGGTGGAAACTCCAAGGGAGTGTCTTTCACTGTTGAACAGCTCTTACTATAAGGGAATTCTTTCTAATGTTGAAGTGGAATTTCTTCCTGGCATTTGCATCCATTGCACTGTGTCCTACTCTCTGGAGCAGCAGAAAACAAGCTTGCTCCATCCTCAATGTGACACCCCTTCAGATATTTAATCATGGCTATCATGTCACCCCTTAACCTGCTCTTCTCCCGGCTAAACATCCCCAGCTCCCTCGGATGCTCCTCATAGGGCTTTTTGGTTTCTAGATTGTTCACCATTTTGGTCACCCTTCTCTGGACACACTCCAGTTTGTTAACCTCCTTTTTGAATTCTGGTACCTAGAACTAGAGAGAATGTAGGACAAGTAGCACATATATCTGTAACATGCTCCTTTTAAGTGGAGGCAATGAGGGCATAAGGGACCTAAGTACCTGAAAGGTACTGGATCCCGTCTGATCTTGGAAGCTAAGCAGGGTCAGTGCTGGTTTGGACTTGGAAGTGAGACCATAAAAAAAACCATCTTAGGATTCCTTGCCTAAGGAACCATGATGAGAATCATGGGGTGGCTTTTAGGTGAGATGTGACATGCAGGTATTCACTACATTTGTGTGCAACATCCAGATAAACCCCCCTTTCAAGGGAAGCCCAAGGTGTGCCATAGACATATTGTGGCTGGAGTGGAGAGGGAGCAGGGGCCCAGTTCCCATCATGGCTGCAGTTCTACAGCTGGGGGAAGAAAGCCGGGCTCTTTCTGCCAGGCCCCAAGAAAGTCCTCGGGCCCCAATTCTCTTCCTAGATTAATCCCGTGTCCGGTTCTGGGCCCCACAATTCAAAAAGGATGTTGAAATGTTGGAGTGTGTCCAGAGGAGGGTGACTAAAATGGTGAAGGGTCTGGAAATCATAAAACCCTATGAGGAACAACTTAGGGAGATGGGTATGTTTAGCCTGGAGAAGAGAAGGTTAAGAGGTGATATGATAGCCCTGTTTAAGTATTTGGAGGGATGTCCTATTGAGGAGGGAGCAAGCTTGTTTTCTGCTGCTCCAGAGAATAGGACAATGGAGCAATGGATGCAAACTGCAGGAAAAGAGATTCCAGCTCAACATTAGGAGGAACTTCCTGACAGTAAGGGCTGTTTGACAGTGGAACACACTCCTTTGGAGAGTGATAGAGTCACCTTCTTTGGAGGTCTTTAAACAAAAGTCTGGAGGGCCATCTGTTGGGGACTGTGAGTTCCTGCATGGCAGAATGGGGTTGGACTGGATGGCCCTTGGGGCCTCTTCCAATTCTATGATTCTAACTTTCTGGAAGATGGGTTAGCCTGTCATCCCACCCAGCACCTGTTTCCAAGGGGACTGTGTGCCACTTGAATGCAAAAATGAGGATTAAAAAGAGGATAGAGGGAGACAAAATATTGTCCTGCTAGCACACAGTTGCATAACATCATCTGCTCTGATAGAAATACAATCTTCTTTTACATAAGTGCAGAACCAAGGCTAACCCCTTGCCTGCCTGCAAAGGGCTGTTAACAATCACATCCTCTTGTTTAGTGACAACTAGAGTAGACCCATTCAATCTACGGTTGAATGGTGAGTCAACGTCCAGGTAAATCCTATCGGTTCAGGACAAACAATAGGGCTGGATCCCATGAGAAATGTTTGCCCTTGTAGAACACCAGTTACACAACCAGGAACCCAATACATCTGTTGCACAACAGGGGGAAAAATGCCACTGCAGGTGGGAGAGAATTGACCCAGAGGTAGGAGGACACTGACTGGATCCTGGCCAGTGGGGTGTGCAATGCAATGGAGAAACCACAGAATTCGGGGGTCATATTGGGCAGAGTAAAACATACATTTGGGCCAAGGCAAGGGACACAGTTGCCTTTCAAACAAAGTGTGGAAAAGTTACTTTTCAAAGACTACAACTCCCAGAATCCTTGTCTGAGTGGATTCAGGGAAGTTTAATCTCTTTGTTTGGTGGTCACACCCCTCTGTTTGCAGGTAAAAGACCCCCCTGTCCCCTGGCTTGGGAGGGACCATATCAGATGGGAAGCAAAGTGCCCAAATCCTGTGGATAAATGGAGTTTAGACCCCAGGAATGTCCCACTAAAGCAGGATTGTTTTCAGACACTTTGGGCTAATTGAGCATTAAGGTGGCATTAACCCTAGCAGAAAGTGGGCAAAATCACACTGCTTTTACTTTCAAGACCACAAGGACCATCCAGTTCAGCCCCATCTAGCCATGCAGGAATTCAGAATCAAAGCATCCCCTGTTAGAGATGGCCATCCAGCCTCTGTTCAAAGACCTCCAAAGAAGGAGACTCCACCATCATCCACTGAGGGAGTGTCTTCCACTGTCCAACTGTCTTACTGTCAATACGTTCCTCCTAATATTGAGGTTGAATCTCTTTTCCTGTAGCTTCTATCCATTGCTCTGGGTGCTAGTCTCTGGAGCAGCAGAAAATAAGCTTGCTCCCTCCTCAATGTGACACCCCTTCAAATACGTAAACAGGCCTATCATATCACCTCTTAACCTTCTCTTCTCCAGGCTAAACATCCCCTGCTCCCTAAGTCTTTCCTCATAAGGCAGGGTCTGCAGACCCTTCACCATTTTGGTTGCCCTCCTCTGGACACACTCCAGTTTCTCAATCTCTTTTTTGAATTGTGGTGCCCAGAACGGGACACAGGATTATTCCAGGTGAAGCCTGGCCAAAGCAGAATAGAGTGGCACTGTTACTTCCCTTGATCTAGACACTATACTTCTATTGATGCAGTCTAGAATTGCTTTGGCCTTTTAGCTGCCGCATCACACTGTTGACTCACGTTCAACTTGTTTCCTCGTAAAGCATGGTTTCCAGGCCCTTTGCAATTTTGGTTCATAGAATCATAGAGTTGGAAGAGACAACAAGAGCCATCCAGTCCAACCCCTCCTCTGGATACGGTCCGCAAAGCTGGAAGGGGAAATGCATGCCTGGGTTTTGGCTCAGGGTCGCGATGGCTCCTGCTGAACTTTGTCTTGAAATCCAATCTGTTTTTCCTGGTACTTTCTCAGCATCCAGAGACTGAGCAGCCTGGTTTCACTTACAGGGCAGGTGCCTATAAGAGGGTGCGACTGAGGTAGGAGCAACCAGTTGAATGCCCAGCCATGGAGCTCGGAGGGTCCTTGACCATCTTCCTGGGCACCTGCCTCTCCTGCCTGGCCCTGCTCTCTGCCTGGAAGTGGATGCACAAGCAGGGGAAGCTGCCCCCGGGTCCCACCCCTCTGCCCTTCATCGGCAACCTGCTCCAAGTGAAGACTGATGATGCCTTCAAGTCATTCTTGGCAGTGAGTTTTTGCCCTCATCTTTGGCATGAGAAACTCTGGAGAAGATGGGGCTGGTGGAACCCCTGTGTGAGAATTTGAACTCAGGGCACTTGCCTGTTAAGTTTTCAAGAGCTCTCATGCTTCAGATTGCAGGAGTGTAGGGGAGCATCCTTCTTACCAGTAGGAGTCTTTCTTCATAGGGAGGGTTTGGATAGTGTCTTTCTACATGGCAGAAGGGGGCTGGACTGGATGGCTGCTGGGGTCTCTTCCAACTCTAGGATTCTATGATTCAACACAGAGAAATGTACCATACTGCACTTGAAGCAGAAAAACGAAATGCATAAATCTAGGATGGGGGACACTCGGCTGAACGAGACGCTGGATAATCGTGTGTTCTTAACCCATTTAAACTTCCCATTTTTCCTGTGTGATAAACTCCTAAGAACCACCATCATCATCAGTTAATCCTGCCTTGTGCATATCATTCCTTATGTCTTTCCTGAATATCCCTCCAATCACTGGATGATTCCCAAATTCCTGCGTTATTAAGAAAAGGGTTGGAGACGTCTCTGCATCCACTTAGTCCATGTTACCTGTGATTTTTTAAATATATATAAACCTCTATTGTGCAACACACACACACGATTCCCAATTCCCTGTGAACTCCTGAGCTTTGGTTTCTCCTGCAGCTGAAGGATAAATATGGCCCCGTGTTCACGGTCCATCTGGGGCCCCGTCGGGTTGTGGTCCTTTGTGGGCATGAAGCTGTGAAGGAAGCCCTGGTGGATCAAGCCGAGGAATTCAGTGGGAGAGGGGAGTTGGCCTCCCTTGACCGCAACTTCAATGGTTTTGGTAAGTTGACTGCTCCAGAGAAGAGGGGAAAGGTTTGTTCTCTGCTTTCCCAGAAGGTAGGACCAGATCTAATGGTTTCAAGTGACAGGAGAACAGGTTTCAGTTGGACGTTAAAAGGAACTTCTTGATGGTGAGAGTGGTCCAGGAATGGAACTAATTCCCTAAAGAGGTGGTGGGCTCTCCTTCTCTGCTCATCTTCAAAAAGAAGCTTAAGATAACTGCTGCTGGGGACACTCAGGCAGGAAATCCTTCACTGAGCATCCGGTTGGACTTGATGGTCCATTGTTATCCCTTCCAATACTTCTGTTCTATGTTTGCTGGTGTTGTTAACTGCACTCCTATTTCAACCCATGGTGACCCTGTGGATGAGACATCTCCAAGACTCCCTGTCCTCCACTGCTCTGCTCAGGTCCTGCAAACTCATATCCTGTTTAAATACTTGAAAGGATGTCATATTAAGGAGGGAGCAAGCTTGTTTTGTGCTGCTCCAGAGAATAGGACCTAAAGCAATGGATGCAAACTACAGGAAAAGTTCCACCTTAAATTAGGAGGACCTTTTTAGGTCTGGAAACCATGATTCTATGATTTTACGATAAAGCTCTATGACGAAAGACTTAGGGAGCTGGGGATGTTTAGCCAGGAGAAGAGAAGGTTAAGAGGGGATATGATAGCTCTCTTTAAGTGTTTGAAGGGATGTCATATTGAGGAGGGAGCAGGACCAGGAACACTACCTTCGTGCTTGTAGTGCAACTGATGGGTGCATGTTTTTTTAAATAAAATTCATAGAAAATTTGGTTCATTGATCAAAAGCAAGTAGTTGCAAAACCAATGAATTTAATTTTCTATGAATGCATTCATATATATATCCATATTTGATCCAGGCATGGCAGGGGGGAGAAAGACCTCCGTGGCTCTCCTTCAGACCCCTGCAATGCTTGGATCGGGTGTTCCAGGCATGGCATGGGTCTGGAGGGGATCCATGGGCGTCTTTCTCTCCCCTGCCATGGTTTTCTGATTTGCAGTTGCAATACAAATGAATCAATTTTTTAATCAATTTAGAATCATAGAATCACAGAGTTGGAAGAGACACCAAGGGCTATCCAGTCCAACCCCCCTGCCATGCAGGAACTCTCCATCAAAGCATCCCCGACAGATGGCCATCCAGCCTCTTCTTAAAGACCTCCAAGGAAGGAGACTCCACCACAATCTCCGAGGGAGGGTGTTCCACTGTCGAACAGCCCTTACTGTCAGGAAGTTCCTCCTAATGTTTAAATGGAATCTCTTTTCCTGAAATTTATATCCATTGTTCCACGTCCTAGTCTCTGGAGCAGCAGAAAACAAGCTTGCTCCCTCCTCAATGTGACATCCCTTCAAGTATTTGAACAGGGCTATCATATCACCTCTTAGCCTTCTCTTCTCTTCTCCAGGCTAAACATCCCCAGTTCCCTACGGCGTTCCTCATAGGGCATGGTTTCCAGACCCTTCACCATTTTAGTTGCCCTCCTTTGGACCTGCTCCAGTTTCTCCACATCCTTTTTGAATTTTGGTGCCCAGAATTGGACACAGGATTCCAGGTGGGGCCTGACCAAAGCAGAATTGATGCAGCCTAAAATTGCATTGGCCTTTTTAGCTGCCGCATCGCACTGTGGTCTACTTGGACTCCTAGATCTCTTTCACACATAGTTTCATTCAGGCAGGTGTCCCCCATCTGTGCATTTCATTTTTCCTCCCTAAGTGCAGAACCTTACATTTCTCTGCGTTGAATTTCATTTTGTTAGCACTGGCCCAGCTTTCTAGTCTATTCAGGTCATTTTGAATTTTGATCCTGTCCTCTGGGGCATTAGCTACTCCTCCTAGTTTGGTGTCATCTGCAAATTTGATAACTAGGCCCTCATCTTATTGTCCAACTCCTGCCAATTTCAACTTCTTTCTCCCCCCAGCTATTGCTTTTCTTCCTTTGAATCTCATTCTATCCGGCTCTTTTCTCCTTTGCAGCTGCGTGTTGCCATCATTTATCACCCCCCTGGTTCTGCCAACCAATTTCTTTCTGACTTTGAGTCCTGGCTCACATTTTTTTCCTTTCAGATTCTGTTCCCTCCCTGATTCTTGGTGACTTCAATATCCATATTGATGATCCTACAAATTCTTCAACCTCTCGCTTCAATTCTCTCTTAGCCTCCTTCAATCTTTTACTTCACTCCAACTCATCAACTCACTCTCTTGGTCACTGTCTCGACCTTGTTCTTGTTCCTAAGTGTGTCATCTCTGACTACTTGGTGTCTGACTTCCCTCTCTCTGATCATCATTTAATCTCTTTTACTCTCACTTATATCCCACCCCCT
The DNA here is from genome assembly GCA_034509955.1 of Urosaurus nigricauda. Lineage (NCBI taxonomy): Eukaryota > Metazoa > Chordata > Lepidosauria > Squamata > Phrynosomatidae > Urosaurus > Urosaurus nigricauda. Next base: position 1,637,306 of record JAOEGL010000003.1, read on the forward strand.
CGCCATACGGTCCTCCGCCAATTCCGTAACCTCCAATCTGTTAACTCTAATCTTCTCACTCACTTCTGTACCCCTCAGCAAGCAGGAGAGCGAAGGCAAATCCCAAACCGGTTTAAAGGTCAGTGGGAATGAGCCCTTTATTTAGGCTGTTTTTAAACAGAGGCTGGATGACCATCTGTCACAGGCAAGGCTTGGATAGTGTCTTCCTGCATGGCAAAAGGGGGCTGGACTGGATGATCCCTTGGGGTTTCTTCCAACTCTGTGATTCTGTGATTGGCCATGGGGTGGTTCTAAGAGCCTTCCAGACTGAGCCATGTATCTTGGGAAAGGAGCAGCCTCCCTACCACTATCACCCTCCAATGTAAAACTCTGGTGGAGCAAAGGACTTTTACACCTTGCAGTCCACCATGGACAACACTTGCCCCTTCCTTTCCAGGGGTCGCTTTGGCCAATGGGGAACGGTGGAAACAGCTGCGACGCTTCTCTCTGACCACCCTGAGGAATTTTGGGATGGGGAAGCGGTCCATTGAGGAGCGGATCCAGGAGGAGGCTCAGTACCTGATGGAGGAATTCAGGAAGACCCAAGGTTGGTGCTGGCCACCTGCGCCAGTTGCTTCCAAGGGTCATGCGAAAGGTGTTGGGGTCTTTCCTAGGTGGGACCCATGGCTCTCCCTTCCATCCTTGCCAGGTCTGCCCTTTGAGCCCACTTTCTTCTTGAGCCGCACAGTCTCCAACGTCATCAGCTCCGTTGTCTTTGGCAGCCGCTTCGACTACGAAGACAGGACCTTCCTCTCCTTGCTGCGCATGATGAATGAAAGCTTCATTGAGATGAGCACTCCATGGGCACAGGTAAGGGAGCAACAGGTGAGGGAAGGAAATCACCTTCCACCGTTCCATTCCTGGAGGTTCCTTGCAGTTTTCCAACTCTGAGGAGGTGTGTGTGTGTGGGGGGGGGGGGGATCCTGAGAAGTTGTTTTGCAAGAATGCAAGAGAAATGGGGCTTTGTGTAAATAATTAATTAGATAAGGCTAAAAAATATTATTGACTCCTTTAGGTTTGTGTTTCATATAAGGAGTTGATAATTTCAGCCAGAATCTTGTTGAGGGCTTATGTCTTCATATGTGGACATGTCTCTGCAAGAATTAAACTTGGATAGTGCCTTGGCATCGTTATCCAGCAAAGGGCTGCTGTTACATTACTACGTAGGGAAGTCAGAAAAGTGACCAATGCACAACAAGGATCAATGTGAATCACTCTCATTGTGTATTGGAACACTGGTCAACCCAAATCACTAGAGCCTGATGCACATAGGTATACTCTTGCTGGTGTCCTGTGTACACATCTTTGCAATTCACTGGCAGGGTTTCTTAGTACCTCTGTTAAATAGCTAAGTCTATGTAAAGTTACAAGTGGAGGATGCACATTTTTGTGCCTCAGCCACAAATCCAGCAAATGAAGTAAGGGGATGGTGAGATAGATGCCTTGTCTGGAACCAACCCAATGCAACTGGTGCATGGAAAGGACCACTCAAGCATTGCTCTTCCTTCCAGCTCTATGACATGTATTCTTGCATCATGAAATACCTGCCTGGAAGACACAACCGTATCTACTACCTCATTGAGGAGCTGAAGGACTTTGTTGCTGAGAAAGTCAAAGTCAACCAGGCGACGCTCGATCCCAACAACCCACGGGACTTCATCGACTGCTTCCTGATCCAGATGGAGAAGGTGCCAGAAAGAATCTTCTGCCACTCCAGAAAGAAGCATGTCAGGCCAAGGAAATACCTGACTTGAGCTTATCTTTTCACTTCTGTAAATGGGGGGGGGGGGGGGGGTGCTGTTCCAAATACAGTCCGGGCAACCAGCCAAAGGCTTGTTGCTATACAGCTGATAGTGACGTGGCACCAACCAATGAGCAAGCAAAGGGATCTAAGAGTCCTAGTAGACCACAAGTTGAACATGAGTCAACAGTGTAATGTGGCAGCTAATAAGGCCAATGCTATTTTAGGCTGCATCAATAGAAGTATAGTGTCTAGAGATCAGGGGAAATAATAATGCCACTCTATACTGCCTTGGTCAAGCCTCACCTGGAATACTTTGTTCAGTTCTGGGCACCACAATTCAAAAAGGAAGTGGACAAACTGGAGAGTGTCCAAAGGAGGGCCACCAAAATGGTGAAGGCCCTGGAAACCGTGTCTTGTGAGGAAAGACGTAGGGAGCTGGGTGTGTTTAGCCTGGAGAATAGAAAGTTAAGAGATGATATGATAGCCCTGTTTAACTATTTTAAGGGGTGACATATTGAGGACAGAGCAAGCTTGTTTTCTGCTGCTCTAGAGACTAGAACACAGAACAGTGGATGCAAACTCTAGGAAAAGAGATTGCAGCTTGACAATAGGAGGAACTGCCTGACAGCAAGGGCTGTTTGACAGTGGAACACACTCTCTCAGAGATGGTGGTGGAGTCTCCTTCTTTGGAAGCCGGATGGCCATCTGTTGGGGATGCTTTGATTGAGAGTTCCTGCATGGCAGAATGGGGTTGGACTGGATGGCACTTGGAGTCTCTTCCAACTCTAGGATTCTATGATTCTATGATTAAAATTCATGTTTGTTTGCAGAAAGATATCTGCCCAGCAAAGAAGCATCATTCTCTTGCTCCTTCTGTTCCTGATGTTCCATAGGACTCCACACTGCTGAGCTTGCCAGTCTATTTTGACAAGGGCTTATTATGTTTCTGTGATCAACCGTCCAGGTCAAAACTAGTCCAGGAACCTGCTGGCCAGATCAGGGCTGCAACAACTGCATGCCATGGCCTTGACTTCACCTTTCTGCAGTGCAAAAAGCAGATCCTTTCTGTGCCATGGAAAGGGTGTTGGTGTGCCAGGCTTTTCGGTGCTCCTTTAGCACTGCATCATGTAGATGCAGTGCCAGAGGTGTGCCGTGATTCTGTAGACACCACACCCCAAACCCAACCCCAGGCCAGCAAAGATGCTGGTCTATACAGCCTGTTAGTCTACTTGGTGCTCAAGGCATCTATTGCTGTGCTAACAGCAGGGAAAATCTATAGCCTTCATGCCCTCATTCAAGACATCCACTTGGTTTGTTTCCCCCAAAGGAAAAGAGGAACCCTTCCAGTGAATTCAACATGAAGAATTTGGTCCTCACCACCCTCAATTTGTTCTTTGCTGGGACAGAGACGGTCAGCTCTACCCTGAGATACGGCTTCCTCTTCCTGTTGAAACACCCAGAAGTAGAAGGTAAGGTGGGCACTTGGCGGGGGGTTGGCTGTTCCTATACGGCTAGAATCCTTTTGGCATGATACACATATGCAAGTCCCCTTATTGCTGTACTTTTCTGGGCATGGCGCAACAGCTGCATTCAGTTCACAGTAGTGCAAGCAGAGTCTGCAGTTGTGCATTCTGGAACGGTGTGTGAGCGCTGGTGAATGGCTTCAGTGTACCTCCTGATCAACTGGGATTGGAGAGACAGCTGTTGTGCATTCCCTGTTGCAAAAGGGAGCATATGCAGGCACAGTGGTAGATGCACTGTCCATTGATCAACATTGGCATAGAAAAGGTGTGGTGCAACTACCACTTAACTAGGCATACACATATTTGCGTGCAAGCACAATGGAAGATCTCCATGGGGTAGGACTTCAGAGGTCCTCCTCCAGCAAATTTAGCTACATTAATGGAGTGCCACCACCACTGCTACTTCTGCTAATGCTACCCATCCCCAAACCTACTTCTTAAGCCAAGCAATCTCCCAAACAAAGGGTTTTTAGGGTGCTGCAGGTTGGGGTGCCAGGGAATGATGGCTGTAAAGGTCTCCTGGCCATGAGATGTGTCGAGACAGGCCCTGGAGGGGCTCCTTGGGGTCCTGCCATGGCTGCTTCTCCCAATATGTCCTGTGATTTGGAGGGTGTTGCAGACATCACCCCCTAACACTCCAATCTGCAGCACCTTGGAAATTAATTTGGACCCAGTGCAAAGCAAGGGAAGTCCTCTTGTTCCTGGGTGGAACCAGTGTGGTCCACAGCCTTCCTACCTGGCCAGACCACTGCCCCATAAAAGCCCTCCGAGTCCTGCAAAATGGCTGCCGAGTCGGGCTTTGAAGGTAGCACTGCCCCCAGCAGTCACTGCTACTGAGGGGGTGTTGCTAAGGGTCCAGTACAGCTGCTGGACAAGTGGAAAATTGCCCTTTCTTGCTTGCCCAGTAGTCGTTCCAGTCCTCCTGGGGTATCATTTCACCAGGTAAGACCCCCCTCTGGAGTGTCACCTGGTGTGGTCCTTACCCACCATAACCTCCAAGTGATGCCACTGGGTGGAAAGTGATTTCATTGGCCAATGCAGGTGGATGTGAGGAGATATCTGACTTGCAAAGCTGGTGGTCAGCAGACACAGAAGGTGGGAAGGTGGTCACCCTGTCAGTGGACACGAGGCCTGGTTGTCCATCTGTGCACATATAAGAAGTCCACTTGCCCTTGCAAAAACCTGAAAATGCTTTTCCATGGAATACTGAACATGTAAGATGTTTCTATTCCATGGCAAATTCCATCATTAGGAGTCCACTTTTAAGAGTCTCAAGAGAGGTTTAAGAGATCTGCTTTCTGCTTTGGTCAGGCAGGCCCCACTTGGAATAAACCTGTGTCCAGTTCTGGGCATCACAGTTAAAAAGGGATGTTGAGAAACTGGAGCATGTCCAAAGGAGGGCCACCAAAATGGTGAAGGGTCTGGAAGCCATGCCTTATGAGGAAAGACTTAGGAAACTGGGTATATTTAGCCTGGAGAAGAGAAGGTTAAAAGAGGTGATATGATAGCCCTGTTTAAACATTTGATGGGATGTAATATTGAGGATGGTGCAAGGTTGTTTTCTGCTGCTCCAGAGAACAGGGCCCAGAACAATGGATGCAAGCTACAGGGAAAGAGATTCCACTTTAACATTAAATTATATTTGCCTTCCTGCATTAAGAGTTCATCTTATTCCCATGCTCGGTGAAGCTTGAGGATGGAGCAAGTTTGTTTTCTGCTGCTCCAGAGAATAGGACACAGAGCAATGGATGCAAAGTACAAGAAAAGAGATTCCACCTTAATGTTAGGAGGAACTTTCTAACAGTAAGAGCTGTCCTTGGAGAGAGGTGGAATGTCCTTAATTGGAGGTCTGTAAATAGAGGCTGGATGTCCATCTGTTGGGGATGCTTTGATTGAGAGTTCCTGCATGGCAAAATGGGGTTGGACTGGATGGCCCTCGTGGTCTATTCCAACTCTATGATTCTGTGATCTGGCATCTTCTGGTTTACCAGTTCCCAAAGATCTTCTGAGCATGGTGCCATTCCACCAGCCCCTGGGTACCTATAACTAAAACTTTTCCTTTAATGTTGTTTTGGCAGAGAAAGTCCACCAGGAAATTGATCATGTCATTGGACAACACCGTATCCCTGGCATTGAGGACAGGATGAGCATGCCCTACACAGATGCTGTCATCCATGAGATCCAGAGGCTGACAGACATCATCCCCTTGGGGGTGCCGCACACCATGATCCGGGACACCCAGTTTAGGGGGTACCTCCTCCCTAAGGTGAAACAAGGCTGGGGCCCCTTTGTGGGCGAAAGGCACAATATAAATCCTTGAAATAAACTAACAATATTATTATTATTATTATTATTATTATTATTAATCTTTATTTATATAGCGCTGTAAATTTACACAGTGCTGTACATACAATCTTAAATTAGAAGGATCCCTGCCCTCAGGCTTACAGTCTAAAAGAGACAACACAAAAGGAAGAGGGGAAGGTGGTGGGAAAGGGGGTGAGGTCCAGTGGTTCTTCTCTCCCTCTGGGGCCAGGACCAAGGCAGATGGACAGGAGGGAGGGAGGAGCCCAATAAAATGGGGAGCCAGGAAACGAAGGAAAGGGGATGGATGTACATATGTGTGTATAGTTGTTGTTGTGTGCCTTCAGGTCACTTCTGACGTATAGGACCCTAAGGTGACCTTATGATGGGGTTTTCTTGTCAAGATTTGGTCAGAACTGTTTTGCCATTGCCTTCCCCTGAGGCTGAGAGAATGTGACTTGCCACCCAGTGGGTTTCCATGGCCAAGCTGAGAATTGTACCTTGGTCTCCAGAGTTGCAATCCAGCGCTCAAACCACTACACCATTCTGGCTCACACACATATATAATACGAGAGCCAGCCTGGCATAGTGGTTTGAGCATTGGACTATGTCTCTGTAGACCAGGGTTTGATTCCCGGCTTGATCGTGGAAACCCACCTGAGTGGCCTTGAGCAAGTCACACTCTCTCAGCCTCAGTGGCAATGGCAAAACTCCTCTGGACAAATCTTGGCAAGAAAACCCCAGGGTAGGTTTGCCTTATGGGTTGCCATAAGTCAGAAATGACTTGAAGGCACACAACAACAAATGAACGGTGTGTATGTATAAATTTATTTTCTCCACCATTTCCCCAGCTCAGGCTCCAGGGTGATACAACATTTTAAAAGCACGATGCAGTTTTAAAAACTCATAGGAGTTGCCTGCATGAGAGGAAAAATTGGTAAAAATGATCAGAACAGTCGTGGCTTTCTCCATGCCTTTCCGCATGCCCTTGTAGCCCTTCTGCTCTCTTTCCAAGGGCAGATGGTCATCCAAGCATGTCTTTTGCCGAATGGGACCACTCGCTCTTGCCTTTTTTTTTCTTGTGCAGTAGAGTCCTCTTGTATTGAAAAAAGCCACCCACTTTTCTTGGTGACTGGCCAATATTGAAAATGGCACAATTGTGGTTGCTGAATTGCAGAATGCAGTTATTTCTAACTCATCTTCTGACGTGATACTGTCTAATACAAATGAGATTTATATACGATATTTCTGTGGCACTTAAAATCCCCTCCACCTTTCCTTGGTTTCTTCCAGGGCACGAATGTCTTCCCCTTGCTTGGCTCAGTGTTACGTGATCCCAAATACTTCAGCAACCCTGAGAAATTCAACCCTGGGCACTTCCTGGATGAGAACGGACGCTTCAAGAAGAACGATGCCTTTGTGCCCTTTTCCTCAGGTACAGGCTTCCTTTCTGCTTCCTTCTTTCTTCATTCACTCAAACTCATATTGCAGGAATTATAGTATCAAAAGAGTTGCAAGGGCTTGCAAGGGATCTTTAGCTTGGAAAAGAGACAGTTAAGGGGTGATATGATAGCCCTGTTTAAATATTTGAAGGGATGTCATATTGAAGATGGAGCAAGCTTGTTTTCTGCTACTCCAGAGACTAAAACACAGAAGAATGGATGCAAACTGCAGGAAAAGAGATTCCAGCTCAACATTAGGAGGAACTTCCTGACAGTAAGGGCTGTTCGACAGTGGAACACACTCCCTCGGAGGGTGGTGGAGTCTCCTTCCTTAGAGGTCTTTAAACAGAGGCTGAATGGCCATCTGTCGGGGATGCTTTGATTGAGAGTTCCTGCACGAGGTTGGACTGGATGGCCCTTGTGGTCAGCTCTAAGTAAGATTTAAGCACATAAACCCTCTAGATGTAACTCCATATTTGGAGCTTCCCAGACACTTTGACTGTAATGGGGCACAGTATCCCAATTCTCCTGCCTAATGGCCTTTGCCCGGCCTTCCTTCTCTCTTCCAGGGAAGCGTGTCTGCTTGGGGGAAGCCATGGCCCGCATGGAGCTCTTCCTGTACTTCACCACCGTTCTGCAGAACTTCCGCCTGAAAGCCCTGGTGCCCCCCGGAGAGATTGATCTCTGCCCCCGGATCAGTGGGTTCGGGAACATCCCTCCTACTTACCAGCTGTGCCTAGTGCCTCGCTGACCTCAGCCTTGACGTTGTGTCCATTTTAGGGGCAAAGGCATCCTCCTGTGTGTCACCTTGTGACGGCAAGAGTTGTGCATCTCCCTGTTCAAACTGTTTCAGAACCACGCATACAAACACAAAGTTTTGGATGTTGCTTATGTCCGTAACACATTGGAGGGGTTGGTGTTGTTGGTATGGCTTTCCCCTCTCCTCCTGTCTGACCATAGTTGCAACCCAAATTCCAGACCAGATGGGCCCAGAGAGGCAGTTCTTAAGATCTTTTCCCTTCCACCTTGGCAAGCCCCCATATTTAGGACATGGCAAGTGGCAAATGCCCCCCAACTAGCTTGAACCAATGTTTTCCTCTCCGAAAAAAGGAAGGGATGAATTGTCTGTCCAGAAAGTCTAAAGAAGTAATGATTCATCTTTAATTTACACAGCTGGACTCTGTTGTTAAAAATGTACCAATTTTTTTCAAACCCAGAAGTGGATTTCTGAATGCATTTAGTTTATATTTTTATTTTGGGGATGGCAAAAAAGTAGAAAGCAATACCTCATACATAGACAGGAATATCCCAACCACTTGTGTCTCACAGACATAAAATTATATGGAATATTCTGTTTCCAACAGCTGCTACTTCTTTGTTAGAAAAGAGAATCTTCTAGTCTCAGTTAAAGTTTCCTGGAATATTCACAATTTAATTTCAAAAAATAAATCTCAAATCTTTTTGTGATATCAGAAGGGACCGGTGGAAGTTGTATAGCTTTACACTATAGGATCTTATCCATTTCTTTCACAGCTGCCCTTCCCATTCTTAGCTCACCTGTCAACAATTGAACCAATGTGTCTACTATATCTGGGACTCACAAGATGATCCCAGCCACACAGTTGTGCATTTTTTTGGATGTTTGGAAGCTCTTCATCAGTGTCTTCAATGTCCTGTTTGATCCCCTGGGATTGCAGAAATGTCTCCTAGTGCCATTCCCCATTGCAGAGACACTGTTGGTTGCACAGTATCAGGATTCAGAAGACAGATGGTGTAGCACAACCCCTGCGAGGTTGTCAGTTTAGATTATCATCTCACATGCATGGTTCACAATCTCATAGTTTGCTATCTAATCTCCTCCTTTGCAAGACTCTGAGTACATCATCTTCTGCACTTTGATCTTTTGAGTCACTGGGTTGAAATGATGCTTAAACTGGAATGAAGCCACAAGCCATTAGATCAAAAATAAGGGAGTAGGTGGGTGGCAGGGAGCGACAGAGGGAATCCTGAAACCTTACCAAACTTCCCAAATTAAATTAAACTGTTAGAAATATATATCTGGAGTTTATTGTTTTCCTTGCATTGCAAATGCTATAAAGATTTAGAGGTTCTAGCAAGTTTTGATGCAAAATGTTAAAACTTTGCAAGATAATACTTTTTCCATGTGTGTAATTTGACAAGAGTGAAATGTAGAATAAAACATATTTTATCACCAGGCCAATGTGGATTTAAATGTTATTGTACCCAATTTCCAAGCAGTGAGAGAGACCCAGGACGCAGTTTCCTTGGAAGAAGGGTCTTGTGGACATTGTTTCTGTGACTGTTGTTGCTGTGTGCCTTCAAGTCACTTCTGACTTATGTCAAACCTAAGGTGAGCCTATAATAGGGTTTTCTCAGCAAGAATTGTTCAGAGAGGGTTTTCCCTTGCTTTCTTCTGAGGCTGAGAGTGTGGTCCAAATTCACCCAATAGGTTTCCATGGCCAAGCAAGGGGGATTTGAACCCTGGACTTCCAGAACCCAAGTCCAACACTCAAACCACGGCACTGTGCTTCCTCTCAGGATTAATTTAGGAGTGGTTTTCCTTGCTTTTCTCTCAGGCTGACTTGGCCAATGGCACCCAGCAGGCAATAAAAATGAAATGCACAGATAAATTGGGTGACAGCTGGCTTGACAGCAGTACATTTAAAGGGTTCCCTCCTTGCTTGGAGGCCACCATTTTAGGGGCCCTGTTCATCCACTCGCTTAATGCTATTTTGGTGGCTGTGAAAGGCTTTCCTGACCAGAAAAAGACTGTGGCAGGTGGGCAGGGGAATGGGGTGGAGAACTAAGAAAGCAAACAGCATTGCTAAGTGGCAGTGACTCCTGGGCTTCAAGCATAGGAGAGGCTCTCGTGAATGATGCAACTGCTTGGTGCAAGACCACAGAGGAACCCTTGAAGGCTGCTCCAGAGGATTTACCTGGGTCCCAGGTCAATGCAGTTTTGCCAGTCTCTTGGTGCCAATTGGCTGATGGCCTTTGGCTCACCAAGGACTAGTAATAACCTCGGGGCCAGTGGGCAGCTGTACAGTTGCCCCAGCAACTGATCCAACAAAGCTGGAGGGAGGATGCATTTAAAGCCAATGGGCGCCACACCTTCAGGGAAGAGGGATGTGGTCCTTGCGTCAGTGGCATCCTCAGGGCTTCGAAGGAGAGCCCCTCTGTCCTCTCTGGCTCCTCTCTTGGCTTCACAGGTGAGTGGCATGGGATAAGGAAGGAGGGCAAGCAGGGTCCCTTGCCCACCATGGGTCTACATGAAGTGGTTTCCACTTCTTTCATTGCCAGATCAAGGCCACGGCAACTGCATGCCACAGCCCCAACCTGGCCTTTCTGCAGTGCAAAAAAGAGCTGCAAAAAGTGGCTCCTTTTTGCCCCATGGAAAGGGCGCTATAGCGGCCAGTGCCATGGCTTTTTGGCATTCTTTTTGGTGTGCATCATCTGGACGCAGCACCAAAGAAGCGTTGGGATGCCGCCCACCATGTGGTCAGGTTCATGGCATGATGCCGATGTCAGGGCAGCGTTGAGGAGTGCATTGTTCAGATGCCATGCTCCCATTCTGCCCCGAGGCTGGCATTTAGTGTGGTTCTGTCAAGTCTCTAAGAGTCCTAAATCCCTTTCGCATTTACTGCCATCAAGCCAGATGTCCCCCATCTGATATCTGTACATTTCATTTTTTTTGCCCTTAATGTAGTACCTTGCACTTCTCCCTATTGAAATTCATTCTGTTTATTTTGACCCAGGTTTCTAATCTATTAAAGTCATTTTGAATTCTGAATCCTCTCTTAGGGCATATTAGCTACCCCTCCTGTTTTCTTCCTTCGTTGCAACCTCCACACTTGGCCATTCTTGTTCTGCTTTGTTCTAGTTCTTCCAGCTCTGACAAAGACCAGAGTATGATAGATATGAGCACCCTGTATATTTATAATTATGTTTTGTCTTATTTAGTTTTCAACCATCATAGACCATTACAGCTGGCCCTCCTTATCCATGGATTTTTTAATCCACGGATTCAAATATCCACAGCTTGAAAATATTCCAAAAAACCCTAAGTAGCAAACCTTGATTTTGCCATTTTATAGAGGGGACACCATTCTATTATGCCATTATATTTAATGGGACTTGAGCAGTCATGGATTTTGTTATCTACAGGGGATCCTAGAACCAAACCCCAGCAGATAATCACCACAGACTGGAATCCTTTTGTCTCAACAGCATTTTTGAATGTTGAGCCAACACATAAGCAAATCACACTGGAGTTTATCATACGACGGAATTTGGGGGTATAATGCAATGGCAATCCGAATGCAATCATGGGGTTTCACGTTATTGCGAATGAGTGTATCTCACGCAATTTTGGGCAAAAGGGAAGTCATTCTGAATGCAATCATAGGTTTTATGTTAATGCGTATAAGAGTATCTCACGCAATTTTGGGCAATGGGGGGTCATTTTCGGGCAATGGGAAGTCATTCTGAACGCATTCCGAACGCGATGATTTCATGTAAATTTGCTAAATGAATTAGCGAATTCATATAATTGCAAATTGGCTCCATTCGCAATTGAGAGAAATTCCTCCCATGTGATAAACTCCACTGACTCATTAGGTCTACCCTAGTTGGGGTTAGTATTAATAGGAACCAGTCCACTGTATATGCAATATAACCATTCCACTGATCATATCAAAAGTTGCTGGTGTCAGGGTGGTAAATCTTCATTCCTATATAAATGTGTGTTTGTGAAAGTTTTCTCTTTAAGGCTATTTAAGATGACAAGATGATTCTCACTTGGACAATTAATGGCATATCTTTACCCTTGGGAATCTTATCTCATTTCTTTATGGCTGCCTTTCCAAGTCCTAGCCTTTTTCTCATTTCATGACTTCAGTCTGCATTTTAATGACAGCCAAAGAGGGGAACTATTGAACTATTTCAATGCCTTCATCATCCAGTCCCCTCGCTCCAAATTGTCAACCTGATAACCAGAGCCCAACATTTTGCTTCACTGCCCCATGTTTCACTCCAAAATAGCATGGGACTTATTTGCCCCAATATCTTACATTGACTGGGAGACAAACGTTCACCAGTAGCAAAAAGGAATAGAGCTGTTGGCACATTATTTCTTTGCTTGCCCTCAATGGCTTTTGTCTGTAAAGGGAACTTGCATGAAGCCTTGAAAAGGGTTGGAGGGTGAGAAAAAACGAAAAGCTTTAAGACCAACTTGTTTTTATTTTTGCAAGAGCTTTCTTGGATATAAACCACTGCTTCAGGTGCTTATTGAATGATGATAAATGCTCAGGTGTAAAGGATAGTCATCCTGTTGTAGGAGTGAGATGGAATATAAGAGGACCAAGAAGGATGCAAATCCTGTCCCTGGCCCTACATTTGCAAAGATCTGCATAAGGTGATAACAGGTCTTTCAGAACTTTACAGTGTTTAGTGAGTGTGGATGTGCAACACTGCGCACAAGGGGCATCATCATGGTGCACAGGCGTACCTACGGCACCCTTTCCAGGGCGCAAAAAGAACCCGTCCAGAAGCGGTTTCCTTTTGGTCCCTCCTGAGGTGTGTGGTTGCCGCAGCCTCCTTCTGGGACAAAAACGGGTGGCATTGAGCTGCCCATCTGTAGAGGCTCTCAGTCATCATAGGGCTTGGTGGTTTCCAAACCTTCCGCCATTTTGGTTGCCCTCCTCTGGACATGCTACAACTTGTCAACATCCTTTTTGAATTGGGGGTGTCAAGAACTGGACACAGGATTATTCCAGGCTTGGTCTAACCAAAGCACAATAAAGTGGCACTATTTCTTCCTTCGACTGAGATATTACACTCCTATAGATGCAACCTAGAATTGCATTGTATTGTATTTTAACTGTTGGTTTTATGTGCTTTCTTTTTAAATTGTATTTTATATTTCAGTGTGTTGTATCCCACCTTGAGTCTTGTGGAGAGATTGGAAAGAAATAAAAATGTGTTGTTGTTGGCTTTGTGTGTGTGTGTGTGGCATCACACCATTGACTCATGTTCAGCTTGTTGTCTACTAAGACTCCCAGATCCCTTTGAACAATCGTGATAATAATAATAATAATAATAATAATAATATGATTTATTTCTATACCGCCCTTCCATAGATCAGGGCGGTGTACAGCAAGTAAAACAATAAAAACAATGACATAAAAACAGTTAAAAAGCCAAATACAATAAAACAATAAAAGTATAAAATCACAATTCTCAATTACAGGTGCAAGTACAAATAGGCAGCAAAGCGAAACAGTGGGCGGCATTACAACAGGCTAATACATAAAAAGTCCATTCAGCGGTATGCCTGGTTAAATAAATAGGTCTTTAGATCCTTTTTGAATTGTGCAAGGGAGGGGGACAAGCGGAGATCAATAGGTAGAGAGTTCCAGAGACCGGGGGCAGAGATGGAAAAAGCCCTCTTCGTCGTGGTCACTAGTCTGGTCTCCGGAACTCTCAATAACCGCTGTCCAGAAGATCTAAGTGTGCGGGGCGGATTATATGGGAAGAGACGGTCCTTCAAGTACCCTGGGCCCAAGCCATATAGGGCTTTATAGGTAGGGCTTTATAGGTATGATGTCTTCAGCTGGTACTTTTTATAACTGTGATGCTCCTTGAAATAGCAATGTAATTATTTATGACTTTCTAATTTTTTGAAGTACTTTTTGTAGAGATTTCGCTTTGCTTCTCCCTTGGCCTTCCGGAGAATGGAGCCGCCAACCCTGCAGGGGGGTCCATCACCAGCAATGAACAGCACTCTCAGCAATGTTAGCGCCTCCTCTCCTGGGCGCGTTTTTCTCCTGATGGGATTCCCTGGACTGGAGTCTGCTCCGTACTGGTTGGCCTTCCCAGTTTGCCTGACGTTCCTGCTTTCGGCTCTGGGGAACGGGACCATTCTCCTCCTCATCTGGTTGGAGACCAGCCTCCATGTGCCCATGTACCTCCTCCTGGGCATGCTGGCCGCCTGCGACTTGGGACTGTCCACCGCCCTCCTGCCGACGATGCTCCAGGTCTTCCTGTTGGGATCCCGAGCTATTCGGGAGGAAGCGTGCTTTTCTCAGCTCTTCTTCATCCACTCCTTCTCCATCATGGAATCCTCCGTCCTCCTGGCCATGGCCTTTGACCGCTTTGTGGCCATTTGTCACCCCCTGAGATACACCTCCGTCATAACCAACTCCAGGATTGCCCGCATCGGTTTGGCAATTGGCCTGCGGGGCCTGGGCTTGCATTTCCCCATCCCTTTCCTCCTGAAGAGACTGACCTTCTGCCGCCCCAACCTCCTTTCTTTCTCCTACTGCTTGCACCCAGACATCATGAAGCTTGCCTGCCAAAAGTCCTCAGCGGGTGCCATCTATGGCCTTCTTGTGGTCTTCTCCACCATGGGCCTGGACCCGATCCTGATAGTCTTGTCTTATGCCTGCATCCTGAAGACCATCCTGGGCATCTCCCTGTTGGGCGAGCGCCACAAAGCCCTCAACACCTGCGCTTGCCACATTTCCGTGGTCCTGCTCTTCTACAGCCCCATGCTGGCTTTGTCCCTGGTCAGCCGCCTCAGGGTCCGCGTCCCAGCCTTCCTCCACATCCTCTTGTCCTACCTCCACTTCCTGGCTCCCCCCTTGATCAACCCCGTCCTCTACTGTGTCAAAATGAAGGAGGTCCGCAAGATAATAGCCGCAAAAGCCACCTGGACCCAAAGGAGAAGATGGGGAGGATGAAGACTGGAGGTCCACCATCCAGCCCTGCAGCCGCATTGGTTGCAAAAGGGGCAGCTCAGGGAGAGGACCATGTCTCAGTCCCACCACCTTTCCAGGCAAACCTGTTGGAGATGCAAGATGCATGACAAGGCCTTCTTGGTGGTTGCCCCCAGACCCTAGGACTCCCTTCCCTTGGAGGCCAAAATAGCCCCCTCCCTGATGTCCCTCCATCCTTCCAAAAACATTATTATTCTTTTTTTTTTTGCAAATAATATTTATTATTATACAATCATTCGTCTATTATAACAATCATATCTTCTTACAACATCACCATCACACTCATCATCACCCTTTCAATCCTGTCTCATCAAGCTAAAACCTATCCTACTATCTCCTTATATCTTATCTAACCTTGACCGTTACCTATATCTGTACCTCGACATTCACTAACTACCCATATAATAAAACTCCATCCTAACTTTATTCCTATCCATTCGTCTCATATGTTCTCCTTCTCTTTCCCTTCAATCCTTCCTTGCTCCTTTTGTCCCTTTTCCCTCTCCTCTCCTTATTATTAAAAACTTATCATTCTGATAGGCTTTTAAAACTGAAACTTATGTCTTAGATGTTTTTTATCTTGTAGTTTAAAATAATTTTAATGTTCAAATAGTCTAATTTCATTGTACTGTTTATTTTTGATAATTATTTACAAATTTAAAAAACCTGTTCCAACAAATAACTGCAAGCAAAAGAGACTATCAAACAAACAATCTCAACCGGAATATATATATATCTACTTTCTCAATCCTTTCGATACACGGTCTCAAATCTTCCTGTTATTTTCTTATCCTTATTTTCTCAATTTTATACCAAAGTTCTCATAGAATTTAGTCTGTTGTCTGTGACCAAGGAGAAATCTGGAATTTACTGCTCCAACTGCCCAAGCGGGCCAGGACATTTTTTAACCCCTTCAATCTGGGATTTCCAGATTTTCAGGGACAAATGGCAACCGTAAACTGAGGTTGAGAAAGAATTGGGTCCCCCTGATTCCACCACAAGCCACCCAAGTGTTTACTCAGAAGCAAGTCCCATTGTGTCCCGATGGAGGGCTATCTCCAAAGCGATGGATGCCACCTCCAGCTCAAGAAATAATAAAAGACACTTTTTGAGACAAGACCTTTCCAAGATCAGACAGACTAATGGCCTCTTGGGTGAGCAGCCTTCTCAGCTAGGAACATCAATCTCAATGTTCTTTGCCTTCAGAGACAAGAATGAATTATCCCTGGTGTCTTCTGGGGAAGAACTATGCATAGTTCTCAATTGCTGTCCACACTCTTGAGACGTGTTACCTTGTGCAGAAATACACACGGCTCGTCTTGGCAGAAAGCATGTTCCTTGCATAGAAAAACTGCGCACTGTCCTGGGAATAGGGGTTTTCTGGGCAAAATATATCATTTAGCAAACATACCATTTAGCAAATTTACTATTTAGTAAATTTACCGTTTAGCAAAATAGGACCTCTGCATAGAAAACCCACAGCCAAGAGCCTGCAATGTATCTGTTTGGTATAAATCTGCACTCCAGGAACTTCCATGCTTTTGCATTAGGGAAATTTTTTTTAATAGTTTTTATTACATTTGCTTATAATACTATACATGAAGTTATGATTCAAACCAAATAATATGCTTCATAACAAATCATATATCACCTCTTAATAAATCCTGAACCTGATATGGCAGTTCCATAGTATTTTACACTTCCAAATTCTCCCAAATAGCATGGAATGAATTATACAGAAAGGTAGTATGTATATTATGCTTTATTGTGACTCTCCAAAGACTAAAACAAACAAACAAACAAAAATACAAATAAACTCATTTGTCCTCCACGCATCAATCATCATACCTTTAAATATCCTATTTATAGAATAAAAGAATAAACTTAAACCTCCAAAAATATGTTGCAAATTCTATCATATTTGCTTTGGAGGTTAGCGTAAATTTACTGTCTCGGATCTGTGGAAATACCACAGAAATTACAGGTTAACTTACAGTACTTTCTTATTCCTGTGTTCTGGCTTAACTCTTTCTATCTTAACAAACTTAACTTATATTTGAATTATTTTTACATATAACATCAAAACAAAATATATAAGTTCCTTTAAACATTAGGGAAATTTTTAGGTGTTGTTTAGGTAAAACATGCCAAATGCGGCCCATTTTAAAAAAGGTTTTACCTTTGTTGGAGGTAGAAACCTCAAATAGTAGCGTCCCAGTTCATTAGTTCCCTCTTTAGCATTTTTGCATTTTCCTGATACAAAATCATGGAAGTTTCTTGAGAAATTCAATGTCCTCTGCCTAACAAATTGGTTTGTAGCCTCACAAAGGACTGAGACATCCTGGATCTCAAAGGAAGTATCTTTTTGTGGCACTAATGGGATTTCAGTTTTATTTCCTAGGCTTTGAGACAAATGCTTTCTCTCAAAGTAGTATGCAACATGTATTTTATGCATTTTGGTTGGCCTGTTTTGTGGATTTTGGATGTTATTGTACTATGCAAAGACAGTACATTTTTCACAGTAGAGGATTAGGTGATTAAATACAGTCCTGTGTAAGTTTCCATGATACACCGAGACATTCAGGAAATGTCACGAAGCCAGGGACAAATTACTTCCCAGCGAAAGGCCATTTCCAAAGGATAGATTACCTGTGTTTGTGAGTCCTTGCTTTGCCAGACTTTGATGTAAAGTGAATATTTGCACACCATAAAGATGTACCTTTGAAAATCCCTTCCTTGATCTTCATTATTTCTTGCTGAGCATATTTTTGAACAGCATGAGTTATTGTCCTTGTCATTTTACTTAAGCAGACTATTTACGGACGTTTATTCCCCATTTCCGAGAGTTCGCACCCTTTGATCTTGTGTGCCGTATTTTAATAACCAAACTTCTTTTCATATATATTTTAAAAGGTTAGCATAAGCAATCAAGGTATCCGCCGCTTATCTGTCATCTGATATAGATCATGTCGGTTTAACATACAAAGACATCCTTTATCTTAAAAGAATGTAAACTCTCAAACCCGGCAATGGTTTATGAGATACTTTCCAGACAAAACTAACAAAACTGCATAAATACAGGAGATTTATGGGGACTTGTTGGTTCAGAGGTTCCCCCCACAATTCATTGCTTATCCTTCTAATCTATTCCTCCCCCCCCAAACCCCCCATCTCTTTGCCTAAACCTAATCCAGTTTATAAATCCAGTAGCAAGATAACATGGTGCAGTGCTTTTAATGTTGGAACAGGACTCTGGGGAACAGGGTTCAAATCCCCTTTGCTTGAGTATTTATCTCAAAGGACACTTGCAAGAGGCTGGGCAACCTGAGGACCATAGTGGTTTGAGTGTTGGACCATGACTCTGGAGACCTGGGTTCAATTTCCAGTTCAGCCATGAAACCCACAGGGTGACCCTTGGCAGGTCACATTCTCTCAGCCTCAGAGGATGGGAAATGGCAAACCCCCTCTGAAAAAAAATTGTTCCAAGAAAATCCCACAAAAAGTTTGCTTTAGGGTCGCCATAAGTTGGAAATGACTTGAAGGCACATAGAAACAACAAATACCGGTACTAATGCGAGACAGGTCCAAGTTTAATGAAATAAAGAAGGTTTTATTTTGAAATAAAAGTACAGTGCTTACACATGATAGAAATTCAAACAGATGCACCGTGTAGAGCTAACCAAAAGGAGGTATGGAAATTGGGTGGCGGAGGCTGAAAGTTGTAGAGGCGGGAGATATTTACCAGTCCTGCAGAAAGGCCCTTGGAAAGCAGGGAATGGCTCAAGACAGCTTGTGAAGGAGACACAATAAGTGAAGGAGATCCTCTGTGCACATCTGGGGCTAAAGCTGGGACTGATATTTATGCCTGGTTTCTAGCCTCAAGGGGTACTTCGTCATATCCTGGAGGGAGAAAAGCTGGCTGGGGCAACTGCATCATAGAAGAGACCCCAAAGGCCATCCAGTATAACCCATTCTGCCATGCAGGAAATCACAATCAAAGCACTCCCAGTGACAGATGGCCATCTAGCCCCTGTTTAAAGACCCCCAAAGAAGGAGATTCCACCAAACTCCGAGGAAGAAATGTGTCCCACTGTCAGCCCTTACTGTCAGGAAGTCCCTCCTAATGTTGAGGTGGAATCTCTTTTCCTGCAGTTTGCATCCATTGTTTCAGGACCTGTTCTCTGGAGCAGCAGAAAACAAGCTTGCTCACTCCTCAATGTGACATCCCTTCAAATACTTAAACAGGGCTATCATATCACCCCTTAACCATCTCTTTTCCAAGCTAAACATCCCCAGCTTCATAAGTTGTTCCTCATAAGGCATGGTTTCCAGGCCCTTCACCATCCTTTGGACACGCCCCAGTTTCTCAGCATCCTTTTTGAATTGCGGTGCCTAGAAATGGATGAAGTATTATTCCAGGCCTGTCCAAAGCAAAATAGAGTGGCATTACTACTTCCCTCTAGACACTATACTTCTATTGATGCAGCCTAAAATCGCATTGGCCTTTTTAGCTACCACATGTTCAGCTTGTGGTCTATTAGGACTCCTGGATTCCTTTCACACATATAAGTCTCATTAAACCAGGTGTCCCCATCCTATATCTATGCATTTCATTATTCCATTCTTAAGTGCAGTACCTTACACTTCTCTGTGTTGAAATTCATTTTGTCAGCTTTGGCCCAGCTTTCTAGTCTATTAAGATCTTGCTGAATTTTGATCCTGTCCTCTGGGGTATTTGTCACCTGCAAATTTGATAACCATGCTTTCTATTCCTTCATCCAAGTTGTTGATAAAGATGTTGAATAGCACTGGGCCAAGGACAGACCCCAACTGGACACCCCACTGGTCACTTCTCTCTAGAATGAAGAAGAGGAGCCATTGTTGAGCACCTTTTGGGTGCGGCCAGTCAACCACTTACAAATCCATGTAACAGTTACCTTGTCTATCCCACATTTTACAAGCTTGTTTGCAAGAATGTCATGGGAAACCTTGTCAAAGGCCTTACTGAAATCAAGATATACTATATCCACAGAATTCCATTCAGCTACCAAGCTGGTAATTTTATCAAAAAAGGAGATCAAATTAGTCTGGCATGACCTGTGTCTCAGAAACTCATGTTGACTTTTTGTGATAATGGCATTGCTTTCTAAATGTTCACAGACTCTCTGTTTAATTATCTGCTCTAGAATCTTTACTGATGCAACATCTAGTAAGGCTGCAGAATGGAGAAAGACAAGTACAGTGGTCCCCCGGGTTACGAATCCTCCGGGGTACGAAAACCCCGGGGAACGAAAGAGTGGCCCCGGGATCCGAAAGAAACCCCGGGATCCGAAACAGAAAAACCGCACGGTCCCTTTAAATTTGCCGCACAGTCCGTCAACTAAAGCAGTCCCCCGGGTTACGATAATTTCCGGGTTACGAAAAGTAATCCAGAACGGATTACTTTCGTAACCCGGGGGACCACTGTAGTGTCATCATCACTAGGGAAGTAATAGTGCCACTCTATTCTGCTTTGGTCAGGCCCCACCTGGAATAACACTGTCTCCAGTTCTGGGCACCACAATTCAAAAAGGATGTGGAGAAACTGGAGCATGTCCAAAGGAGGGCAACTAAGATGGTGAAGGGTCTGGAAACCATGAAGCCCTATGAGGAACGCCTTAGAGGTGATATGATAGCCCTGTTTAAATACTTGAAGGGATGTCATATTAAGGAGGGAGCAAGCTTGTTTTCTGCTGCTCCAGAGAACAGGACTCGGAACAATGGATGCAAACTGCAGGAAAAAAGATTCCACCTCAACATTAGGAAGAACAGTAAGGGCTTCGACAGTGGAACACACTCTCTCGGAGTGTAGTGGAGTCTCTTTCCTTGGAGGTTTTTAAGCAGAGGCTGGATGGCCATCTGTCGGAGATGCTTTGATTGGGAGTTCCTGCACGGCAGGGGGTTGGACTGGATGGCCCTTGTGGTCTCTTCCAACTCTAAATTTCTATGATTCTATGATCACACCGCTCAGAGTACATGCCCAGGATGACTGAACAGGCATGATGCAAGGGGCAATTGCAGACGCCTGTGCAAGGAGATCATGCCATGATCAATGTGTATAAATATGGGTGTAATAATATGGACAGTGTGGGTTATTGTTTTATAGTGGTTTGTTGGTTGTCATGTGTATAGTGCTGTACATACTTAATAGTAAAGTTCTGTAAATAGAACTTGGAGACCCTAAGTATTTATTTAGCACCTTGGCATCGCTGCTGAGAGTCTAGCAGAGAAGGACCATGAGTGTGTAAGAGTGAAAGTGCACAGATCTGATGGTTTCCTCATGGAACCGACAATGGGTTTCTGGAACGACTGATGGTTTTAACTTTGAACTGAGAAAACAGTGATTGGATTTAGAACAACTCCAATGTAGAGGATAAGGAAGTTGGCTAGGAACACAGCAGGCGGTAGGTAGGAGATACTAGTTTACTAGCTTTGGTGCAATGAGACCTCCTTTGTCTCTTGGTGCCAGAGGATATGCAGAGAGCTTGGGGGAGGACGGAGTGATCAGCACTCCCATTTAGCCTTTTGCATGTCCTCAGGTCTGCATTCCTTTCCCTTGGGAGATTTCCCTGTATTTCAAAAGTAACTGTGGTCCTAAAAGATGCCTGGCTCCAGACATGATAAATATGAAATTATGGAGAGCCCCCTCCCTGGTCTCTGCTTTTACTCCCAAAATTCCCAGGAACATAATACCTCCGGTCAGTCTCCTGGGCAGGAGTATAGTAACTTGACCTAGAGACATCTTGCTTTAGGTCAGTTTATCTCTAGGATTCTTTACTACCAGAGAAATGTTCAAAGTCTCTCTCCATTATACTGTAGAAGTGTGTTTCACAAACCAGCAGTATCCAGTGCGTGTGAAGGAGCCAAAGATTATTTTGCTTAAACTTTCTGTTATGTGCAAACTGCCACAATTTAGAATTTCTAAGGTGGAAATCAGAACTCAGATGCCAAGCAGAACAACTAAATAAAAGGCCTAGAGATTTTACATTCTTGTGCCTGCCTTTCTCAATAGCAACCCAGTTTTGTGTTGCCAGAAATGACTGTGCTCCCTTCCTCTGAGAATCCATCTAAATAGATTTATGGAATGCAAAGCTAGCCAGACGGAGTCACTCATGGCCTTGAAGTCCCAGCATCCCCAGTGACACCGTGACCTGAGACCAGACTGAGCCAAAACACTGACCAGTTCACCTCCCTGCTGCCTCTCAAACAGGGTCTGTCTTCCAAAGTAAACTCTTCCGGAGGGCCTTCCGGATCTGCTTGGACTTGATGCTGTATATGATGGGGTTTAAAGCCGGAGGCACGATAAGGTAGACATAGGCAACGATGCTGCTCACGATGGGAGGGCTGTTCTTTCCAAAGCGGTGGATCATGGAGAGGCTGATCATGGGGATGAAAAAGATGAGGACGGCACAGATGTGAGAGGCACACGTGTTCAGAGCCTTCAGGCATTTCCTTTTGGTCCCCAATTTCACAATGGTCCTGATGATCAGGATGTAAGAGACGACGATGAAGACGGAGTCCACACCGGCAGTAGAGAGAATTACAACTAAGCCGTATGTGACGTTGACGCTGATGTCTGCGCAGGCCAACTTCATGATGTCGGGGTGGAAGCAGAAGGAGTGGGCAAGACGGTTACTGCTACAGTAGGTCAGTCTCTTGAGCAGGAAAGGGATGGGGAGGAGAGAGAGGACCGCCCTCCCCAAAATGGCTAGCCCTATCTTGAGGAGGGTAGGCTTGGTGAGGATGGCTTTGTACCTCAAGGGCCGGGAAATGGCCACAAAGCGGTCAAAGGCCATCGCCAGAAGCACCGAGGACTCCAGGACAGAGACGATGTGGATGAAATACATCTGGGTGAGGCAGGCGTCGAAGCCGATGGTCCAGATGTCGAACCAGAAGATGCCCAGGGTGGTGGGCAGGGTGCACATCACCAGGGCCAGATCCGTGGTGGCCAGCATGGAGAGGAAGAAGTACATGGGTTCGTGGAGACTCGGGGTTCTCTTGATGATGAAGAGGATGGTGCTGTTCCCCAAGAGGGCCATGAAGTAAAAGACGCAGAAGGGGATGGAGATCAGTTTATGGCGGTTCTTGTCCATTCCAGGAATGCCAGTCATGAAGAACACTGGAGGTTGGTAGAAGGTGGCATTGGAGGCTGAGGCTGAGGGGGTCTCCATCCTGCTCCAGGTACTGCATGGCCTGGAATGAAAAGAAGACCCACTGTACATTATTAAGCCATCTTCAGGTGGTCCATCAGGGAATGGATATGCTTTTTTAGGTGTTGGATTTACAAGGTGATGGATCCTTTGTTGAACTGTAATGAGCTCTTTGGGGGACTTCCACACCAAAGCAACCAAACGAAAACCCAAGACAGCCAAGGAGGTGGCTGGGACTGATGGGCTGCCACTTTTGATCATCCAAAATGATGGCCTTATTGTCCTCCAGAGGGTCCAAAAATCGGGCTGTGCAGCCCTCTGGCCTCTGGAGCATGCCCACCCTGCTTTGAAACTTGGGTACCCAACTCCATCAATCCCTACCTGGTCAGGGTGACCAGACTTCCCCCTTTTCCCTGATATGTCCTTCATTTCAACCTCCTGTCCAGGAGGAATTCCAAAATGTCCTCCATTTTGAGCATGACTGAGAAGCATCAACTTATACTTATTATAGCTTTTATTTTGTAATGTCCTACATTTTTATCAAATGCCCATCATCATCATCATCATCATCATCATCATCATTTCAGGACAAAGGTATTGGGATCCACCTTGGTATATTGTGAGCCACCTTGGGTCCCAAGTTGTGAGATAGGTGGTATAAAAATAAAATAAAATAAAAGTATTTTGGACCCAGATTCTTCCATACCACTTCCCACCATCAGCTGGTCCAGAAGCAATTCCTGCCTGGCTCCTGGCTTCCATCTGCCTCTGTGATCCCATAAGGATGCCCCTGCAGCATCACAAGGACTGGAGCAGGGACATGCTGTGCTGAGTTATTGCCTCGTGCAAGTGAGATCAAATAATGTAATCAATTTTCTTCCTGATGTCAGATTCTTCAAAAACTAGTTTTTGAAGAGGTCTCCAAGCTTCCAATAATGGGAGTTGGGATCCCCAGGCTTGTCCTCATGGACAATGGCAATGGCAAACCCCTCTGAAGAAACCTGTAAAAAAAACCCAATGATGGGGTTTTCTTATCATTAGGGTGCCCACAAGTTGGAAACAACTTGAAGACAACAACACAACCAACTAAACATTGGGAAGGCTGAGAGGGGAGACAAATGAGGACTTGGGGAGATCGTAGCTTTCTGGACCCTTTCCTGAATCCCAGCACCCACTTGCTGTCTTCTGACATTGGAAAGTGAGTCTATTTGGGGAAAACTGAGAAAAGGGATTCTTCTCATTTGGGTTTTCAAACCCCTGAAAAACCTTTTTCTTGATCCCCCCTCTCTACCCAGCATTTGAATTTTCTTCCCATCCCTAATATTCAGAGTTGCTTCTTTGTCTGTTTAAAGACGTCAGGAACAGAACAGAGTATATGAGGCCACCAGGATGTGATTGCTAATAAGTACTGTGGTTTTTAGACTAAAAATGAAAAAGTTCATTTTTGCTAATGTTTGTAAGTGATATCCCAAAATGTGTCTTGGATTAACTATGCAGCATTTTTTTTCACCTTAGATTAATTGTGCAGCAATTCTGAAATCAGTGTTCAGCAAAACCTCGGCTAAGAAGGATTGTCCTTAGGAAGAGAGAAAGCAGCTGGGTCTCTGATGGCATCAGGTCCAGCTCTTTGTTGCCAACCTTGGCTGGCAGCTTTGGCCAGTGTTTCAGAGCCTGGGCTTTTCATAGAATCATAGAGTTGGAAGAGACCCCCAAGGGCCATCCAGTCCATCCCCTTTCTGCCATGCAGGAACTCTCAATCAAAGCAACCTGAAACATGGCCATCCTGCCTCTGTTTAAAGTCCTCCAAAAAAGGAGACTCCATAGAATCATAGAATCATAGAATCACAGAGTTGGAAGAGACCACAGGGGCCATCCAGTCCAACCCCCTGCCGTGCAGGAACTCTCCATCAAAGCATCCCCGACAGATGGCCATCCAGCCTCTGCTTAAAGACCTCCAAGGACGGAGACCCCACTACACCCCGAGGGAGTGTGTTCCACTGTTGAACAGTCCTTCCTGAAAGTTGAAAGTTCTTCCTAATGTTGAGGTGGAATCTCTTTCCCTGCAGATTGGATCAATTGCTCCATGTTCTATTCTCTGGAGCAGGAGAAAACAAGCTTGCTCCCTCCTCAATATGATACCTCTTCAAATACTTAAAGAGGGCTACCATATCACTTCTTAACCTTCTTTCCTCCAGGCTAAACATACCCAGCTCCCTAAATCTCTCCTCATAGGATGTGATGGTTTCTAGGCCCTTCACCATTTTAATTGCCCTCTTTTGGATCCGCTCCAGTTTCTCAACATCCTTTATGTATTTTGGTGCCCAGAACTGGACACAGTATTTGAGATGAGGCCTGACCAAAGCAGAATAAAGTGGCACTATGACATCCCTTGATCTTCTATTGATGGAGCCTAGAATTGCATTGGCCTTTTTAGCTGCCACATCACACTGTTGAGACATGTTCAACTTTTCTCCAACTCTACCTGGAGAGGACGGCGGCTGAGCCTGGGATCCTCTGCGTTAGGCGTGGGCTCAGCCTTCCTCTTCTTCTCTCTGGCACGAGAGGGAAGGCCTGTTCACGGTGCACCCGGGCATTATCTAAAAGCAAAGGAACAGAAACAATAAATCAGTGGACAAATTGAATAAAACTCATTTGACAAGTTAACTTTGCCGATTCCTGTTGCTGTCATACCCCTGTGTAAGTTCCCTTTTGCATGAGGTTGCATTTTTGGGGATTTGGGCAGCTATACAATGGACACATTTAGTTCATGGTCGGATAAGCAGAGTTCCAACATATATTTTTTGCATTTTGGTTGGCCAATAAAAGCATCCCTGTTTTGTGGATTTTGGATGTTAGTGAACTTTGTTACATGGACAAGGCAGCTACCCCAGCATATGTTTACTAAACCCTACTGTTAGCCCTGACTAGAGGATCATAGAATCATAGAGTTGGAAGCTGACCACAGGGGCCATCCAGTCCAACCCCATTCTGCCATGCAGGAACTCCCAATCAAAGCATCCCCGAAGCATCCAGCCTCTGCTTAAAGACCTCCAAAGAAGGAAACTCCACCACATTCGGAGGGAGTGTGTTCCACTGTCAAACAGCCCTTACTGTCAGGAAGTTCCTCCTAATGTTGAGGTGGAATATTTTTTCTTGTAGCTTGCATCCCTTGTTCCGGATCCTGTTCTCTGGAGCAGCAGAAAACAAGCTTGCTCCCTCCTCAATATGACATCCCTTCAAATATTTAAACAGGGCTCTCATATCATGTCTTAACCTTCTCTTCTCCAGGCTAAACATCCCCAGCTCTGGAAGGACCTTATCAGATGTCGGAAATTGGAAGTAAAATCCAATGGCAATCTGAATGCAATCATGGGGTTTTACGTTATTGCGAATTAAAGTATCTCACGCAATTTCAGGCAATGGGGGGGTCATTTTCAGGTAATGGGAAGTCATTCTGAACACATTCTGAATGCAATTAGAATTCACGTAAATTCGCTAAACTAGCGAATTTATGTGAATTCGAATTGGCTCCGTTCGAAATAGAGAGAAATTCCTCCCGTCTGATTAACTCCTAGACCTCTATTGATGCAACCTAAAATCGCATTGTCCTTTTTAGGTGCTGCATCGCACTGTTGCCATTTGATCAACTGGATTTTCCTACATGTTGATGTGCCATTTAAACAGAGACTGGATGGGTCTCCTCTAGATGGACAAGGCCCCAGTTCTGCAGTTGCACAATCCTGGTTGATGAATAACAATTCGCCTGTGCCTTCCATGTCTCACTCAATTCCCTGGACCTTTGCTGGCACACTACACATATATTATAACACTGGTTAACACACCAGCCTCATGAGGGCACTCTCGGCCAATCTATCCCATCTCCTTTTGGGTTGTCAGCCTTCATGGACCCCATTCCAAAACTCCCTCCACCATTCATGTGGTCATCCACCAACCCAGGCCTCATGCAGTGTCTTTCCTCCTGACTTTGCCCATCCGACAGCAGCTGAATTGTTTTATACTTAAACCTGGTCACCTTATCACCAGACCCACAAGTTTTGCATTTCTATATGGCTATTGATTATAAAGGTCCTTCCTGGGCACCACTTCACTCCATTCATCTGAGGAAGTCATAGAATCATAGAATCCTAGAGTTGGAAGAGACCCCAAAAAGGGCCATCCAGTCCAACCCCATTCTGCCATGCAGGAATTCTCAGTCAAAGCATCTTGACAGGTGGCCATCCAGCCTCCGTTTAAATACCTCTAAGGAAGGAGACTCCACTACACTCCAAGGAAGTGTGTTCCAACTCTATCATAGAAGGATAGAGTTGGAAGAGAGACCCCAAGGGCAATCCAGTCCAACCCCCGTCTGCCATGCAGGAACTCACAATCAAAGCATCCCCGACAGATGGCTATCTAGCCTCTGTTTAAAAACATCCAAAAAAGGAGACTATACCACTCACCGAGGCAATATATTCTACTGTTGAACAGCTCTTACTGTCAGGAAATTCCTCCTAATGTTGAGATGGAATCTCTTTTGCTGCAGTTTGCATCCACTGCTCCAGGTCTTAGTCTCTGGAGCAGCAGAAAATAAGTTTGTTCCATCCTCAATACGGAGTTTATCAGATGATGGAAATTGGAAGTATAATCTAATGGCAATCCGAATGCAATCATGGGGTTTCACGTTATCACGTATTAAAGTATCTCATGCAATTTCAGGCAAAAGGGAAGTCATTCCAAATGCAATCATGGGTTTTACGTTATTTCATATTAAAGCATCTCACACAATTTTGGGCAATGGGCAGTCATTTTCGGGTAACGGGAAGTCATTCCGAACGCATTCCAAACGCAATTGGAATTCACGAAAATTCGCTAAACTAGCAAATTCACATGAATTCGAATTGGCTCCAATTGGCTCCATTCGAAATAAAGAGAAATTCCTCCTGTCTGATAAACTCCTATGACATCCCTTAAAGTATTTAAACAGAGCTATCATGTCACCCTTCAACCTGCTCTTTCCCAAACTAAACATATCCAGTTCCCTAAGACTCTCCTGTTCTCCAGGAGGTCTCAAAGATGGCTCTGAGATTACATTTGTCAATATTGGGGCTGACTGTATGAAATGTTAAATCAAAATGTGATCTGTGCCAGAGAGTAGGGCTTTTTATAGGTGGGGGTAGGATTTTTTAAAATAAACCTCCCCAATCCTGTCTTGCATCCTTTTGTGGAAGAGAGGGATGGCAACCCTAGCCCAGCCGGAGATCTGTCCTGTTGGTGCTGTCACTGTGTGAGTCTGAAACTGGCAAAGGAAAGTGGTTTGATCTAGGCAGGTCCTTTGGCCTTGGGGCAGGAAAGAGGGCCAGGAGGTTCAGCTGATAAATGGGCATAATGAGATTTTTGCAGGAAATGTTGTAGACCCGACACAATGCCAGGCAGGAAGGTGAAACACAAGAAGAGATTAAAAGGAAACTCTGATATCAGGTCAGGCAGCTGCGGCGTGATGGCGGCCGTCAGCATCACTGAGCACACACATCAATCTCTGATTGGAAAATCTGGTTTCAAACAGAAAGGGAAAAACACCTCCGAAGCTGGGGCAGGGGGGCAGGGGACATGTACATTTGGAGAGTAGGAACAGAAGTCATTGCCTTCAAGCCATTCCTGATTTATGGTGGCCCTAAAGGTGATGAACCTCCCTCTCCAGCCTCTCTTTAAAGACCTTCAAAGAAGGAGACTCCAACAACCTTTAAGGGAGTGTCTTCCACTGTCTAACAGCTCTTACTGTCAGGAAGTTCTTCCTAATATTGAGATGGAATCTCTTTTCCATTGTTCCTAGTCCTATTCTCTGGAGCAGCAAAAAAGATGCTTGCTCCATCCTCAATGTGATACCCCTTCAAATACTAAAGAGAGCCATCATATCACCTCTTAACCTTCTCTTTTCTGAGCTAAACATACCGAACTCTAAGTCTTTCCTCATAAGGCATGGTTTCCAGACCCTTCACCATTTTGGTGGCTCTCCTTTCGACACGGTCCAGTTTCTGAACATCCTTTTTGAATTGTGCCCAGAACTGGACACAGGATTAATCCAGGTAGGACCTGAACAAGGCAAAATAGAGTGGCACTATGA
The DNA here is from genome assembly GCA_034509955.1 of Urosaurus nigricauda. Taxonomy (NCBI): domain Eukaryota; kingdom Metazoa; phylum Chordata; class Lepidosauria; order Squamata; family Phrynosomatidae; genus Urosaurus; species Urosaurus nigricauda. The sequence continues at coordinate 1,666,464 of JAOEGL010000003.1, forward strand.
CTTCCCTTGATCTCTAGACGCTATACTTCCATTGATGAAGCTTAGAATCACATTGGCCTTTTTAGCTGCCGCATCACACTTGTGGTCTACTAAGACTCCTATTTCCCTTTCATATGTATAAGTCTCCTTAAGTCAAGTGTCCCCCATCCTATATTTGTGCATTTCAATTGGACTGGATGGCCTTTGTGGTCTCTTCCAACTCTATGATTCTATGAAAATATTCCATATAAAAATAATTCCCAAAAGCAAATCTTGATTTTGCCATTTTATATAAGGGACATCATTTTACTACTCTGTTGTCTAGCATGATACTTGAGCATCCATGGATTTTGGTATCCATGGGGGGTCCTGGAAACAAACCCCAGAGGATACCAAGGGCCCACTGTATAATTCTCACTACTCACAATTTTCATTGGACATTCTGACTGGTCAAGGTTTCCTCCGAGATTAAGATACTCTGGTTTTGGCAATAGTGTTTCACAGAATTTCTAATGAACACATGAGGGATAAGATCAAATAAAGGAATAGGGTGATGCTGATAAAGAGAATTGTTTTTCCAATCTTGCATCCTTCCTTCCTTCTTTCCTTTCTTTTCCTTCCTTCCTTCCTTCCTTCCTTCCTTTTACATCCTGCCTTTCTCTTGAGATGGGAGATTCATCTGAGCTCCCATGAAGAGAACATTCATGAATCTGAGGTTGACAGCATTCAAGAATTATAGAATCAAAGAATCTTAGGACAATATCACAATACACAATCATCCTGCTATTATTCCACTTTTAACTGCAATGTTTGCCTCCTGACTGAGGAATCTTGGGATTTGCTGTTTGGGGAAGGAATTTATTTATTTATTTATGGTAGATTCATTTATGGTAGATTCATCAGCCAGAATGCAACTAGGCCTACAAACTAAAAATTCCGGATTTCCCACGATGGCAGAGGAGATGTTAAATTTGGAAGGGACTACAGTGGTCCCCCGTCTTACGAATCCCCCGGGTTACGAAAACCCCGGGATCCGAAGGCGGCGGGACCGCCATTGTATCCCCCGGGATCTGAAAGATCCCCCGGGATACGAAATTTAAAAAAGCCGCGCGGCCCCTTTAAATGGCCGCACGGTCCGTCCGCGAAAGCGGTCCCCCGGGAAACGAAAGCTTCTGGGTTACGAAGGTAATCCCGGAACGGATTACCTTTGTAACCCGGGGGACCACTGTACAAGGAATATGCAGCTAAAGAACTCCTGAAAATCAACATCTGTTTAAAAACTTCCCAATAAAGAGACTCCATCATTCTCCAGAGGCATCCAAAGGGGATGTTTAGCCGGGAGAAGAGAAGGTTAAGAGGTGATATAATAGCCCTGTTTAAATATTTGAAAGGATGTCATATTGAGGAGGGAGCAAGCTTGTTTTCTGCTGCTCCAGAGAACAGGACCCGGAACAATGGATGCAAACTGCAGGAAAAAAGATTCCACCTCAACATTAGGAAGAACTTTCTGACAGTAAGGGCTGTTTGACAGTGGACTCTTTCATACGAGGCTAAATTGGAAGTATAATTTAAGGTCAATTCGAATGCAATCATGGGTTTTACGTTATTGCGAATTAACTCTTCGCACGCAAATTCGGGCAAGAGGGAAGCCAATTCGAATGCAATCATGGGTTTTACGTTATTGCGAATTAAAGCTTCGCATGCAAATTCGGGCAGGAGGGGGTTATTTTCGGGTAATGGGAAGTAATTCCGAACGGAGCAGGGGTTCATGTAAATTCGCTAAACAAGCGAATTTACATGAATCCGCATTGGCTCCATTCGGAGTTGGGAGAAATTCCTCCCCGTTTGAAAGAGTCCAGTGGAACACACTCCCTCGGAAAGTGATGGAGTCATTTGAATCCACAGGTTCATGTTCTAGAATGTCTTCCTAAAAGCTACATGTTAGTATACAGATAGAATTGCTTAGACAAAAGAGGGTCAAATCTTGGTTTTCACTTCACAAGGTCCTTTACCATTAGCACCGCTTTGCCTTGGATGCAGAAGCATTTAAATATTTACAGATCCTTCAATGGATAGAGTGGCGTTGTTGTTACTTTACAAGGAAAATATTTGTAAGGTCAAGATTCTGGCAAAGCTTCCTTGGGTTGAATTCCTCCTCCCAGCTTTCCTCAAATACATTTTCTGAAGTAGTTGAAGATAATAATGCCGTCGGGTTCATCCAAGCTACTGGTTTCAGCACGGAAAGAACATTTACAGTCCAATCGTTACTGTGTGCTGTATGATAACCACACTTGAACCTAACTTTTCAAGATGCCTAACTTGTAAATTTGTGGAAATGCTCGAAATGAAGTCTCTTCTTGAAGGAATATACAATTGCTGCAGAAAGATTTTTGAGAAGGCAAAGAGGACGGGGAGATGTTGCTGGTGTTGAACCTCTCCAGGAGAAGGATTTACGTTTCCCTCTTTCTATGGCCTTCTCCTGAAAAATCAACCTCTGTTTAAAAAGGACCAAAAAATGAGACTCCGTCATTCTCCGGAGCAGTCCATATTCCATTTGCATTGCATATGCTATGACAAACAGACATCTTCTGCCATGAGAGGGAGCACTTTTCCTAAACATGTGCTAAATGTAGCCTTTGCTTCTTGGCCACCAAGGAACTGTGGACTCATTCCCACTTACATTTAAACCAGTTTGTAATTTGCCTTCACTCCGTGTTGGTAAATCGATTCCAAAAGGTCTGTTGTTCCCACTATGAAAGCGGATCTTTTCATTATCCTCTTGTTATCACTTCTTTTTTGGCACGATTTCCATCCCCACTAGTTTGTGCCGCATTAAAATGCATGTCAATCATCTGTGCGTCATCAGTGACATAAGCGGAGGCCTGAGCAGCCGGCTTAGGAACTATATATATGTATTTAAAATAAATTGATAGTAGATGTGATTCACTGGTTTTGCTACTACTTGCCTCACTATGACTGCCGTCGGATCACCCAGCTAATTGCAAGTAGTTGCAAAACCAATGAATCGAATCTATATCAACAATGATAGATAATTTGATTCATTGGTTTTGCAACTACCTGCCTCACTGATTGTGAGTAGTTTCAAATGAATCTAATCTTCTATCAATTTTATTTTATTTTTAAAAATTATGCACCCATAGGTGACTCCACAAGCACAAAGGCAGTGCTGAAAGTCAAGGGGAAATGGTGGATCTACCAAAAACATCCCTCTGCCATTAGTCCCTCCCCTCCAGAATGATGCAATTCAGCTCCGTCGTTCCAACAAGAACCACAAAAGAACTAATAATAATAATAATAATAATTTATTTCTAGTCCGCCCCTCTGAACAAGCAATCGGGGCGGATTACAACAAGAGTTAAAAACAGTTACAGTTAAAATATCCCATCCTTTCCCTTACCACCCCCCTTAAAAAAGAATTAAATCACAATACAGTTAAAACATAGAATAGCTAAAATAGGCAATAAAAAACAGCAGCAAGGGAAAACGGACCTAAGGCCTAGGTCATCTAGGAATAAGGTACAAGGGAAGGAAAGCTGGAAAAAAGACGATTCTAGGGCCTAAGGTTAGGCTCAGGATTGGAGCTGGGTGATATTCACATTCTCTGGGAAGGCCTGCCGGAAGAGGTGCGTCTTCAGGGCTTTTTTGAAGCCTTCTAGGGATGAAATGAGACGCATCTCATCCGGCAGGTTGTTCCACAACTTGGGGGCGACACCTGAAAAAGCCCTCTGGGAGGTCTGCACCAACCTTGTCTTCATGGGCTGTAGCAGGTTCCTCCCAGAGGACCGAAGTGTGAGGGGAGGTTCATATGGAAGGAGACGGTCCCTTAGATAAGATGGACCCAAGCCATGTAGGGCTTTAAAGGTTAAAACCAACACCTTGTACTGAGCCCGGAAACTGGTCGGTAGCCAGTGGAGAGCTTTTAGCACTGGAGTAATGTGCTCTCTCCTAGATGTACCAGCAAGAAGCCTGGCTGCCATATTTTGGACCAGTTGAAGTTTCCGGGTTAAGCACAAGGGTAGCCCCATGTAGAGCGCGTTACAGTAGTCCAAACGTGAGGTTACCAGCGCGTGTATCACAGTTTCCAGGTCCCTCTTCTCCAGGAAAGGGCGCAGCTGGCGTATCAGCCGAAGCTGATAACAGGCACTCCTGACCGTCGCATTCACCTGACTAGTCATGTGAAGCGACGAATCAAGGAGGACCCCCAAGCTGCAAACACAGTCCTTAGAGGAGAGTGTGACTCCATCTAGGACTGGAAGTTGTATTCCCAAACCTGGTTTCGGGCCTGTGACTGTGAGCACCTCTGTTTTGTCTGGATTAAGCTTCAATCGGTTTTTCCTCATCCAATCCATTACTGCCGCAAGGCAGTCGTTGAGAGGGGAGATGCCATCAGAGGTCTGTGCAGACGATCTGGTCACGGAGAAGTAGATCTGAGTGTCATCAGCGTACTGATGAGAGAGATCCAAGAGCACCAACAGGGTCACACTACCCCTGTCGATGCTCAGGCGGAGGTCGTCTGTCAGAGCAACCATGGCAGTCTCGACTCCGTATCCTGCCCTGAAGCCGGTCTGGAAAGGATCGAGATAATTGGTTTCCTCCAAGACAGCTTGGAGTTGGGAGGCAACAGCTCTCTCGATCACCTTGCTGAGAAAAGGCAGCAAGGAAACTGGTCTATAGTTGTTTCTGTCCAGGGGATCAAGGGAAGGCTTCTTCAGGAGGGGCTTCACGGCCGCCTCCTTCAGACATGATGGGACATTGCCTTCCCTGAGGAACGCATTGATCACATCCCTAAGGAATGTTCTCAATGCGTCCCCTCCCTGGACGACCAGCCAAGATGGTCCCGGATCGAGAGAGCAAGTCGTCTTCCTCACACATCCAAGCAGCTTGTCCACGTCATCGGTACTCACCGATTGAAACTCATCCAGTAAACTGACAGCAACGGAGTTGCTGGATACCTCACTCATGGACACTGGACAAAGGTTGGCGTCCAAGTCGGCTCTTATCCGAGAGATTTTATCTGCAAAGTGGATGTTAAATGCCTCACAACAGGCTGCTGTAGGCTCTAGCAAGGGATTTGGCGCAGGGGGAACCTGCGTCAGCTCCCCCACCACTCTAAACAGCTCTGCCGGGCGGGACTCTGCAGACGCAATGCATGCAGAGCAGCGAGATCTCCGCGCTGCACGCAAAGCCTCTCCATAGTTGCGAAGATGCAGTCTATAGAGAGCTCTGTCGGATAAGAGGCGAGTCCTTCGCCATTTGCACTCTAGTCGTTGTCCAGCCCGCTTCATCTCCCTGAGCTCCTCCGTGTACCAGGGTTTCCGGTTAGGAGCGGGCTGGAAAGGATGCTCGGGAGCGATCGTGTTGATGGCCCTGGCAACATCGGTGTTCCAAGTGTCGACAAGGGCCTTAGCAGAATCACCGGCATTCCCAACCAACAAACCCTCTAGGGCCTTCTGGAAACCAACAGGTTCCATTAGCCTTCGAGGGCGGACCATTCGAATGGGTCCACCACCCCCGGGGGGACGGAAAGTGGCTTTTAGTTCCATCTTGATCAGGAAATGGTCTGTCCATGACAGTGCGGAGGTTTTTATTACCTCCGCCCACGGATACTCCTGTTCCGTACTAAAAACCCCATCGAGTGTATGACCCGCACAATGAGTAGGCCCATTGACTAATTGGGATAGGTTCATGGCTGTCATGGATTCCATGAACTCCCGAGCTGCTCCAGATAGGTCAGAAGAGCTGGTCTCGAGAGGAATGTTGAAGTCGCCCAAGACAAGAAGTCTGGGAGACTCCAACAATAGCTCAGAGACCAGCTGAGTCAGCTCGGCTAGGGAGTCTGTTAGACAACGGGGTGGCCTGTATACCAACAGAATCCCCAGACTATCCTTGGTCTTCAGGGTTAGGTACATGCACTCGATGTGGGCTGTTTTCTGGACAGGTTTCCTGATCAAGGTCAGATTGGTTCTATGAACTATAGCCACACCGCCCCCTCGTCCACTTTCTCTTATCTGCTCGCTAACCGTATAATCGGCTGGGAGAGTCTGTGCCCACGTGGCAGAGCTGGCATCTCCCAGCCAAGTCTCGGTAAAGCAAGCCAGGTCGGCTCGTTCATCCACGAGGAGATCGTGGATGATATGGGTCTTGCCTTTGGCCGACCTGACATTGCAAAGGAGCAGATTAAGGGATTGTGGAATGGTTGGTATGCTCTCCAAGTTATCCTGGGCAACAGAGTGAACTGAAGGAGGGATAGATACTAAACATCGATCCCTTCTTCTTTTGTAACATGTGTTCACTCTGTTACCGCCATACCTTTCCTGACTAGAGTCAGGAAAGAGCGGGGATTTTTTTGTGTTTGCCTTACTTCATCGCAACTGAAACCGATCACAACGGAAACCGGGCTAAACATCCCCAACTCTCTAGGACGCTCCTCATAGTGCTTGAGGGTTCCCAAACCTTTCACCATTTTGGTTGCCCTCTCCATGACATTTGGAATCAAAGAGAAATTTAAACCAAGGATGGGGATGCTCCACGACCAGCAAGGGAACACATTACAAGACCAAGTACACATAAATAAACAATGGAAACAATACACTGTAAACGTATTATTATTATTATTATTATTATTATTATTTATTCCCCGCTCTTCAGCCCTAAAGGCTATCAGAGCGGCTTACAATTATTATTTTAATATAAAAGAGATGAAAGGGTGACAGAATCATTCAAGGAAGAACCATCTGAAAATGAACCCTTTTAGAAAGTGAAGTGGGAGTTGTATTCAGAGCACTTGGGAGAAATAAATTGCCAAGCCAGAGCGAGCGGCAGGAGGCACCGAGCTATTCCAGACTGACCTAAATAAATCCACACCTCCAACATTTCACAAATGAAAATTGGGACAGATGTGGTCAAGCAACATCAGAATATGGCCAAAGTGTCAAAAATTAATAGCAAGGAGGAAGAGATAATATGGGAGAAGCTGCTGCAGTGTGCTTTTGCCTGAGCCTACTGGGAAGAGCAAGACTCTTGCTTCCTCCTCTCCTCTCCCCCATTGTTTTGTTAATTCAATGCAAACAAACTACTTTTCCAGAAATTGAAGTCCAGCTGAGGACAAAGAGGGAAGTGGGAGGAGGAGAAGGAGAGAGAAATCAGGACATTTTAAAAAGAGGTGAGAAAGTAGCATGAAAGAAGATTTAATAGTGTCTGACCCTGTCTAACTTGGAACAGTTGGCAGGTATGGAAGTATGATCTCCCACAGTAGAGTTCTTTGGGTCTGTTGAGTTTTGCCAGTTGTTGCCTCCATGCCTACTTATTCCAATCTTTTTTTGACAGGCGGTTGTTTGTTGCAATTTCTTTGATCTACACAATATCACTTTCAAATATTCTTTTTTTAAAAAAAAAATCCAGGACCTAGTTTGTTGAGGAGCTTCTATGATTTGGAGGGCAAATGTTCTCTTTGAATTTTTCATTTTATGTTCTTTGAGTTGTAGTGTTGTAATGCAACAGTGCCATTGCACTGATGCTCTGTAACATGTTAAATCCAAACAAATAAAGAAGGTAGGAAGGAGATGGACACTTTTTTTTTTTGGTTTGGTTTTGCATTCTTGGAATTGAAAAGTAAACTCGTATGAGAATGACAATAAAATATCGCAGGTGGTGCAGTTGAAATGGCCAGAAAATAGACCAGGAACAACAGAAACATTTTGTTTGGATATTTGAAAACAAAAAACCAACAACTCAAAACCTGCATGCAGCCATAAATTCCTTCCGCAACTTCCATTTATTCCATCAGGAGGAGAAGGCAGATAGTTTGAGAGCTAAACCAGAGTATTCAGGACAGCCTGAGTTGCAAAGAAACCCAGGAGGATCTCTCCAAAAGTGAAAGAATGGGGTTCAAGGTGATGAAATGCAAAATGATGCGCCCCATTGCAAGAAATCCCAGCTCCGGGGTGCAGCCAGAGAGGGTCTGAACTGGCCATTTCGGGGAGGTCAGTCATTCCAGACTCTTCACAGGCAAAACAATCCCATAGAAATTCATATGGATCCCATGGACAGGTGGAAGGGGCCCCAGGAGAACATCTACCCCTCCAGATACTGGTATGCAGAGACATCTTATAGCACTTTTGAGACTAACTCAGAGAAAGAAGTTGGCAGCATGAGCTTTCCTAGACTTAAGACCAAATGCATCTGAGGAAATAGACTTAAGTCTAGGAAAGCTCACGCTGCCAACTTTTTTCTTTGAGTCAGTCTCAAAGATGCTACAAGATCTCTCTGTATATTGACTCTACAGACTAACATGGCTGTAGCTTTGAATCCTTCCAGATATTGTTATACTAAAACTGCCATCATCCCCAGCCAGTCCCAACAGACCCACCCTACCCCTGCCTCTCCTGAAACAGCTGCAGCATAGAATCCTAGAGTTGGAAGAGACCCCAAGAAGGGCCATCCAGTCCAACCCCCTTCTGCCATGCAGGAACTCTCCATCAAAGCATCCCTGAGAGATGGCCATCCAGCCTCTGTTTAAAGACTCCAAGGAAGGAGAATCCATCATTCTCCAAGGGAATGTCTTCCACTGTCAAACAGCCCTTAATGTCAGGAAGTTCCTCCTAATGTTTAAATGGAATCTCTTTTCCTGTAGTTTGCATCCATTATTCCAGGTCCTCTTCTCTGGAGCAACAGAAAAGAAGCTTGCTCCCTCCTCAATATGACAACCCTTCAAATATTTAAACAGGGCTATCATATCATCCCTTAACTGTCTCTTTTCCAGGCTAAACATCCCCAGCTCCGTAAGTCGCTCCACATAAGGCATGGTTTCCAGACCCTTCAGCATCTTAGTCACCCACCTTTGGACCCACTCCAATTTCTCAACACCCTTTTTGAATTGTGGTGTCCAAAACTGGACACAGTATTCCAGGTTGGGCCTGACCAAAGCAGAATAGAGTGGCCAGAATAGGTTAGGATCCCACCCCACATAGCTTTCCCCATAGCTCCCCACTTCATGGAGGTGTCAAAGCTTGGCCTTTCTTGAGTCCTTGCATGGGAAATTCACCTCTGGACAAAGAACTGCCATAAATTCCTAGAGCTGGAAGAGACCCCAAAGGCCATAAAATCCAATCCCATTCTGCCATGCAGGAAGACACAGTCAAAGCACCCCGACAGCACCTTTTTTGGACTCCAACTCCCAGAGCCACTTGCCCCACCTTGCGTGGCCAAGCCTATAGCCTAATGCTGGGGAGCATGCAGCCTGTCATGGCTAATATATGGTCCCAACACTCCTTGGCCATCTTCCAAGGGTGGTTATGCTTTCCTGATTCGAGCCATAAAGCATCTAAAAATGAAGACTGGAAGTGATAGGACATCACTTCCAGTGTGCCAAGATGGATCGATGTGGCCCATGGGTGAGAGAGTATTTGGCCCCTTGCCCCAGTTGCCCACCCTTCCTATAGTCCAAAAAAGCCATTTTATGGACCAAGAAGCAAGTGTTCTGAGCAATGCATTGGGTGAATGTTGTTCTCTAGCTTAATCTTTGGTCTGTTGTGCAATGTCCTTTGAATGCATCCCATCCCCATCTACTTACTGGCCTCCCATGAACGCTGGACAAGGGAACCAGGGCTTTCCTCGCATTGTGGGTGGATGCGCAGTTGCCTCTGGAAGGACTGGTTTCCAAGGGTTGGGAGATGGGGGTTTTATGTGGCTTCCAAGGCAAAGTGGCACCAGCTGGTTCTGCTCCGCCAATCCCATCCCCATTTCAGTGGAAAAGAACATTAGTCCAGAGAATGATCTGCAAATTACATGACCTCTTTTTCCTCTCTCAAACCCCCCCCCCCTTTCCTTTTTCCATTTATGAAGCTGTCTTCTCCTAGTCCTGGGGCTGTTCTTCCTCTCTTGCAAACTGTTTATCATCTCCCCTGATTTATGACCGGCTTGAGCATCTGGGCTCTGGAGCCCGATGCAAATAACTTTATTATTGTGAGAATGGGAACAAAAGACAAACAATACACGGGGAGGAAAGCACATCCCAATGTTTGCCAAGAGAACATCCAGCAGGAAAAGGCTCTCAGGTCCACGGATGTCAAGCAGAGGCTAATGAAAAGCCATCCTTACATGACCATTAGGCTGAGCTGCTCAATTACAAGGAAAGCCAAACGCCTGAGTTGTTCATCACTGGATGGTTGTGCACCAGAAGCACCAAGACTCTACATGGCATGTTCTTTGCCATCCTGAGAGATGCACAGCTTGGGTTGCCACCAGATCTCCAGACCAGGCCCTGAGGTCTTAGACACTCTTCTCAAGCTCTCAGGGTGAATGGAAGTGTCACAGAGTAAGAGCACTGCCTTCAAAAGCAAGTCAATATAGCTTTTCCTCCTCACTTACGCCAGTTTTGCCAGTTGTGTGGCTGGCATCCTCTTCAGTCTTTATGGTGGAAAGAGATCTTGTAGCATAGAATCATAGAATCATACAGTTGGAAGAGACCCTAAGGGCCATCAAGTCCAAGCCCCTGCCATAAATAAATAATAAATAAAACTTTTATTTGTATCCCGCTTTTCTGCTGCAGAGCAATGTCATACAGGAACTCGCAATCAAAGCATCCCTGACAGATGGCCATCCAGCCTCTATCTAAAAACCTCCAAAGAAGGAGACTCCATTACTCTCCATTGAGGGAAAGTCTTCCGCTGTCAAACAGCCCTTACTGTCAGGAGGTTCCTCCTAATGTTGAGCTGGAATTTCTTCTCCTGCAGCTTGCATCTGTTGTTCCAGGTCCTGTTCTCTGGAGCAGCAGAAAACAAGCTTGCTCCCTCTTCCATATGACATCCCTTCAAATACTTAAACAGGGCTATCATATCACCTCTTAACCTTCTCTTCTCGAGGCTAAACATCCCCAGTTCCCTAAGGCTTTCCTCACAGGGCATGGTTTCCAGACCCTTCACCATCTTAGTTGCCCTCCTTTGGACATGCTCCAGTTTCTCCACATCCTTTTCGAATTGTGGGGCCTAGAACTGGACACAGTATTCCAGGCGGGGCCTGACCAAAGCAGAATAGAGTGGCACTATAACTTCCCTTTATCAAGCACCTTTGGGACTAACTGAAAGAAAGAAGTTGGTTGCATTAGCTTTCGTCGACATCAAGCTTCTTCCTCAGTTGCATTTGGTTGCATTCATGATGTTATATACCCGATTTCTGATGTTTTACGTATTGGAATTCACAAGTACAGTGATAGAGAATGGCCATCAAAACCCACCTTAGAGGCCAGGCAGCCGTACCATCATAGGGATTTCTGAAGAACTGAATCCTAGAACCACAGAAGCATAGAGCTTGGGGGCCATCCATTCCAGCTCTCTTCTGCCATGCTGCAAGACACCATCCAAGCTTTCCCTGGGAGAGATGACCATCCAGCCTCTGTTTAAAAACAGCCTCCAAAGAAGGAGACTCCACCATCTTCCAAGGCTGCAACCTATTTCACTTTCCAACAGCTCTTGCAATCAGGTAAGAAAATCTCTTTTCCTGTATGCCTTGCTATAGTCTATAAAGCACCTGCTGATTTTCTTTATAAATTGGAGGGAAAACGGGTTAATCAAAAAGAAAAAGCATTGAGGCCTTGGTTGATAAAGATGAGAAAGTAAGAAAGGAAAGAGGGAGGGAGGAAGGGGGGGGGGGGAAAGAAAGAAAGAAAAAGAATGGAAGAAAATTCTGAGGAAATAAACAAACAACGGTCTAATTTGGAGAGTCTTGAGACATCTGTGGTTCCCATTCTAGCCACATTGTTTATTTCAGGGATGTTAATGTTTAACTTTTTTATCCTCGCAAGTCAACAGTTTGCTCGCCACTGCGGAGAAGATAAATGTTTTTGCACAGTCCTCACCCAGTATCCACACATCCCCAAGTGTTTCAATCAATTTTTCTGTATTTCTGGGCAGAGAAACTTCCTGAAACAGATGAGAAGCGTAAACAGAAACTGAGCAGACTTCTTGCCGCTGGGTTCTTCTTCCTCACCAGGTTTCCCAGGTATCCGGAGAGGCTCTTTTTCAGCCACGTTTCCGTCCCTCCTTTAATGATGGTTTGCTTCTGTGCTCTGAGCAGCTTGTGGGATGGTGGTGGTGGGGAACACTGTCTGGCCATAACAGGTGTCTTTTGGGTTAACCCCAGAGGCTTCCGGTCACCCCACCTCCCAATGGAAGCAGAATGCTGGACTAGAGCGTCCTTTAACCAGATGTTGGTTCAGGTTCTTATGGAAATTCAGATGGGTAAGTGTTTAAGAATGAAACAAAAACCATGTTAGAATCATACAAACGTAGAGTTCAAAAAGACCCCAAGGGCCATCCAGTCCAACCCGCTTCTGCCATGCAGGAACTCTCAATCAAAGCATCCCTGACAGATGGCCATCCAGCCTCTCTTTAAAGCCCTCTAAGGAAGGAGACTCCACTACCCTCCGAGGAAAGAGTGTGTTCCACTGTCGAACAGCCCTTACTCCTAATGTTGAGGTGGAATCTCTTTTCCTGCAGCTTGCATCCATTGTTCCGAGTCCTGTTCTCTGGAGCAGCAGAAAACAAGCTTGCTCCCTCCTCTATATGACATCCCTTCAAATATCTGAACAGGGCTATCATATTACCTCTTAACCTTCTCTCCTCCAGGCTGAACATCCCCAGTTCCCTAAGGCGTTCCTCATAGGGCATGGTTTCCAGTCCCTTCACCATCTTAGTCACCCTCCTTTGGACATGCTCCAGTTTCTCCACATCTTTTTTGAATTGTGGTGCCCAGAACTGGACACAGTATTCCAGGTGGGGCCTGACCAAAGCAGAATAGAGCGGCACTATGACTTCCCTTGACCTAGATTCTATACTTCCATTGATGTAGCCTAAAATAGCATTAGACTTTTTAGCTGCCACATCACATTATTGACTCATGTTCAACTTGTGGTCTACTTGGACTCCTAGATCCCTTTCACACATATAAGTCTCTTTAAGCCAGGTGTCCCCCATCCTATATCTGTGCATTTAATTTTTTCCCCTCTAAGTGCAGTCCCTTACATTTCTCCCTGTTGAAATTCAATTTTTTAGTTTTGGCCCAGCTTTCTAGTCTATTCAGGTCATTTTGAATGTTGATCCTGTCCTCTGGGGTATTAGCTACTCCTCCTAATTTGGTGTTGTCTGCAAATTTAATAAGCATGCCCTCTTCCAACTTCTCCAGCTCAATTTGGCTGAAAATACAGCTGTTCCTCTAGCGCTTAGAAAGGTTGCTGGTCTTGCTGCAGCTTCCAGAATGCCCTGGGGAGGTGTAGTCTGAGACAGTCTTGGCAGCCACTTGGAGGGGATCATGGTATCATAGAATCATAAAGTTGGAAGAGACCACAAGGGCCATCCAGTCCAACGTCCTGCCATGCAGGAAGACACCATCCAAGCCCTCCCTGTGACAAATGGCCATCCAGCCTCTGTTTGGAGGCCTCCAAAGAAGGAGACTCCACCAACTTCTCAGGCTGCAGTTTCCCACCATCAAACAGCTTTTACTCTTAGGAAGTTCTGCCTAATATTTAGGTCGAATCTCTTTTCCTGTAGCTTGCATCTGTTGATCCATGTCCTTTTCTCTGGAGCAGCAGGAAACAAGCTTGCTCCCTCCTCAATATGACACCCCTTCAAATTAAGTATTTGGGCTCCTATATCACCTCTTAACCATCTCTTCTCCAGGCTAAACATACCAAGCTCCCCAGGCTGCTCCTTACAGGGTTTCTATTTTGCCTTCACCATTTTAGTCACTCTCCTTTGGACACACTCCAGCTTGTCAATAGTTAAAACCAGGAGTGACGGGGCCAGAAGTGGCAGGAGAAGGGGTTGGACTGGATCACCCTTAGGGTCTGTTCCAACTCTTCTATGATTTTGGCCTCATTCCCACTTGCAAATGCATCACTTTGTGATCCGAATCGATAGATTGGCAGCGGAGCATGTTTCACACTACATTTGCCCCGATCGCATTTTCTTGCTGCAAAATAAAATAAAACAACCCTTTTGTGGTTCACGTTGATGAATAAATCAATTCAGTTCTAACTGTTTCCTGCAAGAATCTCTCAAAATAACCCACTTGTATGTAGTTCACATTGGCAAATGAATCGGTTCAATTTGAAGCATTTTCAGTAAGGGGGTGTGTGTCTCTCTGTCCATCACTGCAATTGCATTTACGTACTTCCATACAAGGGTCGAAGGGTGGATGGACACAGGTTGTTAATTTCCACTTCCCACCTGGGGAATTGATTCTTCAAATCGATTCTTGAAATCAGTTCTGATCCACATCTGGTTTACACTTGCATGGAATCAATCAATCAATTGCATTTATTGCAGTCAAAAGACTAAAGACATTAAAAAATGAATCAGTACATAGTAACATAAAATAATTGGACAGACAGACAGACAGACACACACACATACACAATATTACAATTGTGCAATGAATTCCACTAAAAAACAGGTTTAAAACAAGTTCCAAATTTAGATATGTAGGCTTAATTGCAACATCAGCAAACCATATTACACTTTTTCCATATGGGTTTTCTCCAAATTATTTTATTTCACTTTTAATTTTTGTGAATTTGTGAAACATTAGTTTCCAAGTCTTAACACTGGCACTGAATCGATTTATCCAAAAAGATGTGGAAAAAATCAGCGTCAAAAAGACGTGGGTTAAATGGGTTTAGCGCATGGCTCCCCTCTCCGAACAGCTTCAATGATTCAGGTCAAGTGTGAACCAGGGCTATTCAAACCACTTCAAACAATTTGCAAATAGGTTTAAAACATGGTGGGAATGAGGCCTTTGCTGACATTGCTTCTGGAGCATCCAGAGGGAGATGCAAAGGACAAAAACTGACCCGTGGCTCCCATGGGGTGGCCTATTCCCACTCCCTAAATCAACATTTCTAACATCTAAATAGCTCTTCAAACAAACTGCTGGGGATTAACTGGCTGCAACTACAAGAAAAACTGGAATGTTTCTCCCAGCTTCTGGAGATGAGTGTCCGGGTATTTTTGGAGCATTTGCAGGAAGCATCCCCAGGCTGGGCCAAAGTGTGTGTGTGTGTTTCTCTCTCGTTCTCTGTCTGTTCCCATTTCAGTGAAGGATCCTCGCAGATTCACCAACCTCCTCCCTTAAAAAGCTTGGGGACTTTGTTTTTCTCATTGGTTGGTTGATGGGGTTATGTTTTGCTTTGTTGTTGTTTTTTGCTAACAGGGGACAGAGAAAAGGCAGAATTACTTAACACCAATACAATTTTAGGCTGCATCAAAAGAAGTATAGTGTCTAGATCAAGGGAAGTAATATGTCCACTCTACTCTGCTTTGGTCAGGCCCCACCTGGAATACTGTGTCCAGTTCTGGGCCCCACAATTCAAAAAGGATGTGGAGAAACTGGAGCGTGTCCAAACGAGGACCACCAAAATGGTGAAGGGTCTGGAAACCATGCCCTATGAAGAACACCTTAGGGAACTGGGGATGTTTAGCCTAGAGAAGAGAAGATTAAGAGGTAATATGATAGCCCTGTTTAAATATTTGACGGGGTGTCACCACTGAAGATGGAGAAAGCTTGTTTTCTGCTGTTCCAGAGACTAGGGAGTTTATCAGACAAATTGGAAGTATCATCTAATGGCAATCTGAACACAATAATGAGGTTTCACGTTATTGCATATTAAAGTATCTCACGCAATTTTGGGAAAAAAGGGAAGTCATTCTGAATGCAATCATGGGTTTTACGTTATTTTGTATTAAAGCATCTCACACAATTTTGGGCAATGTGCAGTCATTTTTGGGTAATGGGAAGTCATTCTAATTTTGTTGTACTCCGCCCCAATTGCCTGTTCGGGGGGGGGGATAAATAAAAATTATTATTATTATTATTTATTCCGAACACAATTGGAATTCCAACTCTATGATTCTATGATTCTATGATTTTAGTCCAAAACAGAGACTGGGAGAGATATAATATCCCTTCCAGTGCACTCAGTTGATTATGGCAGCAAAAATTTGCCCCTCCAGTCCCTTACACCGTTGATGCCTCCAACCCAAAATCAAAATTTTAAAAAGTGAATTGGTCAACTAAAGAAGTTGCTGGGAATTAAGTGGCTTAGTAGCTAGAAAAGTTTTTCCCCTCCTTCAAACCTGAAGAAATTTTTGGGCATGAGCATGGAGTTTATCACACTGGGGCGAATTTCAGCATGAGAGAGGTATTAAAGGGCATTTATAGCATCCCGCAAACAAAGTGGAAATGGCGAGTAATTGCACCAATGATTATCACACACAATTACACAAATAAAGTGATGCTGGAAATGCATTGTAAAGGAAAAAAATGTGCATTAATACTTCTTTGGGACCATTAACATGCCTTTAATGGCAGGTTTTGTGGTGCCCAGTCTCTGCCTGATGACCTCCTTTCCTTCCTAACACTCCTGCCTTTGAAGGGTTAACTGGGACCATCATCCTACTGGATGAGGAGCAGGGCGACCAGGGGTCCTCCTTTTCAAAGACATGTTCTCCATTTCAATTCCAAAATGTCCTCAATTTTGAGCATGACGAAAAAGCACGAACTGACATTTACATGAATATTTTGAGCTTTTCATTTATGGAATGTCCTCCGTTTTTATTGAATGTTCTCCATTTGGTAATACCAGCATAACCAGAGGTTCTCCTTTTCCTAGACAGACCCTCCATTTCAGCCTTCTGTCCTGGTGGGATTCCAAAATGTCCTCCATTTTGAGCATGACGACGAAGCATGAATTGACATTTACACGAGTGTTTTTTAAGCTTTTCATTTTGGAATGGTTTCCATTTTTATTGAATGTCCTACATTTTGTGGTCCCTTGTCCAGTGTGTCCAGGGGTAGTCCTTTTCCAGGACATGCCCTCCATTTCCACCTTCTGTCCAGGAGGAATTCCAAAATGCCTTCCATTTTGAGCATGACGAAGAAGCACGAACTGACATTTCATTTCTATGAGTGTTTTTCGAGCTTTTATTTTGGAATGTCCTCTATTTTTATCAAATGCCCTACATTTTGCTGTGCCTTGTCTGAGCTGTCCTACATTTCATCCTTCTGCCCAGGGGGAATTCCAAAAATGTCTTCCATTTTAAGCATGACGAAGAAGTATGAATTGACATTTCCCGCATTTGCATGTTTTTTTCTACTTTAAATCTCCTTGAAATCCCATTTCTGATCTAGAGTGATAAGGTCCTGTGAGTGTTTTGACCTTGTGTTTTGGAATGTCCTCCATTCTTCTTGAATATCCTGCATTTTTGCAGCATCTCGTCCTCCTTTGCGGTTAGGATGACATCCGGCCACCCTGATGAGGGAGCACCCCCATCCCTTTCTCCAGAAAGATGCCCTGCTTTACCTGCAACCCTTTGCGCCGTCGCACATCCACATTCACACAGAAGGAGTTCGTGAACTTCCAACTTGGCCCAGGGCAGCGACTGGCCTCCACTGGGGTAAACAGACCACATCCTTTCCCTGAGACATTTCCTCTGGAGCAGGAACAAAAACAACAGCCAAGGGTGCAGAGAGGAAGGGGCCACTTAGAAACCTCGACTCTTGAATCTTATGGAATCATACAATCCTAGAGTTGGAAGGCATCCTAAGTGGCCATCCAGTCCAACCCTCTTCCGTGCAGGAAGACACCACCCAAGCCCTCCCTGGGACAGATGGCCATCCAGCCTCTGTTTAAAAACCTCCAAAGAAGGAGACTCCACTGCACTCCAAGTGTGAACCGGTGCAAGTGTCAACTATTCCCTTTTAAACCGGTTTGCAAACCGGTTTATAATGTAGTGTGAACGTTCTCCAGCATGTTGGGGAAACATGGTGTCTGAGAACATAGAATCATAGGAGTTTATCAGATGGGAGGAATTTCTCTTGATTTCGAATGGAGTCAATTGGAGCCAATCTGAATTCACATGAATTCAATAGTTTAGCGAATTTACGTGAATTCCAATTGCGTTCGGAATGCGTTCAGAATGACTTCCCATTACCCGAAAATGACCCCTCCCCCACTGACCGAAATTGTGTGAGATGCTTTAATTCGCAATAAAGTAAAACCCATGATTGCGTTCGGATGACTTCCGTTTTGCTTGAAATTGCGTGAGATGCTTTAAAACCCCATGATTGTGTTTGGATTGCCATTGGATTATACTTCCAATTTCCATTATCTGATAAACTCCATTGAGTTGGATAAGACCACAAGAACCATCCAGTCCAAACCTCTGCCATGCAGGAACTCACAATCAAAGCATACCCAAGAGATGGCCAACTACACTCAAAGGCAGCAGCATCTTCCACTAACAAAAAGTTTTTTTCTTCAGGACATTCTTCCTAATAGTTTAGGTTGAATCTTTTTTTCCGTCACTTCCATCCATTTTTCTGGGTCCTGTTCTCTGGAGCAGAAGGAAACAAGCTTGCTCCATCCTCAAAATAACATGCTTTCCAATCTTTAAATATGGCTATAATGTCACTTAGGAGTTTATCACACAGGACGGATCCCTTGCAGAAACTGAATTTAAACAGGAAAAGATTTCCAGACGACGTTGGGGGTTAACCCAAACAGAAAGTGGACAAACCTTCAAACGCGGGTTGATTTTCACAAGACATAAGGTTTAATGAGCAGACATGAAACCAAACGGAAAGTAGACAAAGACAATCCTAGAAATAAATATTATTATTATTATTATTATTATTATTATTTTACTTTTGGGAAATCTCAAAAGCAAAAAGGAGTGAGCTTTGCTAAGTTTCCATTTAGGTTAATGTCGCGTTATTAAGAGAAGGCTAGGAGGTGATACGATAGTCCTGTTGAAGTATTTGAAGGGATGTCATATTGAGGAGGGAGCAAGCTTGTTTTCTGCTGCTCCAGAGACTAGAACACGGAATAATGGATGCAAGCTCCAGGAAAAGAGATTCCACCTCAACATTAGGAGGAACCTCCTAAGAGTAAGAGATGTTTGAGAGTGAAAAATGGTCCCTTGGAGATTGGTGGAGTCTCCTCCTTTGAAGGAGGATGGCCATCTGTTGGGGATGCTTTGATTGGGAGTTCCTGCATGGCAGGGGGTCGGACTGGATGGCCCTTCAGGTCTCTTCCAACTCTATGATTCCATGCTTCTATGATTTTATTATTCTAAGTACAAAAAAATAAGGGCTTCTCCAGAATACAAAACCCAGGATTTCCTGGGATGCTGTCGCAACCAACCGTTAAAGTAGCATCAAGCGATTATAGTGGATATGCCCAAAAATTGACGGTGCCATTTTCTCACCAAGTCAAAACCTAGCTTTTTTTTTTTAAATTTTGCAAAATGCTTGGGGGGGGGGGGCTAATTGATTTCATCCAAATCTGTGCATGCATTGCAGTTTCCAAATTGTCTAAAAGTGCTGTAACAGGTTTTGATTTAACTCGACAGACAGTTTAATCGGCTTAATCTGCAGCTTGATCGTGCCGTTTAAACGATTCCTAACTCATTCAATTGCATTTGCCTGTTCAAACTGATTTTATTTGTATTCTGCCCGGAGAGCTTTAGATATGGGGCGGGATAGAAAACGTCTTAATAGATTGATGAAGCGAAAAGTAATGAAATAACTGCTTTGTGCAGAGCCAGCCTTGCCACGATGCCTGCGTGCTAATTGGGTTTTTTAAAAATAGACGCTGAGCAGGCCGGCTGGTAGCCAGAGCGATGGGCATCAACCGTGAAGCAGCATCAGCCCCCAGGTTGCCACCTCTTGCCAGTCTCTGGGGGGACCTCCTTCCAACTGTGGCACAGCTCAGCCCTCCCAACTCTCAGCAGACACTGGGCAACCACTTGGCACCAGCAAAAAGCCCCGGAGAGGCTGGTTCCTCAACCAACACCTGCCCAGAAGCAGAGGAGCAACTGGTGGTGGCAACCGGAGGAAAAGCCACATTTCGTCCCCTCCATTGCTTGGCGGAAGGAGAAAGGAGACCTTCAGGCACCAGGGACCACAGGTTGGCATGTGAGTTCAAGAGGTAGAGCATTTAAGTATTTGAAGGGTGTCACACTGAGGATGGAGCAAGCTTGTTTTCTGCTGCTCCAGAGTATAAGACATGGAGCAATGGATACAAGCTACAGGAAAAGAGATTCCACCTCAACATTGACAGTAAGGGCTGTTCGATAGTGGAAAACACTTCCTTGGAGATTGTGGTGGATTCTCTTTCTTTGGAGGACTTTAAACAGAGGCTGGATGGCCATCTGTCAGGGATCCTTTGATGGCGAGTTCCTGCATGAAAGAATGGGGTTGGACTGGATGACCCTTGGGGTCTCTTCCAATTCTATGATTCTGTGATTCTATGATTTAGGGTTGGAAGAATCTGGGTTGTTGGATGGGAAAGAATGCAAACTGGGAGACTGGTTGTTCTGGAAAGTGTCACTCTTGGAGATTTATTACAGCCAGATGCAGATGGGAATGGTGAGCTTTTTTCCTTCAGGGGCCACAGCAGATGCCCAGTGTCAGAAGGATGGAGAATGGGTTTTGCACTCCAGGGGCTTGTTCCCACTATGACTTAAAGCTACCGTGTTTCCCCGAAAATAAGACAGTGTCTTATATTAATTTTTGCTTCCAAAGATGCAGTAGGTCTTACTTTCAGGGAATGTCTAATTTTTTCCATGAAGAGGAAATCACATTTCTTGTTGAACCAAAAAAATAAATATTTATTATATACTTTATATATATTTACATACAAAAACTTTGCTAGGTCTTACTTTCGGGGAAGGCCTTATATTTAGCAATTCAGCAAAACCTTTACTAGGTCTTATTTTCGGGGGATGTCTTATTTTCGGGGAAACAGGGTAATAGCTGACCAGGTTATATGACCATCGTTCCCATTTGAAACCAGTTCTAATCCTACTTTGATCGATTTTCATCTCAATAAAGTGAGGGAAAGGCAAAAACCTAGTTTTTCCAGACCCTAGTTTCCTAGCGGTTCTTTTGAAAATAATCGATTCCGAAGAGTGTTCAATAAGTCGTTTTGATTGCTCCAGCAAAAAGTGGGGGATAAATAAAAAGTTTTATTATTTATTTAATTATTTATTTATCTGAATCATATCATTCTGGAGGTGAGGGAGAAATGGCAGAGGTTTGTTTACCATCCCTCCTCAGTTTTTTGGTAGATCCATCATTTTCTCCCCCTCTCAATGCTGCCTTTGTCCTTCTGGTGTGATCTACGAGCACATGATATTTTTTTAAAAATAAAATTGATAGAAGATTTGATTCATTGGTTTTGCAACTACTTGCAATCAATAAGGCAAGTAGTTGCAAAACCAATAAATTGCATCTACTATCAATTAATTTAAATACATATAGACAGTTCTCAAGCCGGGCTGCCCGGGCTGCCACTTACGTCAATGATGACGCACAGATGACTGACGTGCATTTTGAAGCGGCACAAACTAGTGGGAATGACAATCGTGCCAAAAAAGAAGTGATTACAGGGGGATAAACCAGTTTAAATGTAAGTGCGAATGAGCCTCAGGATTTTCCTGGAAGGCAAAGGGGAGGGAAGGAGGACTGAGTATTCTGCCAGGCTGGTCCTGACTGACTCATGCTGGGCTTTGTAGGGGATCAACCCGCATTTCCAGTTGGGTCTGGTAGCTCTTGGACCAAGGATGGGATGTGTGTCTGTGTGTCTGTGGACCTTATCAGACGTCGGAAATTGGAAGTATAATCCAATGGCAATCCAAACAGCAATCATGGGGTTTCACATTATTGCGAATTAAAGTATCACATGCAATTTCGGGCAAAAGGGAAATCATTCTGAACACAGTCATGAGTTTTACCTTATTGCAAATTAAAGCATCTCACAGAGTTTCGGGCAATGGGGGGGGGGGTCATTTTCGGGTAATGGGAAGTCATTCTGAACACATTCTGAATGCAATAGGAATTCATGTGAATTTGCTAAACTAGCAAATTCATCTGAATTCTAATTGGCTCCATTCGCAACAAAGAGAAATTCCTCCCGTCTGATAAGGTCCTGTGTGTCTGTGTGCCATAGATTTCCACTCCACAGTCGATGTGTTGGCTAGACACTCCTCCTCCAGTAAGACATCACTCACACTCATGTTTTTGCACCGAATAGATTTGAGGAGATCTCACACCTTCTCTTCTGCTGAGCACCACCATTTTAAAGGGACATGGATGAACCCCACAATCCTTTTTCTGATGTTTTAGAAGCAGTGGTGTCATGCCCTTTTGGGTGTCACCTGCTGTGACCCGCACCCCCAGCTTCAATGGGTCCATGGCTTACTACTTTTCCACCCCAGGTACCCTCTGGAGTTTGCCTAGATGGCCAAAATGGCCCTGAAACAAAACGCAACTGGAAGAGGACTCCCTTGCAAAAGTGCTAGTCCCTCCTTTATAAGGATGGGTTTGAAACAGGGCTTGGATGGGCACTTCTCGGGACTGCTTTTGCAGCAGATTCTCTGCATTGAATCAACGGGGGCTGGATTAAGGTGGCCTTGGATTAAGACCCTTCCAAATCTCAGAGCCTTTGATTCTGTGATAAGCAGCTGGAGGTCCACTTGTGATTTTGCAACGTGGAGTGGGGGGTTCTTAAAAGTAGCACAGATGGAATGGATGGGGGTGGGGGGTTGCAACCTATTTGAAAATGAATTCTTTAAAGAGAATCTTCTTCCAGGAAAGGCAGTATTCCCCCACCTTCTCTGGGGAACGCAGAAAGACAAGATACATGTGCCCCATGCAAAATCCGAGCGTGGACAAGATGACAAAAACGTACTACTGTAGTGAAGAAAACCACACAAGCTAGGAAAAGCTGCAGCAGCTTGCTTTTGCTTGGATTTACAGGGAAGGACAAGATTCCCCCCCCCCCTTGCTTTTCCTCTTCTCTTCCTGCTGAGTTAACAGAGTACAAACTGCTTTTGTATTTTGAATTCAGTTTGCAGCAGTTCAAGTTCAATCGGTGAAAGCAGGAGAGGAGAGAGAAACCAGGACCTTTGAAAAATCATAGAATCCTAGAGTTAGAAGAGACCCCAAGGGCCATCCAGTCCAACCCCATTCTGCCATGCAAGAATTCACAATCAAAGCATCCCTGAGAGATGGCTAACCAGCTTCTGTTTAAAGACCTCCAAAGAAGGAGACTCCATCACTATCTCCAAGGCAGTGTATTCTACTGTCGAACAGCTCTTACTGTCAGGAAGATCCTCCTAATGTTCAGCTGGAATCTCTTTTTCTATAGCTTGCATCCATTGCTCCATTCTTGTGTCCTGTTCTCTGGAGCAGCAGAAAACAAGTTTGCTCCATCCTCAATATGGCGTCCCTTCAAATACTGAAACAGGGCTATTATATCACCTCTTAACTTTCTCTTCTCCAGACTAAACCTATTCAGCTCCCTAAGCCTATCCTCATGGGGCATGGTTTGGGATGGCAGATAATTAATGGGGACTGTCACTGCCAAATCAGGACGGTTAGTAGGTATGGTGCCATTATGGGACTGGAAGGCTCCTGCAGGAACAAGAAATGAAGACATCTCTGTGTCTCCCATGTGGCTCAGAGGGTGTACTCCAACAGTCTGGGTCATGACGGCCGTCCACAATTTGGGGATGACTGGCTTGAGGTCCCCACTGGTTTACCCCTGTGGGAACAGACTAAGCCACCCTTGGGTCTGACCCAGCTTCTGGTCTCCTTCTGTCCTCCTCCTCCAGCGTGAGAACCTCAGACTAATCTTGTTAAAACATGTGCATCTCTCTCTCTCTCTTTTTTTAAGGGGACGAAGTCCATCTGCTATTTCACTTTATGTTGATTTTTCAGTCCTTTTCTCCCTCTTTTTTTTAAAGGTTGCATTCCCTATTTTGGAAAGGAATTTTCCTCGGTGAGAGCTCTCCTCGGGGGTGGAGCTGGGTTGGGCCTTGGCTTGCTTTCCTCCTGGGTTTCCTCCCAGGGAGAATGGAGGATCAGGCCAGAGAGCGTGCCCAGGACCCTAAGGCTGCAGCCCTGCCTTGACCGCCAGGAAAGCCAGTCCCATTTTTGGACTCTGGAGGATCCATGGAAATGTCCAGGAAGGGCCACAAGGGTACAGTTTTATGCCTCCTCATTCATCCTCTTCTCACCTTCTCCATTAAGGCTTTGCATACTTTTCTCTTCCTCTCATTCATCTTTGCTACCAAGGTTAAGCTGCTAGAGCTTTCTGGTTATATTTTCCAATGGTGGAGACGATGTATCTTGAGTCCTAACAGATGCATGCAGAACACTGGGAAAATAATTACTTTTTTCCATCCTTTTGTTCACCTTTGGTGCCCAGATTAAGCAGTTAAAGCACTTCTCATTCAGGTTGTATTTTCCCGTGATTGAGAGGATGCACCTTTGAGTCCTAGCAGATACATTCAGAAAATGCCTACTTTTTGATAGCTAATTCCAGCTAGAGTGGACCTAGTGAATCGCAAGGAACCTAACATTACTGCTGATTTCCCAGTTTCCCATGGATTGAATGGGTCTACTCTAGTTTGGACTAACAGCTGGGTTTGCACATTGAACTGCAATTCCCAGAATTGAGTCCAGCTTGAAGACATGGGAATGTCAGTCCAAAAAGGTAAGTTCTGGATTCGTGAGGGCAGCAGCCTTGGCTTGATGATGGATGTTTCATCAGCTGAAAGCTGATGGTACTTTTTAAAAAGGCATGCTGTAATAAATATTTTAAGTTTCAAAGTGTCATAAAATTTGTTCTTGCAATTTTTATGGTATTTCACCTGTGGGGAATAAGACTCGCTGGACTCTTACAGGAATGTTCACCATCATAAGGGAACAGTAAGGTTTCGGAGTGAAACCCTGGAGAAAACTGTGTAGAAATGAGGATTTCACTAGCTACTCTTTCAAACGGGAGGAATTTCTCCCAACTCCGAATGGAGCCAATGCGGATTCATGTAAATTCGCTAGTTTAGCGAATTTACATGAACTCCTGTTCCGTTCGGAAGGTATTCGAAATTACTTCCCATTACCCGAAAATAACCCCCTCCTGCCCGAAATTGCGTGCGAAGCTTTAATTCGCAATATCGTAAAACCCATGATTGCATTCGGAGTGGCTTCCCTCTTACTTGGAATTGCGTGCGAAGATTTAATTCGCAATAATGTAAAACCCATGATTGCATTCGAATTAAATTATACTTCCAATTTCTGATGTCTGAAAGAGTCCTAGGTGTTGCAACCAGGTTTCAGTGCACATGTCACCTGTTGAAATTCCCTCTTTTACACAACCATGAAAGGTGTGTTTTCCCTGGCAACCCTCATTATGAACCTGAAGTGTACTTTAAATGTGCGCATACGACAGCGAGCATGGTGTAGTGCTTTGGGTGTTGGACTATGACTCTGGAGACCTGGGTTTGAATCCGGGGCACTGAGAGATCAGGGTTTGAATTCCCACCTAGGACCTTATCAGACGGGAGGAGTTTCTCTTTATTGCGAATGGAGCCAATTGGAGCCAATTCAAATTCACGTGAATTCACTAGTTTAGCGAATTTACATAAATTCCAATTGCATTCAGAATGCATTCAAAATGACTTCCCATTACCCGAAAATGACTGCCCATTGCCTGAAATTGCATGAGATGCTTTAATTCGCAATAACGTAAAACCCATGATTGCATTCGGAATGACTTCCCTTTTGCCCGAAATTGCGTGAGATACTTTAATTTGCAATAATGTGAAACCCCCATGATTGCGTTCGGATTGCCATTCCAATTTCCAACGTCTGATAAGGTCCCTAGCCATGGAAACCCACAGGGGGCCTTTGGGCAAGTCACACTCTCTTGGCCTCAGAGAAAGGCAATGGCAAACCTTTTTATTTCTAACCTGCCCCTCTGAACGGGCAATCAGGGCGGGTTACAAGAGAAGTTAAAAAAAAAAACCCATCACAATTAAAATGTCCAATCCCATTCCCAACTCCCCCCCCCCCCCCTTAAAAAAGGATTAAACCAAAGGCAAGTTAAAACAATTACAAGTAAACAAAATCCAGAGTGTCCCACCAAAAGACTTCCTGAGCTGTTTAACCAAATAGAAACTAAGAAACTAGCGAGAGATAGAGCCAGGAAATGTTAGACATTTTCCGGAAAGGCCTGCCGAAAGAGATGCGTCTTCAAGGCTTTCTTAAAGCTGTCAATCGATGGAATAAGACGCATCTCGTCCGGCAGGCACATGACAGCAGCAACAATACAGTATTTATGTTGTTATTTCCTAAAACAAATCTATCCCATGGATTATGTTACAAATTTACGGTAATTGTATACAGAAGCCACGCACACAGACACACGCATCCCCTTTGTTCCAATTTTTCCATCTGCTTCTATCCCGATTCATGATATAGCTTTGCTGAATGCCTCTCTGCTGAGAGTCTAATCTGCGTTGCAGAAATAACGCAGTTTGACACCTCTTTAATTGCCATGGCTCCACGCTATGATATTCTGGGATTTGTAGTTTCGTGAAATATCTAGCCTTTTCTGCCAGAGAGCTCTGGGGCTACAACAAACTGCTTATTCAGTCTGCAAAAAATGGGTTCTTTCATAGAGAGAACAGGGTTTTCTGTGCAGGAACCCTTCTTTTGCCCAGAAGAAATTAGACTTTCTGTGCTGGAAGCCAGTTTCCTGTGCTGAAAACCCTCTTTTTTAAAACAAACAAAGAAAGCCCCACATGGGTGAATATTGCTTAGAAGAGGTGCAGATGGTGAAGAACCTTGCCATGTCCAGATCTTCTCTGGAGTTTCCCGACAGTCAAGAAATTCCTCCACCTCTTTCTAGCAATTCATGTATTTGCAAATTTTCTTTGTATAGTACTTTGTACCATTCCTTCAAAATTCATACCAAAGTCCAGAATGGAGTCATTGCCCCATTGACTCTGGGAGACCTCACTCCCGTCCCACTGCTATTGATCATCGCCCTCCAACAGCTCCAATATTGCTGCCCGTCTTCAATTGGGAGTGCAGACACAATCAGGTTTAGCAGGATTACAAAATTCTATACTGCAGAATTAATGCAATTTAATACCACTTTAACTGCCATGGCTTCATACTATGCAATCCTGGGATTAGTACTTTGTAGTGGCACCACTGCTGTTTGACAGAGATGGCTAAACATCTTGCAAAACTGCAAATTCCAGAATTCTGTAGCATTAAGCCATGGCATTTGAAGTAGTGTCAAACTGGGTTAATTCTGCAGGGCAGATTCAGCCTGTGTATGAGAGCCACAGTGTGGCATAGTGGTTTGAGTGTTGGACTGTGACTCTGGAGATCAGGGTTCAATTCCCCGCTCAGCCATGGAAAACCACTGGGTGACCTTGGCTAAGTCACACTCTTTCAGCCTCAGGAGAAAGCAATGGCAAGCTTCCTCTAAAAGAATCTTGTCAAGAAAACCTCATGATAGGTTCACCTTAGGGTCACCATAACTCAGAAATGACTTGAAGGCACACAAGAACAACAGCAATGTGCATGTGTCATGTTTTCCTATGTCTTCTTAACTCTTCAAAATCTTTCCTATCTTTCCTTTTCAGAAGCCAAGGTGCCCAAGGCTGCTCCATGCTGCTCCTCAGGCCGACCATGACGCTCACAAATGGGACCTGTGGCCTCCGACCCTCTTCGTTCATGCTGCAAGGCCTGCCCGGCTTGGAGGGTGCCCATTTCTGGCTGGCGTTCCCCCTGTGCGTCATGTACTTGGTAGCCATAGTGGGCAATGCCACCATCTTGTTGGTGGTGAAGACGGAGCCCACCCTCCACGCGCCTATGTACCTCTTCCTCTGCATGCTGGCTGCCGTGGACCTGGCGCTGGCCACTTGCACGATGCCCAAGATCCTCTCCCTCTTCTGGACAGACGACCGGGAGATCGGCTATGAAGCCTGCCTCCTCCAGATGTTCTTCATCCACTCCCTCTCGGGCATTGAGTCCACCATCCTCCTGGCCATGGCCGTGGACCGCTACGTGGCCATCTGCCGCCCCCTCCAGTACTCGGCTACCCTCACCCGCTCAGTGACGGCCAAGGTGGGCTTGGTGGCTGTGGCAAGAGGGGTGGCCTTCTTCCTGCCCTTGCCTCTGCTGGTTGACCGCCTGCCCTTCTGCGGCCCCACCATCCTCACCCACTCCTACTGTCTCCACCAGGATGTGATGAACCTGGCCTGTGAGGACACCATGCCCAACGTGGTCTATGGCTTGGTGGCCATCTTCCTGGTCATGGGCCTGGATTCCCTGCTCATCTTCCTCTCCTACGTGATGATCATCAAGGCCGTCCTGAGACTCAGGTCCCGGGAGGAGCGCTTCAGGGCCGCCGGAGCATGCGTGGCCCATGTCTGCATCGTCCTGGCCTTCTATGTGCCCCTCATTGGGCTCTCAGTGGTCCACCGGTTTGGGAGGGACCTTCCTCCCATGGTGCAGATCACCATGAGCAATGTCTACCTCCTCTTGCCCCCTGTGCTCAACCCCCTCATCTATGGGGCCCGGACGAAAGAAATACGGAGGTGTGCACTGAAGATGATGAGGGTACGGAGTGACCCGGAGGCACATTGACCCCTTGGATGTGTTGAATGGATTATCCAGGAGCTGTTCCATCATGTACAAGCATGGCGTCATGGTCTGAGTGCTGGACTAAGACTCGTGGAGACTGGCTCCAATTCCTTGCTTGGAAACCCTTGGACCCCTTGGAGCATCTCACACTCTCTCATTTTCAGAGGAAGGTCATGGAGGCCAACCTTCTCTGGATAACTCTGGCCAAGAAAACCTTAGTTTAGCATTGACATGCTCTTAGACTCAGCAGGGTGTAGTGGTTTCAGTGTTGGCCTAGGACTCTGGGAGAGCAAGGTTTGAATCCTTGCTTAGTTCCAGAAGTGTCCTTGGGCAAGTCACACTCTCTCAGCCTCAACCAAAAGAAGTTTGCCATAAGTTGACATGATGCCACATAACAGCAAACAAGAAGTACAGCTAACACCACAGCTGGGCAGATGTGATCAGCCAGCTTTGTAAGTTCCACTGGGAGGAAAAAATGGGAAAGTTTGGGAGAAAAGGATTGATATATTAAGTTGATTGTTTGTATGGCCAGAAATCTAATTCAGTTGCATTAATGTTGGAAGAGAAATGTTTTTGACAACTGCATTAATTTTAAATTTGTGTTTGTATTTATGTCACGTTGCTTTATTAAAAGCCTTAGCAGAATTAAGGTTTTTATTTATTTAAAAAATGCATGATTTTACTCCAGGGTGGGTTAAAAACAATAGGAAATTAGACCAAGAGAATCAGGTCTGCCATGCATGTGTATATGTGTGTCTTAGACCTTATCGTACTAGCAAAATCCCGTTCAGAAACAGGATTTAAACTAGATTAAAATTTTAAAAACCTGTAAATGTGGGACGTTTTTCACACAACATTCCTGCAAATGTGAAAATAAACCGAATCTAGAAGTTCAGAAAATAAAAAGCTGCCATTTTCCTCCGTTTTACCTTTGGTTTATTTTAACGTTATTTCATCTTTACAGGAATGTCGTGTGAAAAACTTCCCGCATTTGCGGGTTTTTAAAAAATTTAAATCTAGTTTAAATCCCATTTCTGAACGGGATTTTGCTAATATGATAAACTCCATAGAATCATTGAGTTGCCATCCAGTCTCTGTTTAAACACCTCCAAAGAAGGAGACTCCATTGCACTCCAAGGGATTGTGTTCCACTGTCCAACAGCCCTTACTGTCAGGAAGTTCCTCCTAATGTTGAGCTGGAATTTCTTTTCCTGCAGCTTGCATCCATTGTTCCTTGTCCTATTCTCTAGAGCAACAGAAAACAAGCTTGCTCCATCCTCAATTTGACATCCCTTCAAATATTTAAACAGGGCTATCATATCACCTCTTCACCGTCTCTTCTCCAGGCTAAACATGTGCTCCCTTGACCTGCCTTCTCTGGTGCCTTGGCTCCTGCAGTTGAGAGAACCAGACCAGTGGAGAAGGCAGGAGGGGCAGGAGATAGCTTGACCAGGAGTCTGTCCTCCTCTCAGGTGGCCCCCAGAGCGGTCCGCACCCGCTGTGCTCCTGCCTCTTGGTAGGATCATTGCTCTCTGGGTCTGGATGTGGGCACTGGACAGCCAAGCAGCCAGCATGAGCAAGCAAAGCAGTGGGAGTGGAAGGGAGAGCAGGCAGGACATGTAGGGTAGGGCATTGGTGCCACCTGGAAGCCCTTTCCAGGTCTGGATGGGCAGCAAGTGGCTGGACAGGACAAGCTGCCGCTGCAGTAACTGTTCGCCAACAGGCCTTTTCCAGGCACCCATACCAAGAGACACCAACCCTAGTGAAGCCACTGCTAGTGAGGTCCTCAACATGGAATTTGTGCATGGACTTTTGAACCACCTGGGCTGAGCAGCTTCAGAGCAAACTGGGAAGCATTTCCTAGTGGTCTGGGGAGAGGATTTTGGGGTGCCCGAATTGTAATTTCATCCCAGGTCTGTCTCTGCATGCTCACCTCAAACACAGAAAACAAGGGTGCATCTACACTGTAGAAATAAAGCAGTGTGACACTACTTTAACTGCCATGTCTCCATCCCATAGAATTTGAGGAGTTGTACTTTTATAAGGCACTGCCAGCACTCTTTGGCAGAGAAAGCTAAAGACGAATTTGCGTGAGAAGAATTAATTCGCAATAACATGAAACCCCAGGATTGCGTTTGGATTGCCCTTGGATTATACTTCCAATTTCCCACATCTGAAAGAGTCCCTTGTAAAGCTACAAATCCCAGGATTCCATAAGATGGAGCTACAGCACTTAAGGTCGTGTCACACTGTATTATTTCTAGAGTGTGGATGCACCCCAAGACGTGCCACTAAGGAAGAAGTCAAAACCACCCACAGGCTTGGCTGCTTTTCCATGGTTATTGCAGATGTCCCAGCATCCTCAAAAGCAAGGCAATAGGTCAGTTTGGCAGGTTCAGGTCGTTCTGTCAACAGCATCCCAAGTGTACCGTGTCCAGTTCTGGGGCTCGCAATTCAAAAAGGATGTTGATAAATTGGAGCATGTCCAAAGAAGGGCCCCCAAAATGGTGAAGGGCCTGGAAGCCATGCCTTATGAGGAAAGACTCAGGGAGCTGGATATGTTTAACCTGGAGAAGAGATGGCCTGTTTAAGTATTTGAAGGGATGTCATATTGTGGAGGGAGCAAGCTTGTTTTCTGCTGCTCCAGAGAATAGACAATGGAGCAATGGATGCAAACTACAGGAAAAGAGATTCCACCTCAACATTAGGAGGAACTTCCTGACAGTAAAGATTGTTCAACAGTGGAAGAGACTCCTTTTGAGGGTAATGAAATCTCCTTCTCTAGAGGTCTTTAAAGAGAGGCTGGATGGCCATCTGTTGGGGATGCTTTGATTGAGAGTTCCTGCATGGCAGAGAAGGGGGTTGGATTGGATGGCCCTTGAGGTCTCTACCAACTCTGCGATTCTATGATTTAAAGTGAACAGAGTTGTTGCTTTTAAAAAGGAAATAACAGCACCTTCCGATGTCACTCTTACAATAATAATAGCAAGTCATGCTTGGTTTCTGGGTATATCCAATTTCTAATGCTTCCCACGGGCGGGGGGGGGGGGGGGAGAGATTCCACATCTTTTTTTGGAAGATGCAAAAATAAAAAATAAAAAATGATGGGAAGCAAAGTTTCTAAAAGCACTTACCATGATTTCAGAAGAACTGCCCATTCCATTATATTTTTAAAAGGTAGTCTGAGGAAGCATCAAGAGTTACATAAGGGTTAGGTTTCATACTGCCAATACAAGAGTGTGGGATTTTGCATTTAGCAGGAATGGGCAAAGACCACATTTTACCAGAATGGCAAAGGTTGTAATAATAATAAAAATGTGACTTTATGGGGTACAAATAGTCTTAGCCAGGGATTATCTACTGGAGGGGTGGGGAGACAAAATGCAAGCATTTTCCCCAAGAATTCATTTTCCCCCACTAAAACAAAAACAAACAGCTTCATTTATATACTGCTTCATACAGCCTAAGCAGAGTCTAAGCGGTTTACAACTGAAAGGAACTTGCCCCCAACAATCTAGGTACTCATTTTAGCGACCTCAGAAGGATACAAGCCTGAGTTGACCTTGAGCACTTTTGCTGGTCTTGAACTCGCCACCTTATGGTTTTGAGGGAGTGGCTGCAGTACAGACATTTAACCACTGCACCTTCAGTCCCCCAAATTTTGGCATTGCAGAGAACAAAACACTGATAATCATTCACTCCTAGAACTCTTCCGTTTGCTGTATTTGTAGTCACCTGGGATTTGGGAACTTTGCTCGCCTCTTCTCTTTGGATGCCTAAACTCTGTTTCTAGATGCAAACGGATCTTGCAGCACCTTTGAGTCTAACTGAAAGAGATAAGTTGGTAGCATGAACTTTTGTACACGTGAATCTCCTTCCTCAAATGCATGGAGCGGATAGTCCAGGGACAGACCTATATACGTAGGCTGTGTGTGAGAACAGCAATAGAAATGCAAAATTTGGAGGTATGGAGATGAGGTGACAAATTCAGTTTTAATGATGTTGCCTTCCTCCTGACTTATCCACAATCACAGGTTTTGCATTTCTATTTCTATTCTCTCACACAGTCTGGGTCCAAATCCAGGCATCACTCAAGCTGCCTGCCAGCTGGTGTCAAGCTATTCACTTAGGGATCATTCCCACTTACATTTAAACCAGTTTGTGATTCGCCTTTGCTCCATGTCGGTGAATCTATTTCAAAAGGTCCGTTGTTTCCACTGTGAAGGCGGATCTTTCCAATATCCCCTTGAAATTGCTTCTTTTTTGGCAAGATTGTTGTCCCCACTAGTTTGCGCCACTTCAAAATGCATGTCAGTCATATGCACTTCATCAGCTCAGGCAGCCCAGCTTGGGAATTATATATATATATATATATATATATATGCCATCGGATCGCCCGGATAATTTTAAGTTGCAAAACCATTGAATCTTCTGTCATTTTAAAAAAATTGATAGAAGATTCACTTCATTGGTTTTGCAACTGCTTGCCTCACTGATTGCAAGTAGTTGCAATTTAATAAATTGAATCTTCTATCAATTTTATTTTTTAAAAAATCGTGCGCCCATAAGTCACACCAGAAGCAAAAAGGCAGCACTGAGACAGGGAGGAAATGGTGGATCTACCAAAAACTTAGAAAACGCCTCTGCCATTAGTCCCTCTCCTCCAGAATGATGCAATTCAAATTGTCCCCACTTGTTGAACATGCTTTGGAAACATTCCTTTTCAAAAGAACTGCCAAAGAACTAGTGTCAGGAAAGAGCTTCATCATGATTGAAACCGATCACGGTAGGATCGGAACCTACTTTCAAATGGGAACGATGGTCATATAACCCGATCAGCGATTTGCTTTAAATCATAGTGGGAACGCAGCCCTAGTCTGCCTGCTGGGTAGCTCTGGGATGGCAGAGGTGGGCATTCAACTGGGCAGAAGCCATTAACTTGTGCAGTTCCCCTTCACCTGGGAGGGAGGCAATCAACTGTCCCCAAGCTAGATATGCCCTGGTTGCCAACACCCCTAAGGTCACTTAACGGGAACCCACAATTCCAGGTATGATGGATGCATGAGCCCTGTCTACCCACAAACTGGATCCAGACCCCTTTCCAAAGTTGCAATGCTGTGGATGCAGCATATCTTGATTTCAGCGAGGCCTTTGACAAGGTCCTCCATGATGATGATGATGATGATGATGACTATTATTTCTAGCCCGCCCCTCTGAGCGAAGAATCGGGGCAGGGTTTTTTCTACCTGATATTCTTGAAAACAAGCTGGTAAAATGTGGGCTAAACAATGCAACTGTTAAATAGATTTATAATTGGCCAATGGGATGGACCCAAAGGATGCTCAGCAATGGCTCCTCTTCTTCATCCTGAAGTGACCAGTGGGGTGTCCAGTGAGGTTCTGTCCTGGGCCCAGTTTGCTATTCAACATCTTCAGCAAAGACTTGGATGAAGGAGGCCATGCTTGTCAAATGTGCAGATGACACCAAATTAGGGGAAGAGCTAATTCCTCAGAAGACAGGATCAGAATTCAAAATGACCTGAATAGATTAGAAAGCTGGGCCAAAACTAACAAAATGAACTTCCAACAGGGAGAAATGTAAGATACTGCAGGTTGAAAAAATGAAATGCATAGATATAGGATGGGAAACACCTGGCTAAAGGAGATGTATACATGTGAAAGGGATCTAGGAGTCCCTTGTAGACCACAAATTGATCATGAGTCAACCGTGTGAGCGGCAGCTAAAAAGGCCAATGCAATTCTAGGGTGCATCAATAGAAGTACAGTGTCTAGATCAAGGGAAGTAATAGTGCCACTCTATTCTGCTTTGGCCCAGCCTCACCTGGAATAATCCTGTGTCCAGTTCTGAGCCCCACAATTAAAAAGGATGTTGACAAGTTGGACAAGGATTCTAACAGTCTCCAAAGGAGGTGCCACTAAAATGGTGAAGGGTCTAGAAGCTGTGCCTAATGAGAAAAGACCTAGGGAGCTGGGGGTGTTTAGCCTGGAGAAGAGAAGGTTTGATTGTGACTTCCTGCATGGCAGAATGGGGTTAGACTGGATGGCCCTTGAGTTTCTTCCAACTCTATGATTCTGTGGAGGAACCTCAACAATTTAATATATCCAGATAGCAACATATAACTTCCGGAAAACAGCAAACATGTGGAATAACTTTGGAAGAAAGTCAGGGAAGAAAGAGCAAAGACAAAGTCCCAGCTAAGTATAAGAGAACTGGAAAACAATGACCACAGATGATTTACATAATTTTGGAATGGGTAGCAGAGATGTTAATGTTTTCCTATACCTTGGCCCTGTTATTAATCAAAATGGAGACTGTGGCCAAGAAAGTAGACAAAAGATTTCAGACTTGGAAAGGCCATGATGAAGGGCCTCGATGGGATCCTCAAATGTGAAGATATATCTTTAAATACCAAAGTCAGACTCATCCAGTTCCAGTTTCCATCTATGGATGTGAAAGCTGGATCGTAACGTTGGCAGGAAAAGAATCCACTCATTTGAAATGTGGTGCTGGAGGAGAGCTCTATGGAGACCATGGGCCTCTTCTACAAAGGCAAGTAAATGGGTCTTGGACTCTCCCTAGAAGCCCAGAGGAGTAAACTGAGGCTGTTGTATTTTGGACATATCACGATAAGATGTGACTCATTAGAAATGATGAGAATGCTTGGCAAGGTGTTTAGGAATAGAGGCAGATGGAGGGGAGGGACTCCCTCAAGGAAACCGTGGCTGATGTTGCCTTGAGCCTCCAAGCCATCTGTCTGCTGGGAAAACCCCTGACACGGGGTGGCATTCATTTGCATGTTGTTGGGTCTTGACGTTGGTGTTTTTCAGGACTGGGAGACCAACTTTGTTTACTTTCAGGGTTTCTTCGTCCCTGTTACTTTGTCCAGGTGTTTGTGGAATAAACCCTTCCAGAACACGAACACATAGCCCAAAAATCTCACAAAAACTATGGATGCCGGCCATTCAAGCCTTTGACTTCACCCTTGCAATCATTGTTAAATGTACAGTTGTCAGGCATTTGGCTGATCTTTCACTGCTTGGCAACTATCTTTTTATTCTTTCCGTTGTATTTTTCATAGGGGCAAACCTTGGGTTAATAATCAATTAAGAGAGACACTAAACTTTGGCTTCTCTGGCCTCCACTACATCCTTTGACTTCAGATCCCAATTTATCATCTCAGTAACAAACTACAGAAGCTGGCGATTGGTGTTCATTGTCTTTTTCCTGTCAATGTGATGAGGTCTTTGGAACAAATTTAACTTGGTGACTTGCATCTATGGCATCCTCAGAAGTCCATCGGAGCTTGGAATTATCTTTGCTTCTTGCACTTTTTCTTCCAGAAGGTCATGCCACTCAATCAGAAACGATGAAACAATCACTTTAGCTTCAGCTCAGGGCTTGGAGTTACAACCAAAGTGGAGGTGAAACCTTTCAGACAATTAGCAATTGCTTGTGGTTTGTTGTTGTTAACTGCCCTTCAGTTGATCCCAGCTCATGGCAACCTTGGAGGAGACATCTCCAAGACCCCCTGTCCTCCACTGCTCTGCAAATTTATACCTATGACCTTCTTAATAGAGACCATCCATCTGGTTTATGGCCTTCCTCTTGTATTGCTTCCCTCCACCTTTGCCAGCAATATTTTTTTTCCCTAATGAGTCCTCTCTTCTCATAATATGTCCAAAATACAACAACCTACATTTTGTCAACTTGGCTTCCATATTTATGCCTTGATCTGCTCTAGGACCCATTTGTTTGACTTCTAAGCTGTCCATGGTATCTTCAGCACTCTTCTCCAGCACCACATCACAAATTCATTTATTTTCTTCCTGTCTTCTTTCCTAACTGCCCAACTTTCATAGCCACCCATGGCAATGGGGAATACAATGGCTTGTACGATTCTAACTTTTGTGATCAGGTGTATGTATCTTTGCATTTTAGAATCTTTTCTAGTTCCTTCATAGCTGCTTGTCCCATTCTTAATCTTCTTCTGATTTTCTGGTCGCAGTCCCCGTTTCTAACAATGTTTGATCCCAGATATAAGAACTCCTTTACTATTTCTATTTCCTCATTGTCTAAGCTGAATTTATGTAGATCCTCCATGGTCATTATTTTTGTTTTCTTTATCTTCAATTGTAGTCCTGCCTTTGCACTTTCTTCTTTCATCATCTTCCTTAGTAGGTGTTCCAGATCTGTGGGGTTCTCTGCTAGTATTAGGGTGTCATCTGCATATCTGCATTGATATTCCTTCCTCCTATTATCCCTCTTCCTCCTTCTGTGTCCAGTCATGCTTTTCTTATAATATGTTCTTCATACAAGTTGAACAGATAGGGTGAAAGGACACAGCCTTTCCTGACCCTATTGCCAGTTGGGAACCATTCTGTTTCTCTGTCTTCTGTTCTAACCATTTCCTCTTGTCCTGAGTACAGATTCCTCATCAGGACTATCAGAAGTGCTGGCACTCCCATCGTGTCTTTAAGGGCATTCCATACCCTTTCATGATCTATGCAGTCAAAGGCTTTGCTATAGTCTATAAAGCATATGCTGAACTGTTCAACATGATTTAATTCCAGGATTTAAGAGATCCATGACTTAGAGCCTGGAAGCAAAATTGAGAGCATCTAGGTAAAAATTAAGAGGAGAAAAATAACATCAAACATATTATCTATCCCCCACTCTCTTCCATGTCAGCATTCTCTGAAGATGCCAACCACAGGTGCTGGTGAAACGTCAGGAATAAACTCTCCCAGAAAGTGGCCACATAGCCTGAAAACCCCCCAAAAAACTATGGATGCTGGCCGTGAAAGTCTTCGACTTCACATTAGTCACCCAGTGGATTTCATGGCCAAGCAGGGACTCAAACCCAGGTCTCCAACATTCAAACCACCACAGCACACTGACTCAAAACATGGCATACCCCATTTAAAAAGATCCTTCTGCCAACTCAGTGCCAAAGATCTGTCTAAATAAAAAGATATTTGCTTGCTGGGGGAAAAAGAGGAGAAAGGGGTTCGTTCAGCTGAGCCTCTTGTGGCAGGGAGTTCCACAAGTTGTGAGCAGCCACTGAGAAGGCCAAATGCACTTGTGATGCATTATATCCTGTATCTCATATGTCCCCTTACGCCAATTCGGCAGGGCCAGTAGCAATTAAAGAACAGAATAAAACACAACAAAACGACAAATAAAACAACATTATGATAGAAATGGCTCTCTTAGCAGGAATGTCTTTACCCCAGTAGACAAAAAAGCAGTAGCTACAAGGGAAAAAAGCCTCCGTGTGCATTGGAGCAGGCAGTTAAAAATATAAACCCAGAGTGTGTTGTTCAATGTAACCCTATTTTTAAACCTGAAATGCTCGGGACAAATGGCTTTTAATCTTTGGATGCCTTTTTTTTTTTTTATGGAAAAATCTTGAAAAAGTCCAGATGCTTCATTTGAAAGCAGACCCGAATGTTTAAAAAGGAGTCTCATGAGGAGGAAGCAGAGATTAACTGTGCAATCCTAAACATGTCTAATCAGATATTCACCCCATTAAGTTTTATGGGCTTTACTCCCAAATAAAAGTGCTGATGAATCAGCAAAATGATCCAGTTCAATTAACGGTTGGAGGTTCGGAGAGCTTTCTTAAAACTGCTTCTCCCAAAATGATGGGGTCGGTCGCACAGCTTGGAAAGGATACTTTTTTCTACTATGACTCCAGGAAACCCCAGCCAGAATAACCAGTAGAAGATGTAGTCCCTAAAAGTAACTTTTTCCAGGTTCTGGTGCAAAATTGCTTAATACTCTTTATAAATCATCAGCCCAACGTTGCAAGAGCTCTCTCTCTTGCTCTCTCTCTCTCTTCTTTCTTTCTTTCTAAGGGGATATTCAAACCAATTTGGCAAGGGCGCAGTATATCCATCAGCGGTCTGAGGTTTTCAATGGCTGGCCTTAACAAAACATTTTTTACTCATAAATATGTTTGCATGGCTAAACACCTTTCGGAGTTATACTCACTCACTTGACAGTCCTTTCTGTCATTATACGCAATGACCTGCCAGGTCACATTTTATTTCTTCTGTTTTGCACAAGGCATTGGTTTGACTCCAAAGCACAAGATGATAATAGAATCATGGAATGATAGAGTTGGAAGAGACCCCAAGGGCCATCCAGTCCAATGCTATTCTGCAGGAACTCAAAAATCAAAGCACCCCCGACAGATGGCCATCCAGCCTCTGCGTAAAGACTTCCAAAAAAGAAGATGCCACCATTCTCCAAGGCAATGTCTTCCACTTTCAAACAGCCCTTATTGCCAGGATATTCCTCCTAATGTTGAGCTGGAATCTCTTTTCCTGGAGCTTGCATCCATTGCTCCATTTTCTAGTCTCTGGAGCAGCAGAAAACAAGCTTGCCCCATCCTCAATGTGACCTTAGGGACATGAATGGCACCCTCCTCCTCTTATTTTATGGGAAGCTGAAGCTGGTGCATTTCCTGATCCACCAAGAGCACCCATTTGTGGCTGAGAGAGAATACTTCTGATATGCCACCATGCTTACAGATGCATTGAACTTCATCCCTACCCACCATCCCTTGGTGTTTGACTAGTTGTTTCATTAGTAGTGGTTGGCCACAGTACATGTGAAACTACCAAGCCAACAGTGTGATGCTGCAGCTACATAAGTCAATATGATCCTAGACTGCATCAATAGAAATGTAGATCAAGGGAAGTCACAATCCCACTCTGTTCTGCTTTGGTCAAGCCTCACCTGGAAATATTGTGTCCAGTTCTGGGCACCACATTTCAAGAAGGATGTTGACAAGCTGGAGCGTGTCCAAAGGAGGGCTACCAAAACGGTAAAAGGTCTGGGAAACGATAAAGCCTTATCAGGAGAGACTTAGGGAGCTGGAGATGTTTAGCCCGGAGAAGAGAAAGTTAAGAGGTGATATGATAGCCCTCTTTAAGTATTTGAAGGGGTGTTATATTGAGGAGGGAGCAAGCTTTTTTTCTGAGAATAGGACCCCGAACAAAGGATGCAAGCTCCAGGAAAAGAGATTCCACTGAAACATTAGGAGGAACTTGCTGACAGTAAGAGCTGTTCAACAGTGGAAGACGCTCCCTTGTAGAGTGGTGGAATTTCCTTGTTTGAAGGCTGTTTTTAAACAGATGCTGGATGGCCATCTGTCAGGAGTGCTTCAATTGAGAGTTCCTGCATGGAAGAATGGGGTTGGACTGGATGGCCCTAGTGGTCTCTTCTAACTCTATGATTCTACGAGTCCATGCTTTGCACAACATTACTAACCTATAGAATTCACTGCCACATGATATGTAAGTGAGTGGTAATTGTGTGTTGGTTGGACTACAACTCTGGAGAGCAGGGTTTGGATCCCCGCTGGGCCATGGAAACCCACTGGGTGACTTGGGTAAGTCACACTCTCTCAGGCCACAGTCATCATATGTACAGTCTCAACTCAATTCTTTATTACGGCCATTTAGCCAGCATAAAAAAATAAAATGAAATAAAATAAAATAGACACATTAGTGACATGCCATAAAATTCATACAGAGAAATAGCAAAGGCTCAGGCCATATTGTTAGGAAGTCTCTTACTTAGGGGAATTATAATTAGCTCAAATATGCAGAGAGGAAGATCCTAACAGTCTTAT
Source organism: Urosaurus nigricauda (assembly GCA_034509955.1). Taxonomy (NCBI): domain Eukaryota; kingdom Metazoa; phylum Chordata; class Lepidosauria; order Squamata; family Phrynosomatidae; genus Urosaurus; species Urosaurus nigricauda. The sequence goes on from JAOEGL010000003.1 coordinate 1,706,626, forward strand.
TCCGAGATTGGGTCCTGATATTGTTTACCGGAGGTCCACCGACAAACCCCCAAGAGAAGTGACACTAGTCCAAATAAGTCCAGTAAAATACACAGTTTATTAGGGGGCATAAATATCACACAGCAAGGGGGCATACACACACACACACGTTCAGTGCTAGAGAAAAGGAAGGTGTAAGAGTGGGGGTTGGAGCTGAGAGAAAGAGACCGCTGGAATATCTACCATAGAAGTCTTCTCCTGGAAGCCAGATTGAGATGGATGATGAGGATGGACATGACCGCTGGAACGAGGGAGGTTTGGCCATGGGAGCTATAGGCAGAAGTCAAACTGGCATGGACTAGCCTGTCCTCCAAGAATAGCATCGGGGAGAGATTCAAAATGGGAACCTTATATAGTGCTGAACATATCCAGAGGCTATGCATTTGTGCTAGACAAAGGTGTTGATTGTCTGGGCTTTCTTAAGCCAAGAGCAAATCATCTGTGTACAATGTGCTTAGGTCTGGACACAATTCAGAGGGGAAGCCGACTTAATGGCTGAGTCGTTAAGTCAATCACTGGTTCATCAAGTGTGAAGCCAAGGCTATTGTCTTTACTCCGGAGAGCAGTGGCAAAACTGGTCTGGTGACTCCCGACTTCCTCTAAAAAGCTGCTTGCTATGAACTCAATTCCTCCAAGCAGGGCCTGTCTGGAGTGCCTTGGAAAGGATCAAGCAGGGGTCATGATACAGTCCACATGTCTCCCAAAATTTTATATCAAATGTAGGTATCGTAACAATATATCCAAGCACTGACAATAGCAAAAAACAATAAAATAGTAGCAAGATACAATAAATCCGTAATATTTATAAAATACGATACAGCAATACTATACATGGATGCGACTCTAAAGATTTGGCAGGACTGAGTAAGCAAGGTAATTACAGGTCAGAATTGTACAACAACTGTACCTTCTGACACACTTTGTCTTTACTATTCTCCAATCTTAGACTGTTTCAGGAATTTTTTTCGGCTAACAATTGCAGCAGCAAGGAATTTAGCAACACACAGAGTAATCGATCCCATATAATCAGCGAGTAGATAGTTAACATAAGTTTCTTCCTGTCTACTGGCATACTTTGTAATAATGGGAAAATGTATATATTATGGATTTCAGTATAAAGAGAGCAACGAAGAAGTACATGAGCAGTAGACTCAACTTCCTCCAATCCACAGGGACACAAGTGATGGTGATAGGGAATTTTTTAATATTTTCCCCCAAGAACGGCTGAGGGTAGTATGTTTAATCTGGCTAACAAAAACGCCCGTCTAAGTTTGGGTATGTTCAGGTTATCCAAATAGCTCGCATGGAGAAATGTTCTATTTGTCTCCCAAATCATGGGATACATAGTTGATTGGCTTCTATGAAGCTGTAAATCTATATCTTTAATTTGTTGGATAATAGCATTTTTTGCTTTATCATAACCTAGCTGAATCACTTGTGACACTGAGAACCCAATAGTGACAGTTTTCACATTTGTACATATGTACAGCACTGTGTACATTTACAGCGCTATATAAATAAAGGCTAATAATAATAATAAGTCTGAATCAAGCTGAAGGCACATTGCAAGAGGCGAGAGGCTCCCTTCCGTCTCTCCTTCTGTTGCATCTTTCCTTATCTCTCTTCTTCCGCCTTGCAGAGCTCACAGATGGCCAAAGGAGTAGCCACAGATGACTCATGACGATTAAAAAGATGATGAAGTTGGAGAAATTTATTTTCTTCATACCGAGAAGAAGGAACATGGCGACACAATGGGCTCATTCCCACTTACATTTAAACCGGTGTGTGATTTGCCTTCTCTCCATGTTAGTAAATCGATTCCAAAAGGTCCGTCATTCTCACTATGAAAGCGGATCTTTTCACTATCCCCTTGTAATCACTTCTTTTGTGGCATGATTGTCGTCTCCAATAGTTTGCGCTGCTTCAAGACGCATGTCAATCATCTGTGTGTCATCAGTGATGTAAATGGCAGCCCGGGCAGCCCGGCTTGTTATTGATAGAAGAATCAATTTATTGATTTTGCAACTACTAGCAATCATTGAGGCAAGTAGTTGCAAAAGCAATGAATCAAATCTTCTATCAATTAAAAAATATATATACATTCCAAATATCAAGCCTTGATTTTCCATTTTGTAGAAGGGTCACTATTTTGCTCTGCCATTCTATTTAATGGGACTTGAGCATCCACAGATTTTGTTATCCATGGTAGGGCCCTGGAACCCTCAGCAAATAACTAATCCACTAATCATGGAGCTGGTAACTTTTAATGAATCCAGTTTTAATGAATACAGACCACTTTGGGTTCCTTTTTGGGAAAAAGGCAGGATAAAAATACAATAAAACAAAGAAATTAATAGGACCCACCATTAAAGTGGTCACTTTTATTTTTGGGATTTCAGTGACAATGCATTTCCAATATCACTTTTTTTGCGTAATTGCATGTGATTATCATTTGCGCAATTACTTGCCATTTTCCTTTATTTGGGGGATGCTTTAAATGCACTTTAATCTCACTTGAATGCCAAAATTGGCCCCTGTGTGATATTATTATTATTATTATTATTATTATCCTTTATTTATTTAGATTGTTGGGGGCAAATAGCTTACAATTGTAAATGAAGCTGTTTGTTTAACAAATTGTAAGCCGCTCTGATAGTCTTGGCTGAAGAGCGGGGTATAAATAAAACATTATTATTATTATTATATAGCACTGTAAATTTACACAGTGCTGTACATACAATCTTATAAATTAGACAGTTCTCTGCCCTCAGGCTTACAATCTAAACTCCTTACAATCTGATAAACTCCAGAGTCAACTCTAGTGCTAACCAACTTGTGTCAACAGATATGGAAAACAAAACAATGGCCAACAGATTGGAAGCCATCACTATACATCCCCATCCACAAAAAGGGAGACACAAGAGACTGCAGCAACAGATCTCCCCTGCAAGCAAAAGAATGACTCTGGAGACCAGGAATCAATTCCCTGTTTGGCCATGAAACCCACTGGGTGACCTTGGGCAGCTCACATGTTCCCAGCCTCAGAAGAAGGCAATGGCAAACCTCCTCTAAAGAAATCTTGCCAAGAAAACCCCATGATAGATTCACCTTGGGGTTGCCATAAGTTGGCACACAACAACAAATCTAATATTTGCACTTTGAACTCAGATTGGAATAATTGAAGCAAGCACGGGAAACAGGGACATTTTTAAAAGTGGTCTCCAGACCTATCTCCCAGTACATTGCTTACAATGGCCCACTAAAGATGAAGAAGGGTTAATGTATTTTTTATGTCCCATCTTTCTCCCAACATAGGGACTCAAGGCGGTGAGGTGACCACATATTGGAGCTCAGTGGCTCAAAACACTGAGCTGATTGTTGTTGTCACATGCCTTTGAGTCATTTCTGACTTATGGTAATCCTAAAGTGAACCTAGCACAGGGTTTTCACCTACCTGGGAAGCATCATTTCTACAGATACCAAGATTGACAAAAGGATCGACCACAGGTTAGCAAAGGCATATAGTGCATTCAGAAGGCTTCGTAAAAGAGTCTGGAGTAACAAATACCTGAGGCAAAGCACCAAAATCAGTGTGTACAGAGCCATTGTACTGTCCATCCTCCTCTATGGGTCTGAAACATGGGTCACCTATCGCCAACATCTACGACTCCTTGAACGCTTTCATCAGCGCTGTCTACGCACAATCCTAAATATACACTGAACTGACTATGTGATGAATGTTGCTGTCCTGGAGCAAGCAGGGGTCACCAGCATTGAGGCCTTGCTACTGAAAACGCAGCTGTGCCGGGCAGGTCACATTTCTAGGATGGAGGACCACCGCCTCCCCAAAATAGTACTCTATGGAGAACTCACCACGGGTCAGCGAAAGAGGGGCGCCCCAAAGAAGAGATACAAGGACTCCCTGAAACAACATCTCAAGCTCGGCCAAATGGATCACCAACAATGTTCTGCCCTGGCCTCACATCGGGAGGCATGGAGACAATGCACTATCCACAATGCTGCAGCCTCTTTTGAGAACTCACGCCAAATGAGTTCCACAACTTGGAAACATCACCTAAGGAGACTTTCTGCTGTGCTTTCTGTAACTGGACTTGTTTATCTCGGATCGGCCTTTTTAATCATCAACGCGCTTGTAGAAAGCGTGAGATCGTGAGTCCTTCCTGAATCTTCTTTAGCGAAGAAAGGCCAGAGAGATTTGTTCCAAGGGAGTTGGCTGCCTTTGCCTTCCTCTGAGGCTGAGACAAGGCATTCTGCCCAAGGTCACCCAATGGGTTTCCAGGGCTAAGCAGGGATTCGAATGCTGGTCTTGAGGTGTAGTCCGACACATGTTGGCACTTTCATTCTGCAGGGGTAAGGAAGAATGCCATCTCCACCAGATGTCCCCAGTGTGCCACTTTAGCTGTGTAGTCCTGACCATGTAGCCCTGGCGGATGAGTGAATTTTCCCAGCAAAAAGGAATACTGCTCCTGGCCAGATGGAGCTGACAGTGGGGCTTCAGAGCCAAAAAGTAACCTCCAGACTCTTCTAGAATAATGTAAAACACATATGCATCCATGTTGCGGTTGTTGTGTGCCTTCAAATCTTTTCCATAGAATCACATAATCCTAGAAGAGGAAGAGACCACAAGAGCCCTCCAGTCCAATCCCCTTCCTGCCATGCAGGAACTCTCCATCAAAGCATCCCCGACAGATGGCCATCCAGACTCCGTTTAAAGACCTCCAAGGAAGGAGACTCCACCACAATCTCCAAAAGTGTGTCTTCCACTGTCGAACAGCCCTTACTGTCAGGACGTTCCTCCTAATGTTGAGCTGGAATCTCTTTTCCTGTGGCTTCAATTCATTGTTCTGGGTCTTTTTCTCTGGAGCAGCAGAAAGCAAGCTTGTCACAGGGGTTTCTGGGGCTGAGAGTGTGTCACTTGCCCAAGTTCATCCAGTGAGTTTCATGGCCAAGCAGGGGATCAAATCTTGGTCTCCAGAGTTGTAGTCCAACGCTCCAACCGCTACCCCATGCTGTTCTCTGGGGAAGGCTGGACTCTGGAAGGGCAATGAAGAGCCATTAGCTTTGCAAAAGACCAGCTCCTGCTAGAAGGGAGGAAGAACAGCTAAAATGTTTCTACCAAGTGGTGGGCAAAGACTGTTTGTGTGAGAACGAGAGTGTGAGTAACTGTGAGATCAAGAAGAGTGCTCAGCAATGGCTCCTCTTCTTCATCCTGGAGAGAAGTGACCAGTGGGGTGTCCAGTGAGGTTCAATCCTGGGCCAAGTTTGCTATTCAACAACTTTATCTATGACTTGGTTGAAGGAATAGAGGGAATGCTTCTCAGATTTGCAAATCACACCAAATTAGAAGTCATAGAATCATGGAATCCTAGAATTGGAAGAGACTGTAAGGGCCATCCAGTCTAACCCCAATCTGCCATGCAGGAACTCTTCATTAAAGCATCCCCATTGACAGATGGCCATCCAGCCTCTGTTTAAAGACCTCCAAGGAAGGAGACTCCACCACTCTCCGAGGGAGTTTGTTCAACTGTCAAACAGCCCTTACTGTCAGGAAGTTCCTCCTCATATTTTTATGTAGAATCTCTTTTCCTGTAGTTTGAATCCATAGTTCTGTGTCCTAACCTCTGGAGCAACAGAAAACAAGCTTGCTCCATCCTCAATGTGACACCCTTTCAAAGACTGAAACAAGGCTATCATATGGCCTCTTAACCATCTCTTTTCCAGGCTTTACATACCCAGCTCCCGAAGTTTCTCCTCAAAAGGCATGGTTTCCAGGCCCTTTACCATTTTGTTAGCCCTCCTTTGGACATGCTCCAGCTTCTCAACATCCATTTTGAAGCGTGTTGCTTAGAACTGGACAAAGTATTATTCCAGGTGAGGCACTATGACTTCCCTTGATCTAGGCACTATACTTCTATTGATGTAGCCTAGAATCTCATTGGCCCTTTTAGCTGCTGCATCACGCTGTTGACTCATGTTCAAGTTGTGGTCTCCTACGATTCCTAGATCCCTTTCGCATGTATAAGTCACCTGAAGCTTTTTTCCTGCTGCTCTAAAGAATAGGACACGGAACACTAGACACAAGATATAGGAAAAGAGAGTCCACCTCAACATTAGGAGAAACTTCCTGACAGTAAGAGCTGTTTCATAATGGAACACACTCTCTTGGAGATTTTGGTGGAGTCTCCTTCCTTGGAGGTCTTTAAACAGAGGCTGGATGGCCCTCTGTCGGGATGCTTTGATTGGGAGTTCCTGCATGGCAGGGGTTTGGACTGGATGGCCCTTGGGGTCTTGTCCAACTTTCTATGATTCTATGGCCACACTCTGGTTTGGCTTGGCCACAGATGTCCTGTCCTTCCTCTTTGCGGTACTGCTTTCAAGAGCGCCCTCTCCAACCTGGTTCTGCTGGGGGAGGACAGATACTGATAACAAGGAGGAGTGCTTGCAAGCCATCCATCCATCCATCCAGCCGTGGGCCTCCTTGTGAGCCAGCTGCTATCTTGGCTCACCCAGTGCAGCAGCCACACCCGGGCATTGGCCCCCGCCCCCCTTGGGCTCCTCAGCTGCCCAGAGGTGGCTCAGGGTATAAAAGTCTTGCCCCAGGGAGAGTGCCAGCTCAGTTCAGCAACTGTCCCCGGCCGAAAGCTCAGCAACTGTCCCCAGCCGCCACTTCTGCAGCCACCATGGTGCACTGGACCGCCGAAGAGAAGCAGCTCATCACTTCACACTGGAGCAAAGTCGATGTCGCCCAACTGGGTGGCGAGGTCTTAGCCTGGTAAACCCAATGCTAGGGGGCAGAGAAAGGAGGGTGGATGATGCCTCTCAGTTTGGGGAGGAAAGAGGGACCCATCTGGCTCAGTATGCCCACTTCTGGGTGGTGATCCAGACATTCCTGGTGGTCCCCTAGTGCCATCCAAGAGTGACCAAGCTGGAGACACTGGGCACATTTTGGTTCCCCTTCCTATCTCTGGCCTGGTGGGCTCTCTCTTTTTGGACCAGGGTGACCGCCTCTTTCTTTCTTTCTTTCTTTCTTTCTTTCTTTCTCTTTCTGTCTCTGCTCTTTCCTCCTTGCAGCATGTTGGTGGTGTACCCCTGGACCCAGAGATTCTTCCCTGATTTCGGGAACCTCTCCACCGCTGCCGCCGTCTGTGGCAACGCCAAGGTCAAGGCGCATGGCAAGAAGGTACTCACCTCCTTTGCAGAAGCCGTCAAGAACCTGGACAACATCAAGGACACCTTTGCCAAGCTGAGCGAGCTGCACTGTGACAAGCTCCACGTGGACCCTGTGAACTTCAAGGTAAGAGGCACACTCCCCTTGTGAGGAAGGATGGGCCTGGGGTGCTGGGGAGGGATGAGAGAGAAGGTGGGGCCAAGGCCCCTCTGCATTTACACGGGTGAGAAGAATCATTTGGGGAAGGGGCTACATGCACGCATGAGGGAAAGTGAGAAGCTACTCTGGTGAACCTGAGAAGGTTGTGTTGGTGTGTGCATATGTGTGAAGGATGTGCATATACCTGTTTCTTTTGCAAGCTCCACACAACTGTGCATTCCTTACTTTGCTTTAAAAATAAAGTAATTTGTCTCTATCATTTCAAGACTTTTGCACAAATCTCCCCAATGCCCTTGGGGCCAGGTGAGGTCCTGGGCCAAGCAGAAATGCTAGCCTAGGTCTCCAGTGCCACGAAATGCATTTGAACCCAGGTTCACCTGGACTAAAAAAAACCCAAAGTCCTCCTGACCCACGGCAAGGTCAGTTGAATGGCACTTGGTTTCCAACTGCACATTTATTTTTTTTATTAAAGCACATCTATTATTTCATGAAACGACTCTCACCTGGCCTTGCCCTCCATACTGTCTGTGCTTGTGTATGTGTGTTTCCCATTGCACAGGATCCCAGTGTTGTGGCTGTGTGTCTGTCTGTGTGCATGGCAGTGCCCTCCAACTACAAAGACTTTTGCACAGCATGGCACAGAGGTCTCAGACCCCCAAAGCCAAGGTGTGGGGGAGATGGCCTTTAGCAGTCTCATTTGCTAAGGGGTCAGCCTGTTACATTTTGCCACATGGGGCAAGGAACAAGATGTTCACAGGTGGGAGTGGACACCAGCTACATTGTCCTCCCAGCAATATTGAAGGGATAACTTTGGAATGGGCTCTGTCTGCATGTGTGGCAGTGCCCCCCAAACACAAAGACTTTTGCATAGCATGGCACAGCCAACATTTGGGGGGCTTGTGTTCCTAACCTGCACTCTCTTCTTCCTCCTCCAGCTCCTGGGCGACGTCCTCGTGACCCTCCTGGCGGCCCACTTTGGGAAGGACTTCACCCCGGCCTGCCATGCCGCCTTCCAGAAGCTTGCGGGGGCCGTGGCCCATGCCCTGGCCCGCCGGTACCACTGAGCCACCGTCACCCGGAGGGAGAAGCAGACACTGCCTCGTGCCCCCTTTGCCACCCATGGGGGGATAGCCCACCTGCCCCCCACTTTCCCCCTCCCCCTGCGTGACAAAACCATCATCTAATAAATGTCACCCCACTGCACACCAGACTGAGTCTCCATCTCTTTGGGGGCGGGGGGCTTTTGTGGAAGGGGGAGGGGAGGGGGTCTCTGGCCCATTGTGGAGGGAGGTCTGGCTTGGGGGGCAAGGGACTTGTGCACTCCATGCCTTCTCTCTTTCTCTTTTGTTCCAAATGGGGTCCCAGCTGGGGGGAGCATGCAAACCTCCATGGGATGTGGGGAGGAAAGGGGAGCATTTGGCTTAGTAAAGAGGTTGGGGGGGCAGACTGGGGGTGTTTTATCTTTGGGGTGAAGGGACAGACCTCCAAGGAGTGTCAACTGAGTGCTGAAGGGGCAGAGAAACTGAACTGGGGAGGTGGGAAAATGGAGAGTCTCCAATATGCAAAGCCTGCACTATGGCCCTGCTGCTGCCCAAATTGTGGCATTTGTTGATCCCACCAGTCTCCCCATGGCCTTTTCTGAACCTCAAAACACCCCTCCGGTTGCCTCTGCTCCAAAAGGGAGACCCATCTCTTCCCCCCCCCCCCCCCCCATTAATAGGTGGTCCTGTTCCAGCTTTGGAGGAGATTTGGGAGCCAATGTAAAGACACTGTGCACCTTGGGGTGTCCAGTTGTCCAGCTTCAGCCGCTTCCCTGTATCTCCAGAAGCCAACCATTCAACTCCCAGTGGGGGAAAGGATTAAATGGTCTCTGGAAGCCATGGGAGGCCAAATGGCAACCCCATTCTTGTTTCACCCACATCTCCATCCCTTCTATCAGCAACCAACTCCAGGGGCCAGGCTGGCTGGGGGATTCTGGGGTTTGCAACCCCGCAAAGTCCATTGTATACACTTGCCCCACTTGCAATGGGGAAGATCAAGCAAATGAGGGGAGAGGAGGGGAGAAGAAGGTGTTGGAGAGACAGCCTTTTGGTGCTGTTGTGTGCCTTCAAGCCTTTCCTGACTTATGGCAACCCTCAGGTGAACCTATCGGGATAACTGGATGGTGCTTGGGGGTCCAGGATTTTGTGCTTCCACCTAAACCTTAGGCTGAGCTTTGACTTTAATAGCTGCTCAACAGTGGAAGACATTGCTGCCTTGGTGGGTGGTAGAGTCTCCTTCTTTGTGGGTTTTTAAAAAGAGACTGGATGACCATCTGTCAGGAGTGCTTTATGTCTTCCTGCATGTCAGACGGGGGTTGGATTAGATGGCCCTTGGGGGTCCCTTCCAATTCTGTGATTCCATGGTTCAGCTTCCCAGCATCTGTGTAAATTACACAAATTAGGGAGTTAAAAAATCCCCTGGGGCTTCTCTTGTGCTTTTAAGTGGCACTTGACTGGAGACTCCTTCACCAATCGCCCCTGCCTTATTTAGCCCCCCTGAACCTCTGCACCACCTTTCCTTGGAGGTCTTTAAACAGTGGCTCGATGGCCATCTGTCAGGGATGCATTGATTGTGAGTTCCTGCATGGCAGATTGGGGTTGGGCTGGATGGCCCTTGGGGTCTCTTTTAACTCTATTATTCTATGATTCTATGCCCTGAATCTGATGAATGGGGTTACAGGCCACACTGGCATAGCCAGGGTTGCTCTAGCCTTCTTGGCAGCCTTTGCTGCATCAGGCAGAACCCAAAGGCCACTTGCTTGGGTCATGGAGGAGACTTGAACCCAGTTTTGCCCAGCAGTCCCATTACACTTCTTCTGGCCACTGCAGTGGAAAGAGAGCTGGGAAATTGGCAGAAAAGAGCCACTGCAGTGAGCATGGGCTACTTGAGCAACTGCCCTATAAGAGTGTATATCCACACTGTAGAAATAAGGCACTTTAACTGCCATGACTCCATGCTACAGAATCCTGGGATCTGTATTTGGTGAGGTATCCAGCCTGGTCTGCCGGAAAGCTCTGGTGTCTCATTAAATGGCAAAACCCAGGATTTTAGAGGATAGAGTCATGGCAGTTGAAGCATTGTTTTTACGGTGCAGTTGCATCCTATTTTTACAGTGCAGTTGCAGGGTTTAGGGCTGTTCAGTTTAGAAATAAACTCAGTAAGGGGGAAAATGTGATAGGGATGCAGAGAAACCCAGTAAGTGACCTTGGGCAAGTCACACTCTCTCAGCCTCAGGGGAAGCCCATGACAAATCTCCTCTGAAGAAACTTGCCAAGAAAGCCCCATGACAGCTTTGCTTTAGGGTTGCCATGAGTCAGAAATGACTTGAAGGCAAACAACAACAGCAACAGCAAAAAGAGAATATGGATGTGGCTTAAAAACAGTAAGGAGAGCTAACGAGACCAAGGTCGGCCCTGGTTAGTCCTTGGATGGGAGACCACCAGTGAATCCTAGGCATTGCAGACTAGTTTTCAGAGGAAATTTCCTTGCCCAAGAAATTTACCTGAAATTCATGGCAACCTGAAATGCACAGAGAGAGAATGTGGATCGGTTTTCCTTCTTTACTCATAATGGCAAAAGAAGCCCAAAGGGGTCCCAATTCTTGAAGAGTGGGAAATGCAGGAAAACAATTTTGCAATTTGTTGTATTGTTAACCCATGGGATTCCCTGCCTCAAGATCTGGCCATGGCTGCTACTTTAGACAGCTCTTGCAGGGGACTGAAAAGTTTAAAGTATCCCAGTACAGACTGAGCTCCAAGCAAAAAAATTGATCCCCGTGGCCTTTTCCTTTCTCTGCGTCAGGGCTGGGCACTCCAGATCTTTTGGGACTGCAAATCCCATCAGCCCTGTTGTTTGCTGTTGAGTGCCTTCAAGTCGTTTCCAACTCACAGCAACAGTAAAGTGAACCAAACATGGGGTTTTCTTGCAAAATTTGCTCAGAGGATGTTTGCCTTTGCCATCTCCTGAAGCTGAGAGAGTGTGACTTGTGTCTCATGGCTCAGATGGAAATCAAACCCAGGTCTCCAGAGTTGTAGTCCAATGTTCAAACTACTATGCCACGCTGACTCTAACATGGGGTTTTCTTGGCAAGATTTCAGAGAACCATAGAATCACAGAGTTGAAAGAGACGACAACTCTGTTCTGCATTGGTCAGGCCCCACCTGGAATACTGTGTCCAGTTCTGGGCACCACAATTCAAAAAGGATGCGGAGAAACTGGAGCGGATCCAAAGGAGGGCAACTAAAATGGTGAAGGGTCTGGAAACCATGCCTTATGAGGAATGCCTTAGGGAGATGGGGATGTTTAGCCTCGAGAAGAGAAGGTTAAGAGGTGATACGATAGCCCTGTTTAAATATTTGAAGGGATGTCATATTGAGGAGGGAGCAAGCTTGTTTTCTGCTGCTCCAGAGAACAGGACCCGGAACAATGAATGCAAACTGCAGGAAAATAGAGATTCCACCTCAACATTAGGAGGAACTTCCTGACAGTAAGGGCTGTTCGACAGTGGAACACACTCCTTCCTCGGAGTGTAGTGGAGTCTCTGTCCTTGGAGGTTTTTAAGCAGAGGCTGGATGGCCATCTGTCAGGGATGCTTTGATGGAAAGTTCCTGCATGGCAGGGGATTGGACTGGATGGCCCTTGTGGTCTCTTCCAACTCTATGGTTCTGTGATTCTATGATCACATGGGAGGAATTTCTCTTAATTTTGAAAGAAAGGAAAGTGGGGCCAGTTCAGAAATGAACGCAGTTTTGTAAATTCACTAGTTCACCAAATTTATGTGATTTCATATTTGACACTGCATTGTGTTAGGAATGCCTGAAATTGTGTGTGATAGTTTCTCACGCAATAACGTGAAACCCCACAATTGCTTTCAGAATGACTTCCCATTGCCCGAAAATGCATGTGGTAGTCTCTCACACAATAATGTGAAACCTCATGATAGCGTTTGGATTGCCATTGGATTATACTTCCAATTTCCGTCACCTCATAATGCCCCAGCTCAACATAAGGAGGAACTTCCTGACAGTAAGGGCTGTTCAACAGTGGAAGATGCTTCCTTGCAGGAGAGTGGTGGACTCTTGTTCTTCGGAGAGGACCATCTGTCACAAGGAGTGCTTGGATGGCAAAAAAGGGTTGGATTGGGTGGCCCTTGTGGGTCTCTTCCAACTCTTGAAATCCTGGCTTAGAAGGGACCCCAAAGGCCACCAAGTGTAACCCCATTCTTCTGCACAGAAATCCACAACTAAAGCACTCCTGAGAAAAGGCCAGCCAATCCCTCTTGAAAGACCAGCAATGAAGGCGAGCCAGAGGGCCCCTGTTCTGCTGCTGGAAGGAACATCTCGGACCCAAGGGTAGGTGTGTTTGTGGTGATGTGTGAGGATTATGGCCCTGAAAAGCCAGATCCCTCCTGGTTATCTGTATCTCAGCAAAGGCCCAGCTGGGTGCAGGGTGCGCTATCAGGGCCCGCATCGCGACTCAGCCTGGTGACTCAGCAAGACAGGAGCCTGGGCAGATCTGCAGAGTCATGGGCGCAAAATAAAGTTCCTGCATGGAGACGGTGCCTCCATGCCCAGCTTCCCTCTTCCAGTGCCACTTTCTGCTTGCAGAACGACAGGGCAGAAAGAAGGGAGACAACAGACTGTGTGTTTGTGTGGGTTCTCTGGGGCCATTTCTAAACACAGAATCATAGAATCACAGGAGTTTATCATACAACGGAATTTGGGGGTATAATGCAATGGCAATCCGAATGCAATCATGGGGCTTCACGCAATTTCGGGCAATGGGCAGTCATTTTTGGGAAATGGGAAGTCATTTTGAATGCATTGCGAACGCAATTAGAATTCACATAAATTTGCTAAACTAGCGAATTTACATGAATTCGAATTGGCTCCATTCGAAATTGAGAGAAATTCCTCCCGTCTGATAAACTCCTATGATTCTATGATTCAAGTCGTTTCCAACTTATGGTGACTCTGAGGCAGTAAACCTGTCATGAGGTTTTCTTGGCAACTTTTTTTTGCCATTTCCATCCTCTCAGGCTGAGACAGTGTGACCTGCCCAAGCTGAGCAGGGACCCTAAGGAGATCCTATCATGGGGTTTTCTTGGCATGTTTCTTTAGAGAGGGCTTGCCATTGCCTTCCTCTGAGGCTGAGGGAATGTGACTTGCCCAAGGTCACTCAATGGGTTTCCATGGCCAAGCCAGGATTCGAACCGGGTGTCCTTGTCCAACGCTCAAACCACAATGCCATGCTGGGTCTGTGGAACGTATGACCGCAACCCATTTCTATACAACGGCATCTCTTTGCAATGTTGGGAACCCGGTTGAGCTGGACCTAGGGAGGAGAAAGGAGTTGCACAAACACACAATATTTTAGACACTTTTTGGGGCTGGATTACTAGTCCCAGTATCCCCTGCCACATGTGAGGGGACATTCTGGGGGGGCTGCAATATATAGTCCCCCATACCTGGAGGGCGCTATGGTGGAGAAGGTTGTGTTAGGACATGCGGCACCTCCTGCAACAACGCTCATCCACAGCAAGTGCTCTCTCTGCCCACTATAGGTGCCAAATGCTTGAGCCAGATGGGCAAAGTGGGCTCCGTGCATGGCTTCCCTTGGTCTTGCCACCCTCTTGGGTGAGTTGGGCAGCACCCAGACTAGGGTAAGTTTCCATTGGCACAATCAGGGCAACAATGCGTGTGTGGGGTGTGTGTGTGAGAAGACTGCCAGCCCCCCACATCAGATGGTTTGAGATACACTGGTCCAGAAGATCTCTCCTGGTCTATTCCTGCCCTAACTGCACTTAACTATACCAAATGGAGAGGAAGCGGTGTTTCTTTCTCTCACCTGGCTGCTACAGGTTGCAAAACACCTGTGGCCTTCTTATAGTGTGCAATACAAACAACCCTGTGAGGTGGTCCCCTTTATGAAAGGAGGGTTTCTCATGCAAAGAAAGGGATCTTGTAGCACCTTTGAGGCCTTCTGGTGTGCAATAAAAACCCTGTGAGGTGGTCCCCTTTATGAAAGGAGGATTTCTCATGCAAAGAAAGGGATTTTGTAGCACCTTTGAGACTAAAGGTGCTACCGTACAAGATCTCTTTGCGCATTGATCTAGGAATAAACTGCACCTACGATGCAGAATTAATGTTGTCTGACATCGCTTGAACTGCCATGACTTCAGTGCTATGGCATTATACTTTTGGGATGCTACTTTTGTGAGATATTTGGCTCTCCCTGGTGCTGGTGCAACAACTGCAAATCCCAAGTATGGCAGGGGGCTGTGGCTTCTCTGGAGGGTCTTTGCCCACTGGACCCCCATCTTGGCTCTAGACAGCCATGGGGAAACTTCAGGTGCCTTTTGCTGAGAGCTTCCTATTATCAACCTCTCCAGGGAAGGCGGAGGTGTGAAAGGCCATGCTATCAGGTCTGCCAGATGCCCTTGGTGCTCTGGTGCTCACAGGGTGGATCAGAGAGATATAGTCTGGGGGGGGGAAAGCAAGGGAGGGGGACGAAGCCCCAGCTTCAGGCCACATCTGGGTTCCTCTGAGACACAGCCATGGGGAATAGTGACAGTAGCAACTCAGAAATAGCAAGGACTCAGAATCATAGGCTGCATCCACACTGGAGAAATAACCCAGTTTGGCACCGCTTTAATTGCCAAACTGGGTTATTTCTCCAGTGTGGATGCAGCCATAGACTCCTAGGACCTTATCAGATGTTGGAAATTGGAAGTATAATCTAATGGCAATCCGAACGCAATCATGGGGTTTCACTTTAGTGCGAATTAAAGTACCTCACGCAGTTTTGAGCAAAAGGGATGACATTCCGAATGCAATCATGGGTTTTACGTTATTGCGAATTAAAGCATCTCATGCAATTTCAGGCAATGGGGGGTAATTTTCGGGTAATGAGAAGTCATTCTGAACGCATTCCGAACGCAATAGGAATTCATGTAAATTCGCTAAAGTAGCGAATTCACATGAATTCGAATTGGCTCCAATTGGCTCCATTCGTAATAAAGAGAAATTCCTCCCGTCTGATAAGGTCCCTAGAGTTGCAAGGGATCCCAAGGGGCATCTAATCCAAACCCCTCCTCCCATGCAGGAAGACACCATCCAAGCCCTCCCTGGGACAGGTGGCCATCCAGCCTCTGTTTAAAGACCTCCAAAAAAGGAGAGTCTTCATAGAATCATAGTTTGGAAGAGACCACAAGGGCCATCCAGTCCAACCCCCTTCGGCCATGCAGGAACTCTCAGTTAAAGCATCCCTGGCAGATGGCCATCCAGCCTCTGTTGAAAGACCTCAAGGCAGCATCTTCCACTGTCAAATATCATCAACAGAGTTTATCACATGGGAGGAATTTCTCTCAATTTCGAATGGTGCCAATTCGAATTCATGTAAATTTGCTAGTTTAGCAAATGTACATAATAATAATAAAAAAATAATAATAATAAAAATAATAATATTTTATTTATATTTCCCGCCTCTTTCCCTGGATCGAGGCGGGATTCCATCAGCTAAAATTCACATCCAATACAATAATATACAATTAAAAACATAAGGTACAATATAAAAACAATTAATATATACATACTTAGTGAGAGACATCCATAATTCTAATTGCGTTCGGAATGCGTTCAGAAGGGCTTCTCATTTCCCGAGAATGACCTCCCCCATTGCCTGAAATTGTGTGAGATACTCTAATATGCAATTACATGAAACCCCATGATTGCGTTTGGAATGACTTCCTATTGCCCAAAATTGTGTGAGATACACTCATTCGCAATAACGTGAAACCCCATGATTGCGTTCGGATTGCCATTGCATTATACCCTCAAATTCCATCGTATGATAAATTCAAGCATGTTCTTCCAAATGTTGAGGAGGAATCTCTTTTCCTGGAGCTTGCATCCATTGCTCCAGGTCCTGTTCTCTGGAGCAGCAGCAAACAAGCTTGATCCCTCCTCCATATGAGATACATATGGGATTTGTAGTTCGTTGTTGCAGCAAAGCTCTCTTACAGAGAAGACCACAACTGTCTCATAAAACTACAAATCCCCAAATTTCATAGCATTGACCCATGGCATTTAAAATCTGAGCCAAACTGCATTAATCATGCAGTGCAAATGCAGCACAACATAGAAGACATAGAATCATAGAGTTGCAAGAGACCACAAATGCCATCCAGTCCAACCCCCTGCCATGCAGGAACTCTCCATCAAAGCATCCCCATTGACAGGTGGCTATCCAGCCTCTGTTTAAAGACCTCCAAGTAAAGAGACTCCACCACTCTCCAAGGGAATGTCTTCCACTGTTGAACAGCTCTAACTGGACTCTTTCAGACGTGGGAAATTGGAAGTATAATCCAAGGGCAATCCAAACGCAATCCTGGGGTTTCACGTTATTGCGAATTAGAGCTTCTCACGCAAATTCGGGCAAAAGGGAAGTCACTCCGAATGCAATCATGGGTTTAACGTTATTGCGAATTTAAGCTTCTCACACGATTTTGGGCAAGGGGGGGGGTTTATTTTTGGGTAATGGGAAGTGATTCCAAATGCCTTCCGAACGGAGCAGGGGTTCAGGTAAATTCGCTAAACAAGCGAATTTACATGAATCCACATTGGCTCCATTCGAAGTTGGGAGAAATTCCTCCCATTTGAAAGAGTCCACTGTCAGGAAGTTCCTCCTAATATTGAGGTGGAATCTCTTTTCCTGCAATTTGTATCCATTGTTCTGTGCCCTAAAAATGAGCAAATTTCTAAAAACAGTGAACAATGTTCACATCCCACGGAGTGACTATGGCACTCAGGGGATGATGCCAGGTTCATCAGATGTCCTAACTGTAAAGGAGAACGTTCAAGAAAAAAGTTGGACTTTATCAAAGAAAATTTTAAAAATACTCATATAAATGTAAATTCATACTTCTCAGTCATGCTCAAATTGGAGGACATTTTCAAATTCCTCCTGGGCAGAAGGTTGAAACGTAGGGCATGTCCCGGAAAAAAAGCCAGGATAAGGGACACTTGGCTTAAGGAGACTTATATGTGTGAAAAGGACCAAGGAGTCCAAGTAGAACACAAGTTGAATGTGAGTCAACAGTGTGATGCGGCAGCTTAAAAAGCCAATGCAATTCTAGGGTGCATCAATAGATGTATAGTGTCTAGATCAAGGGAAGGGATAGTGCCACTCTATTCTGCTTTGGTTCGGCCCCACTTGGAATAAACTTGTGTCCAGCTCTGGCACCACAATTCAAAAAAGACGTTGAAAAACTGGAGCATGTACAAAGGAGGGCCACCAAAATGGTTAAGGACCTGGAAACCATGTGTTATGAAGAAAGACTTAGGGAGCTGGGATGTTTAGCCTGGAGAAGAAATGTTTAAGAGGTGATATGAGAGCCCTGTTTATTTGAAGGGGTGTCACACTGAAGATGGAGCAAGTTTGTTTTCTGCTGTTCAAGAGAATAGGACACAATGGAGGAAGGGATTCAAACTACAGGAAAAGAGATTCCACCTTAACATTAGGAAGAACTTCTTGACAGTAAATCCAAAGCAGAATAGAGCAGGACTATTACTTCCCTTGATTTGGACAATACACTCCAATTGACGCAGCCTAGGATCATAGATGTCCTATTGAGGATGGGGCAAGCTTGTTTTCTGCTGCTCCAGAGCACAATGGAGTAATGGATGCAAACTACAAGAAAAGAGATTCCACCTCAACATTAGGAGGAACTTCCTGACAGTTAGAGCTGTTCAACAGTGGAACAAACTCCCTCAATGGAGGATGGTGGAATCTCTTTCTTTGGAGGTCTTTAAGCAGAGGTTGGATGGCCATCAGGGGGGAAAGCTTTGATTGTGATTCCCTGCATGGCAGAATGGGATTGGACTGGATGGCCCTTCTGGTCTCTTCCAAGATTCTATGATTATTTGAAAGCACTCGAATCTCCTTCCTCCTCTTCCAGGCCCTGGCCTTCTCCCCCACCCTTTTCTGGGGCTGGAGGCCTGTCCAAGGGAGATAGGGTGGCCCTGCCCTTCTGCCGGAGCCCATGCAAGGGGAGAGGCCACCAGGCAGATCCTGCTGGGTTTTGGAGTTTGGGACAAGAAAGGGAGGCTAGATAAGCAGGCGGGGGAGATGCTGGGGCCCCTAGGCTTAGACCTAGACTGACTGGCCTCCTGGCCCTCTTGTGGCAACCCCCTTTTCACCCGGCTTCCCATGGCACCCACCGTGCGTGCCACGCTGCAGGGCATTTGGGCACATCTGGAGAAGAGATATTTGCACCAAGGACCTGAATTCTTGTTTCTCGACAGATGTGGGCACACAGTGCCCTGTGGGTATCGGAGCTTGTGTGGCAAAGATAGGGTGACCATATGTCCTAAATGCAAAGAAGGCACTGCAAACTGTAGCGCATTGAGTGAAAATGCAGGACACAATAAAAGCCCCAAACTCTAGTATAAATATAATTCCATGCTTCTTAGGAGAGCCACAGTGGCATAGTTGTTTTGAGTGATGACTCTGACTCTGGAGACCAGGGTTCGATTCCCAGCTCAGCCATGTGACTCTGGGTGACCATGGGTGAGTCACATTCTCTCAGCCTCAGGGGATGGTGATGGCAAACGTCCTCTGAACAAATGCTGCCAACAGGACCCTGTGAAAGGGTCACCGTATGTTGGAAACAACTTGAAGGCACACAGCAACAAAGCCATGCTCAAAATGGAGAACATTTTGGAATTCCTCCTGGACAGAAGGTTGAAATGGAGGACATGTCTGGGAAAAGGGGGATGTCTGTTCACCCAGGCTAAAGCAGTGCATCTTCTCTCCTCTCCCTTGCCCCACCAGGTCCTATTCCTCCTCCTCCTCCTCCTTTTTTATTTCTTACTTTGACTTTCCCCAAAGCTCTCACTTTTTTTGAAACTAAAGGCGCTACCTTTGCATACTGAGCCAGGAATTATGCTGCATCTACACTGCAGAATTAATGCAGTTTGACACAGCTTTAACTGTCCTGGCTCAATACTGTGGATTGTTGGGGCCTGTAGTTTTGTGAGACTGATGAAATTACCAGCTTGGTAGATGAAGGGAACGGTGTGGATATAGTATACCTCGATTTCACTAAGGCCTTTGACAAGGTTCCCCATGACATTCTTGCAAACAAGCTTGCAAAATGTGGGATAGACAAGTTAACTGTTACATGGATTTGTAAGTGGTTGAGTGGCCGCACCCAAAGGGTGCTCAACAATGGCTCCTTTTCATCCTGGAGAGAAGTGACCAGTGGGGTCCCACAGGGTTCTGTCCTGGGCCCAGTGCTATTCAATGTCTTTATTAATGACTTGGATGACAGAATTGGGGGCATACTTATCAAGTTTGCAGATGACACTAAACTGGGAGGAGTAGCTAATATCTCAGAGGGCAGGATCATAATTCAAAGTGATCTGAATAGACTAGAAAGCTGGGCCAAAGCTAACAAAATGAAATTCAACGTGGAGAAGAGTAAGTAGAAGAGAAGGTTAAGAGGTGGTATGATAGCCCTGTTTAAATATTTGAAGGGATGTCATATTGAGGAGAGAGCAAGCTTGTTTTCTGCGGCTCCAGAGACTAGGACACAATAAAGCAATGGCTGCAAACTATAGGAAAAGAGATTCCACCTCAACATTAGGAGGAACTTCCTGACAGTAAATCCAAAGTAGAATAGAGCAGGACTATTACTTCCCTTGTTCTGGACAAAACACTCGTATTGGGGCAGCCTAGGATCATATTGGCTTTTTTAACTGCGGCATCACACTGTTGACTCATGTTCAACTTGTGTAGTGTGAACTTCGTATTGGTTCAAGTCGATTCCACAATCCCAAATCTACGCAACTCATAAACCAGTTTAATTGCGAGTGTGAACGAGCCCTAGGACTCCCAGATCCCTTTCTCAAGTACTGCCTGCAAGCCAGGTGTCCCCCATCCTATATCTTCCTGAAGAACTTCCAGACAGCTAGAGCCTTTCAACAATGGAAGACAATGCTGCCTTGGAAGGTGGTGGAGTCTCCTTCTTTGGAGGCTGTTTTTCAACAGAAGGTGGATGGCCGAGTGTCAGGGGTGCTTGAATTGTGTCTTCCTGCATGGCAGAAGGCCGCTGGACAGGATGGCTGGGGGGGGGGGGTCTCTTCTACCATTCTTCTTCTTCTTGAACAAAATGGACCTCAACAGGGAGAAATGTAAGATACTGACTCCACTTAGGTAGAAAAAATGAAATGCGTAGAAACAGGATGGGGGACACCTGGCTTAAGTGTGAAACGCATCTAGGGAGTTCTAGTAGACCACAAATTGAACATGAGTCAACAGTGTGATGCGGCAGCTAAAAAGCCAATGTTATTTTAGGCTGCATCAATACAAGTATAGATCAAGGGAAGTAATAGTGTGATTCTATTCTGTTTTGGTCAGGCCTCACCTGGAATAATCCTGTGTCCATTTCTGGGCACCACAATTCAAAAAGGATGTGTACAAACTGAAGAGTGTCCAAAGGAGGTCCACCAAAATGGTGAAGGGCCTGGAAACCATACCTTACATGGAAAGACAGGAGCTGGGGATGTTTAACCTGGAGAAGAGACGGTTAAGGTGTGATATGATAGCCCTGTTTAACTATTCGAAGGGATGTAATATTGGGGATGGAGCAAACTTGTTTTCTGCTGCTTCAGAGAACAGGACCTGGAACAATGGATGCAAGCTCCAGGAAAAGAGATTCCACCTCAAGATTAGGAGGAACTTCCCTATGGTAAGAGATGCTTGACTGTGAAACACACTTCCTCAGTGGAGAGTAGTGGAGTCTCCTTTGGAGGACTTTAAAAAGCTGGATGGCTATCTGTCAGGGATGCTTTATTGTGATTTCTTGCATGGCAGAATGGGATTTGACTGGATGATCCTTGGGGTCTCTTCCAACTCGATGATGATGATGATGATGATGATGATTCCTCTTCCTCCTCCTCCTCCTTCTCTTCCTTTCTGGTCTGTATCAGCATCTGCTGCCGCTGATGTTCCCCACGTCAAGCCACACCCGAGAGAGAGTGACAGCAAGGAGGCTCTGCCCTGCTCCAGCCAATGTCAGCAACACCCACCCTCCATGGAGGAGGAACCCCAGCACAGGGTATAAAAGCCCTGCCAGGAGCAGACCTGAACTCAGTTCTGCAACTTTCTTCATCCCACCCTTGAGCCAGATCACCTGTCTGCAGCCACCATGGTGCACTGGACTGCCGAAGAAAAGCAACTCATCACTGGCCTCTGGAGCAAAGTCGATGTGCCCACTGTGGGTGGCGAGTCCCTGGCCTGGTAAATTGGCATGGCAGTCCCCTTCCCATGATTGCTCTGGAGAGCTTGCTCTCTTGCTCTCTTGTCTTTTTTTGGACCACGGCTGACCCTGTTTTCTCTGTCTCTGTCTCTGCTCTTTCCTCCTTGCAGCATGATGGTGATGTACCCCTGGACCCAGAGGTTCTTTTCTGATTTCGGGAACCTCTCGAGTGCCACCGCCATCTGTAACAACCCTCGGGTCAAGGCGCACGGCAAGAAGGTGCTGACCGCCTTTGGGGAGGCCATCAAGAACCTGGACAACGTCAAGGAAACCTTCGCCAAGCTGAGTGAGCTGCACTGTGACAAGCTCCACGTGGACCCAGAGAACTTCAAGGTGAGCAGCACTCCCCTTGCAAGGAAGGACAGGCTGCCATGGTTATGTCAATGTGGGGTGGAAGAGGACTGGGTGGGTCAATGTGGGGTGGCAGGGGAGGTCCTATGGGCAAGGGAAGGTGTGGGTTGTCAACATACACGCACATGTGTGAGGTCCACAATGTGCTTGCAAAAATAGTGATTCTATTATTGCACAAGTGCCAAAGCACAGGTGAGTCTCTTGTGCAATAATAGAATCACGATTTTTGCAAGCACATTGTGGTCCTCACACATGTGCGTGTATGGGTTTTTTTGAGGTATGGCAAACTGTCATGCTTTGAGCCTTGTACTACAACTCCGGAGAACAGGGTTCAAATCCCAGCTCAGCCATGGGAACCCACTGGGTGACCTTGGGCAAGCCTCTCAGCCTCAGAGGAAGGCAAAGGGGGCAAACCTCCTCTGAACATATCTTGCCAAGAAATCCCTATTATAGGTTAGAGTGGCCATGAGTCAGACACAACTCGAAGGCACACAACAGTAAACTGAGACTCAGTGGCATGTCCCTGGTTCACAGCCAAAGGTTTTGAACCCAGGTCCTCCGGTCTCAAAAATCATGCCCTTTTTGCACCAGATGGGCAAACATAACCTGGTGCCAAAAGGTGAGAGGCATGCCTGCTCCTGGTGAGGGAATGAGGCACAGTTGTGCTCAATGCATGCTCTCCTGACGTAGCCTGATGCCCAGGATTGACCCCCATGGTTGTTCCCCTACGGGGCAGCCCCATTGCCTTCCTCCTGCCTTACTCCCCTTCAGGTGGAGAATGCTCTGGTTGGCTTGTGCAGGGTGGGGAGCCGAGGGAGGAACATAGCGGCCCTTAGCCAACCCTGCAGGGTTGTGGTGGGGCTATAGGTCAGAGGAAGGTCTCCCATCTCCCCATTCCTCTTCCAGCTCCTGGGCAACACCCTCCTCATCGTCCTGGCCGGTCACTACGGGAAGGACTTCACCCCGGCCTGCCACGCCGCCTACCAGAAGCTGTGCAATGTGGTGGCCCACGCCTTGGCCCGCCGGTACCACTGAGAAGCCACCACCATCAGGGAGAAGCAGCCGCATTCCACCCTTGCCTTGGTCCATGGGGTGGGATGGGGGGGTGGGGAGGGTGGGAGAGCCCCCTTGCCAGCCCCACATCCCCTCCTGACCTGACCCTCGAATAAAAGCCAACCCCCTGCAACCTGAGTTGACTGTCTGGGTCTTGTCTTGTGTGTGCGTCTCTTTCTCTTTTCTGTGGGTAGGTTGTGGGGTGGGCACACCTGACCCAAAGGTAGCCTTGGAGCAATGGGGTGGAAAGAGGCAGGAGAGGTGGGGTGGAGGATTGCTGGCAAGCAGGACCTTCTGCAAAGAAAAAGGATTTCAAAGCCACTTCTGAGGGTTGGCAAGGCTCTGTGAATGCATGGGGGTGTAGGTTTTTTTGTGGATTTTGGGGCCTCTGTGGGCATATTCTAGAAGAGTTTATTCCTGATGTTTTGCCAGCTTTCAGAAAGCATTATCTGAAAATGCCAGCCATGAAAGTCTTTGACTGTGTGTGTGTGTGTGTTTCTGTGTGCATGCATGGAGTGTGTGAGGGACAGGTTGCACAGACTTCCCAGGTGGGCAGGAAGACTGGCATTGGTCTATTTTATCTACCTAGGTGTGTATGCTTATGTGTGCATCCATGCAGTGTGTGAAGAGGGACAGGTTTTGCACAGACTCCCCAGGTGAGCAGGAAGACTGGCATTTCATAGAACCATAGAATCCCGGAATTGGAGAGGCACCCCCCCCAAGGGCCATCCAGTCCAACCCCATTCTGCCATGCAGGAACTCACAACCAAAGCACCCTCTGTGACATATGGCCAAGGTCCAGCCTCTCTTTTAAAAACCATCAAAGAAGGTTTTTTTTTTCTATAAAAGGAGAATATAGCAAAGCAGATAGAGCTTTGCACATTGATCTATTTTATCTCTCCAGGTGTGTGTGTGTTTCTGTGTACATGCATGGCGTGTGTGAATGGGGTCAGGTTTTGCACACACTTCCCAGGTGGGCAGAAAGACTGGCATTGATCTATTTGATCTCCCTGACCACCTGCCCAGCAATGTTGCCTCTACTCAACACTACAAGAGCACTTGGGCCATACTTGACCGGCTGTAGGTCCATTCTGGATGGTGTAGGTTTCTTTTGGGGGGACATGGGGTCCTTTGAGATCCTCTGCCAGAGAGGTCTAGCGCTCAGTGCAGCAGACTAGAGCTCTCCATCAGAAGGGGATCTGAGGGCACAAAACTAGTTCGAGCTATAAACTATGCTGTGTGGACACCCCCAGGAGCTCCATCCTGCTCTGCTCCCCAAAAGCCCCTTTGGCCCAGCTGGGAGTGGGGGGGTCTGTCTTGTTTCTCCGTGCAGCAAAGGGGGAGATGCCAGGCCTGCCCCCTACCCTTCCTCCTCCCCTGTGCCCTTCATTTGGAAGGGAGGGAATCAGGATTCAGAGCACAATGCGCAGGGAAGAAAGAGTGTGACCTCTATGCGCAACATCCCAGTGAGAAACACTTATGGGGGGAGAGGTTTGCCAAAGAGGGGACACTGGGATCTTGGACCCCCTCAAGCCCAGAAAAGAGGGTCTCCCTTGGTCCCTTTTGCACATGGTTGCTCATGTCTCACATGCACTGATGTGAGCATTGCAGCCTATGGGATTTATTCCTTCTCCACATGCCCATTCGCTCATCTTCCTAGTTGCAAAGGTGGGGGGGGGGGAAGAGATACATTAAAGATGTCACAGCATCCCCTCCCCACCTCTCCCTACAAGTTGCTGTGGGTCCAGCCAGAAGGCAACATCCCTGGCCTCCTGTCCCAAGGCAGGATATAAATAATAAAATAACACAATTCTTTGCAACACCCATGGGCCAGTTACAGGGCAGGGGGACTCTTCCAGATCCGGAAATTATGGAGGACGACTGCAGAGTCTCCCACCCAGCTGCTAAGAGGATGCCTGCATCCATCTCCCACCATACCAGCCACCCCCAACAAAAGCCAGGGAGATGGGGAAAGGTCAGGCTGTGGGCCACAGGTGGCCCCAAGTCCCATTTTCGACCCTTGAAGCTTTCCTGGTGATCCCTCCAAAAATACAACAACACACAAACACCAGTTTTTATGTGGGGTGATCTTTTTTTCCAGTGGTTCAGCGCTCTCTATAGCTGTGCTGGTTTGGGTCAGATGCAAAACCACATTGTGGTGGTTGTGATGGGAGATAATTGGGCATCAAAGCAAGAGGCATGCTTGGAGAGGAGTGGGCCCAGTGCTATTCGACATCTTTATCAATGGCTTGGATGAAAGAATAAGGGGCACACTTTATCAAATTTGCAGCTGACAAATTAGGGGGAGAAGCTGATACCCCAGAGGACAGGATCAAAATTCAAAAGGATGGGGGACACCTGGCTTAAGGAGATGTAAACGTGTGAAAGGGATCTAAAGAGTCCAAGTAGCCCACCAATTGAACATGAGCCAACAGTGCGATGCAGCAGCTAAAAAGTCCAATGCTATTCTAGGCTGCATCAATAGAAGTGTAGCGTCTAGATCAAGGGAAGTTATAGTGCCACTCTATTCTGCTTTGGTTAGGTCCCACCTGGAACAATACTGTGTCCAGTTCTGGGCCCCACAATTCAAAAAGGATGTGGAAAAACTGGAGCGTGTCCAAAGGAGGGCAACTAAGATGGTGAAGGGCCTGGAAACCTTGCCCTATGAAGAACGCCTTAGGGAACTGGGGATGTTTAGCCTGGAGAAGAGAAGGTTAAGGGGTGATATGATAGCCCTGTTTAAAAACTTGAAGGGATGTCACATTGAGGAGGGAGCAAGCTTGTTTTCTGCTTCTCCAGAGTCTTGAGAACAGGATAATGGAGCAATGTATGCAAACTACAGGAAAAGATATTCCACCTAGACGTTAGGAGGAACTTCCTTACAGTAAGAGTTGTTTGACAATGGAACACATTTCCTTGGAGTTTCCTTCTTTGGAGGTCTTTAAGCAGAGGCTGGATGGCCCCCTGTCACAGGGGATGCTTTGATGGAGAGTTCCTGCATGGCAGAATAAGGTTGGACTGCATGGCCCTTGTGATCTCTTTCAACTCTATGATTCTTATGGATGTTATCACACAGGAGGAATTTCTCTCAATTTTGAAAGAAATGAAAGTGGGGGCAGTTTGGAACTGAATGAATTTGCTAGTTCAGCGAATGTACGTGATTGCGTATTGACGCTGCATTGCGTTCGGAACTGCCCAAAATTGCCTCCCAGTGCCCGAAATTGCGTGTGATAGTTTCTCGTGCAATAATGTGAAATCCCACGATTGCATTCGGAAGGACTTCCCATTGCCAAAAATCTGTGTGATCAGCTTTCACGGAATAACGCAAAACCCCATGATTGCATTCAGATTGCCATTGGATTATACTTCCAATTACTGTCATGTGATAAACTCCCCTGATTCTATTTTCTGCCATTCCCCCAAAACTGGGACTTAAGGCAGCTTCCTTAATCACCCCATTTTTCTCAGTATTTTGTGTGGGTCACTCAAGCAAGTGAGTCAAGCTGCAAAGGAATCATATCCAGGGTATCCATGCTGGCCATAGAGCAAAGTAGAATAACACCCCAAATCCCTCCTACTTTCAATCTGAGAGCAACAACAGCAGCAGCAACTTCTTGTGCAAAATTCAGGCCTCTAACACTGTCATATTTTTCTTTCTTCTGTATGATTTTTAAACACCTTTGCTTGATGAAGAAGCCAGTAGAGCTTCAAAACCTTGCAACATGTATTTGTGCATTTTGGTTGGTCCAATGAATGTATCACTCTTTTGTGGGTTTGGGACGTTATTGTTCCAGGGCTGACATCTTGACAAAATAAAGCTCTAACACAGTCACACTTTTGTAACAATTTAATTATGTTTTAATGTATCCCTTTTCTATGTTTTTAGTTGTATTGTTATTTTAATGTTGTGAGCCGGTCTGGGTCCCAGTTCTGGGGAAAGAGTGGGATGATGATGATGACGATGATGATGATGATGATGATGATGATTTTTAACACCTTTGCTTGATGCAGATGCAAGTGGAGTTTTGAAAGCTTGCAATGTGTATTTTGTGCATTTCCATTTGGCCAATGAAGGTATCACTGTTTTATGGATATGGGACGTTATTGTACTTTGCATGGGAATTAAGCTGTCAAGTTTCATTGGATTTGCTCTGACCATAACTTTCACATTTACAACAATTAGTCATGATTTTGACACTTTTGCCACCTCCCAACCTAATTTACTTGGAAAAGACAAGGAGATCCATTCTGCCGATGCTCAGAGCTTGGCTGAATGATGGTCTTCCCATCAGGTCTTGGGGAAACTTCAGCCACAAGAGGTTGCTTAGGTTTGAAATAATCCAGTTTGAGGTCCCTTTAACTGCCAAAGCTCAATGCTATGGATTTCTGGGCATCCTACTTTGTTGGGACACCAGAGCTCAGCTGGGCAAACTACCATGCACAGAATCCTATAGCACTGAGTCATGGCAGTTAAAGTGGTGTCAAACCAGATTATTTCTGTAGTGTGGATGCAGCCTCAGTTAAGAAACATAGAGTTGGAAGAGACCCCCAAAGGCATCCAGTCCAACCCCATTCTGCCATGCAGAAACTCACAATCAAAGCATCCCTGACAGTCTATAAGTCTAAGCTGATGCAGAATTCCAGCCATTTTTCTTAAAAAATGAATCCGGAGAGCCACTGTCCCAGGGCATGAAATGGCCTTTACCTTCTGTTGGACACACTGGCCTCATTCCCACTACCTTTTAAAATGGATCGCAAATCAGTTCGAACCAGTTTAAATGCCCACGGTTCACACTTGAAGCGAATTGCCGAAGAGATTCGGGGGGGGGGGGGCATGTGCTAGACCCATTTAACCTGCATCTTTTTGATGCTGATTTTTCCCCCCACGTCTTTTTTGATAAATCGATTCCGCACAAGTGTGAACCAGATGCAAATTGAAATCAATTTAAATCTGCCCTTTGGCCAGCTGGAGCGGGTCCATTTTGAATCAGTTCATGCGTGAATGGGAACCACAAGTGGATTATTTTAATGCGATTGGGGCAAATGTAGTGGGAACCATGCTCCGCTGCTGAATGGATCCATTGAGAGAACAGTCGCCTCCCAACTCCAAGCTGTCTTGGATGAAACCGATTACGGTATCTAAATCCATTTCAAACAGGCTTCAGGACAGGACATGGAGTTGAGGCTGCCATGGTTGCTCTGATGGACGACCTCCGCCTGAG